>WTXF01000009.1:0-535133 GCA_022496215.1 Russula brevipes | reverse complement strand
TTCAATAGGACGACGACAGGTCATAACCGGATAACCAACTACAAAACGCAAATATTCAAACATGCCATCGTCGAAGGGTCGATCGTGCCAGCGCCTATTAAACGACATGATAATCCCTGTCCGTGTACAGCACATCATGATTTCTCTTTCTTTCTCGCGTGAAGCACCTGTAAAATTGTGGCGATGCTGATTATCATGGCTTCTCAAGCGCCGAGTTTTTGTTCATCAATCACTCGCTGCTTCTAGAACTTCCAATGGGACATTCCACTGGCAACTGCGCGCGTCCGCCCAAACTCCCACACGTATCAATGCACCGAAGAGATGTGCAGGCCAATAGCCTCCGGGTGGTGGTTCCTATCAAGCCGCCAATATCACTTATGCTCGGTAACGATAGCATGTGACGACCATACCCAACAGAATGATTCTCATCACTCCACATCTCGCAAAATGAGGAGTCTGTATAAAGTATATGTACGATCTCCTGCTTTAAGGAACGGCGGTATTCCGCCAATTCCAACTTCTTCGCCTATCCACCCCATCGCTTGCCTGCTGGAATGGTCAACTTCATGATCCCGCTGTACTCGCGCAAGATGCCCGTGCGTACGATTTTTGCGTGCAACCTCTTCTCGTAAAGTTACTTAAATCATTCCTTATGGAAGTGGTGGTCATCAAGCTTTGGCACACTATGTGCGGTCTCTACATGTGAGTCTGACTCGTCCTGTCAGCCCCCTCTTTCAAAGCACGACGCATGACTCAATCCTCAACCCAGCTGGGAATTCTTCACTACTTTGGATTATGAATGGAGTGTGTTTCGGGGGCGCCTTCCCTACCGCTGGACGATATGGGTCCGTAGTGATCAGCACTTCACTTTGGCTTCCTCTGCCAACTTGAAGTCTCGGACTAATTCGCTGGCTCGGCAGATATACTCCCTTGCACGCTTCCACCCTCCTGGCGGTAATAGATGGATTTTTACTCATGGATGCCACGACCCAAATCAACTGTCAGTGCGCCCCTATCTTCCCGCCCTCCACCTTATGCCTTGGCGCTGACCAGCCACGATTTGAAGCTCTCAATCTCTCTCGCATTGGTGGGCTCCGTCCAACTTCAAGGAGATACCCAACACCTTATTGTTATCCTTTTCCAGGCCCTTATATTTCTGTCTACAGCAGCCGCTTCGCTGTTGATTATTCTTCGCATGTACGTCACTATTTATCGCTCCCCGCCAAAACAATCTCTCCGAAACAAGAACTCATGGAGGCTGTTAGCATTGCGATTTGGAATAGGAAAAAAATCATCGTAGCAATGTCACTCAGTGTGTGGGCGATCAATATAGGATTCCTCATTCAAGGTCAGTTCGCTCTTCGGCCCCCTCGTGCAGGTGATACAGAACTTCTCATGGTCTGGTAACAGGTGCCGTGCGGGTAAAATACATATTCCTATCGTCATTGACTCCAGGCGCTCATTCTATCTGAAGCTCCACTCAGTATGGGTACCTTCGCAGCACTCCTGTCAGCCGTTGAACACTGAAAGCTCCACCCTCAACCTCATCGCCATGCTCACTACCGATATCGCACTGCTCTTTATCATGCTTGCTGGCCTGCTTCGCATGCGCACTCGTGGTGGTCCCACGTTTGGCCTGACCCAGCTCCTTGGAAACAGGTTCAGTGACTACTCTCCCTGACCATGGTTCTTTCAGTTCATTGATGCGTTGTTGATTTCATAAGGGAGTCATTTGGCTCTTGATTGCTGTGTTGCAGAAGTTCCGCCGGTAGTAAGTCAGACTACGTTCTCGCCTCTCTCCACATCATTCATACATTGCAGGTGTTCATTTCCTTGAACTTGAATGGTGATCCTCTCCTGTTTCTCTCGTTGAATGAAAACTTTCAATCTAATCATGTTCCGAATATTAGCTCCGTTCAATGCGGTGCGTTCATGTCACTGGAAGGATGCCCTGGGTTCTAACGCCTTTTCAACGTAGATGTTCCAAGTTACCTCTTGGATCGCAATGGCAATCGCTGCCACGCGGATACACCGCTCACTGGTAGACTTTACCACCGGCTCCACCGAAGTGTAGCCATCGGCACCACCTTTCTTTGTCCCGCTGACAGTATTTGATGTAGCTCTAAGAAACGAGAGGGTCACCAACACAGCGGGCTCAAAACTTCGGCGACCAAACAGACTCATAACGCACCAAATCCACTGAGACGGATGGAGGTAGAAGTACAAACAACCTTCGAGCAGACTTGGCCATCCCAGATGAGCGATCATGACTCGGGCACCAGCATCACCGAGCAGTTACGCGAGAAACCAGACATACCGGGACCTGATGGCAACATAAAATACACGGTGTAGAGGTGGCTCCGAAACATGTGAACCTGGAATCTGAATCTCTGCCACACCATAAGCGGGTCATCCGGTTATCCCGTCACTAATTCCAGTCTCACCTACGACATCTCAATCTCAAACGTCAAACAATAAAAGATTGACCATGCCTTGTCGAATAGGCACATTCTACAATATTCCAGAGCATGTGTACCCATGGGCCGCTATTATGTTCATTCGTGAGTTTACATTCATGTGTCTTAGTATTGTACATCATGGCTCGGATTACTGTTACAGCCGGTAAAATTGCGTACTTGTAACAATTTAGAAAAGGCCCTCAAATATCATCATACTCGACAAAAACCCCACTCATTCGACTTTATCCAAACTGAGGTTCTCTTGTCAGTTATGGACGCCTGTGCATGAGTTTGCTCGTCGAGCGGGCGTGAGGATAAATCCTGAGAACCGGGTACAAACCCACCCCAAGCTCCGCCGACCATTTATAACCAGGCATCAAGGGAACGCGGATCCCGGACTTGGGGTGGGGGGCTGAGTCCCAAAGAAAAACGTTTGACATACCAAAAAAAGGCAATAACTTGAAGAAGCATATTTCGGGCAGTCGTCCACCTTGTCGGGCCACCTCGCGGTCTCTGAGGCTGCCTACTCGAGTCTGTACCACAAGCCAATCCCGCTTGACATCTTCTTGCGGTAGCGGGGCGGGGGCGCGGCAACCTCCATATCATGGACATGGAGTGATTGGAGTCCATTACACCAGACACGGCCCCAGAGGCCCCCATTAAGAGAAAATAGTTGCCGGCCATCATTTAAGTCATGTTCACAGCGCAAAGAACCGACACCAAGGTCAGTGTTGGTACCTCACACCACCTTCCCAAGCACCCCAGTGATGTCTTATCCGTTGAAGAGGTCCCCGGAAATTTCCACAAGCGCGAGACCATCGCGGCAGATGCACTGCACCGATGCAGGGGGTGTGGCAGATGGAAACGCCGCGATCACGCGTGAATAATGGCCACCCCTACCAGTCGAAAGAACGCGTCAGAAAGTGAAATGGACATCGATGAAAAACATACTGATGCTCCACAAATCGCGCAGGCACCACCCCCAGCTCCGGCCAACCCAAAACGCACGCACAGGCATAGGCACCAACCCACGGCGACAATCCGCGCGACACTGGGAGCCTGGCGCATGGGCTGCAAAAGCGGCACACCGAGCATGCCAGCGTGGCACAGGCCGAAGCCAAGAGGGAAGCGCAAACGCGCCTTGCCATGCAGCGCTCCGCCCGCGTCGAAAGGGGCCGATGCCAACATCGACGAGCCTCTTGGGTGCGTTGCAAAGGCGTTGATCATGTCGAGGCAGACCCCAAATGCCTTCGTTGAGATGATGTCCCGCGTCCCAGGAGCCACGCTGTCACTCAGCGGCGATGATGATGATTTGAATGAGGTTTCCGACGACGTCAGGTTTCTTCGTGCTGCGTCACGGTCCTTGGAAGAGAAGAAGGAAGTTTGTGATTTGTGATTACAATTACCCACGTGCTGGTCGTCGGAAGCAGTCACGATAGTGATTAATTTGCTGCATCATAGAAATCAGAACTTCACACGACACTTCGGCGGCGTCCCGAGACTATCGGACCCTGGTGTAATTGCAGAACGGTGGTGCCCACCGACCAAGATATTGGATGCGATCGTAAAAACACCCTGCGGGAGGCACCCCCTGATTCGGAGCGGAGGAGTGGCCACCAAAAGAAGGCGGCAGGAAGCGGAGACGAGCGAGGTTCCACGAGTGGGCGGGGTAGATCCGGACCGGGAGCGTGAGAAGGTTGGGAATGAACTTGACTGGCTCTTTCTTCCCTGTGTGAAGTACGAGTGCAATTGCTTGTGTTCCAATCATCATGATTCCCCGACTGTGTAGTCTTCCGTGTTTTCTGCCACGCCACCCACATCTTGCGCGCTTCTCGGCAGTGATGACATACGACGGCCTTACTCACCAGAACCGTGATCTTGATATGACAAGCCTGCTACACGATGTATTCATCAGGAAAAAAAGTTTGCTACATAGTTGCGTGCCAAGCTATGTATGCTATGAGAGCCTATTGTGCGTTCCCTGCTCACTATATAGCCCTCTGGAGTCTACAGTCCTTTCTTGATAACTATATAGTACTATATACATAATTGAATAAACTATATTCACTACAAAGTGAACCGTATGGCTACATAAGCTATGTCAGATATGGACACTTACAAGTTACGAATGCGTTAAAGTCTATATATACAGTATATTTACGAGAAAATGCGTGCCTAAGTCTAATGAATTCTCGGAATTCCACTCACGGTTCACACTCTTTGGAAACTGTGGGATTAAGTGACAATTGCAGAAGATCTGTGTCACAGATCACTGCAGTGTAAGGGTGTCGATTTCGGGTTGCACGCGCGAGGCTCGGCTCGCTGTTCTCGCACCGGGCGCGGATCCCCGAGAAGGTCGTGCTGCACCGCGAGTGGGATAGCACGGGTGCCACAGCGCGCCCTGTCGAGTGTCCAGGCGGGTGGGGTGGGCATCGTGGTGGGAGAGGCGTGCGGCAGGTGCGAGTGCGAGTGCGGTTGCGAGTGTGCCAAGGCACGGTGGGAGAACGTGGTGGGAGGGGCGCGTGGTGGGTGCGAGTGTGTCGAGACGGGCGCAGAGAACGTCCTGGTGGGGAGGGACGCGGCGGGTGTGAGTGCGAGTGCGAGTGCGGCTGCAGCCGTAAGTGCCGGTGTGAGCGATGCAAAAAGAGCTGCTCCTGGCTGTTTGTCGGGCGCGGATCGCATGCGTTGAGGAGGACATGGGTCCTTGCCTCGAAGAGAGCGAGTCGGGGCCAGGCACCTTGCCACCTTGCGGCCCCTCCCGTTCTTTCTGACACGCGTTTGAAAGACCCCAGCGATTTGGGGCATGATTCCGAGTCTGAAGGCGAGGTGGCTGAGGCGCTGCAGCCGCGCACGGTTGAGGCCATGTGCAAGGGCCGGCAAGGCCAAATGGCCTGCACAAACGCGGTCGACCGAGACAGCAGGCCGCGGCCGCCACCCGTGGTCTTGAGGGGCGCCTCCTCTGGAGGAGCGCATCGCGTCGCCAAGGGGCCTGGGGCCAGAGGCAAGGGTGCACTTGAAGGGCCCCAATAGTTTGGGCCCGAGTCCGAGGGCAAGGCGGGCGAGGCGCCGCAACCGCGCACGGTCGAGACTATGTGCAGGGCCAAATGACCTGCACAAACGTGGTCGACCGAGAGACAGCAGGCCGCGGTCGCCACCCGTGTCTTGAGGGCACCTCCTCGGGAAGAGGTGTCGTGTCGCTAAGGGGGCCCGGGCCAGAAGCGAGGGCGCGCACTTGAAGGGCCCCAACGGTTTGAGGCCCGAGTTTGAAGGCAAGGCTGAGCCACCACAACTGCGCACGGTCGAGGCCATGTGCAAGACCAAATGGTCTGCACAAATGCGGTCGACCGAGGCACAGCAGGCCGCTGCCACCACCCGTGGTCTTGAGGGGTGCCTCCTTGGGAGGAGGGTGTCGCGTCACCAAGGGTGCCCGGGGCCAGGATCGAGGGCGCGGGTGATGCTGCCGCGCGCTGCGAAGACAGCCTGCCCATACACACACTCAGTTCCGGGGCACCAAGAAAAGGTGCCCACTCACCTCATAATTCCATGCCACCAGCTTAGTGGCTAATCCTCGGAATTTCGAGCCCACAGAGTCGAGAACGAGGGGGTGTCCAGGCGTCGTCGTGGCAGGTGGCGAGGTTGACGCGTTACACCTCAGGCCTCAGGCCTCAGTACCAGTGTGAGTGTGAGCGGCTGAGGAGTGGCTGAGGCGTTGCAGAAACTCGTGATGACGCGTCAACACACAAATGTCATGTGACACGTTCAAGTTGAAATTTTTATAAAGTCCGTTGATTCAACAAACGTTGAACGTCAACCAGTTGTTCTTACTCTCCCACTTCCTAATGTCTCACATTTCCCTCTCCCTAGTAGGGAGCATCTTCAGGTAAGGTTTTCTTTTTCTTTTTATGCAAAATAAACCTGACGAGGTGTTTTTCTAGGTTTCGGTGGTGTTTTTAGCTGGGGCACAGCTGCCTGGAGCCGCTGTTCCAGCACTGGATAGAATGTGAGTTCCTCGGAGGACCCTTGGCTCTACCCTTTTGCTTCACTCACAGATTTGCTCCATAGGTATGACGGAAGCCAAGCAGTGTGCCTTTTCAGCTGCTTGGTGCATGTGGGTGGACACGGCGTCGCCGAGATGCATGGCGCTGCCGTTCCTGACTTGGGCGCACCTAGGTGAGCCTCTTCCCATTCCCAGTGCATGACGATGTGGTGGCGACGTATGCGAACATGTCTGACATGCCCGTGCCTGTCTTGGCGGCGGTAAAGAACAACTTGGGGCCGTGGGGTGGCGTTGTGTGCGCCTGGATGCGTATCGCGTTGACGTGATGGTGGTGCAGACGAGGTGGAGGTGGAGAGGGAGCGATAGGATCGGTGGATGTATAGGGAGGTGAGGAGGACGGTGAGTGCGAGGGGAGAGCGGGGAGTGCGAGTGGGAGAGCGGGAGAAGAGGGCGGATGCGGTGCCAGTTAAATGGCCTGGACCGTGTGAGTACATGTATTAGCAGTAGAACCAATATGTCTTTCTGCACTAGAATTAGGAATAATTTGAGATTTTCTGACCGGAAATGAGTGGGAAAATGAAATAGTACCAGATTTGCTATCCACCATCCTGAGGATCTATAGCTGCTGTATCATTCAGTAGTATAAGGGCCACATAGCATACAGAGACGCTAGAGATGCTATCTATATATGCTATCACAACTATGTATCTATATTAGGTAGCTATAGCGCGCTATATACCGGGAGGCATTCTCTCGCGCTAGCCGGTATACATGCTATAGAGCGCTATATAGCTGCGACTTTTTTTCCTGATGTTCATCCCTTGTATCGATCTATATATGCGTAGAATGAGGTGCTGCAAGGACGACATCAGGAAAACAGCAAAATGCTGAATCCTTCTTAATGCCTCTTGATGCCTCTTATCCGCTTATTAAGAAGGGCACCCTGCTTAATAAGAGCAATAAAGAAGCATTAAGAAGCATTAAGATGGAGAGATTATGGACGAGAGTAGGAGTGGGAGAAAGACGATCAATTTTCTTAGGGGTCCTTCAGGACACTCCTTTTGTATTTACTGTACAAGTATCCTACTTTGATTTTCGGGGTTTTACTAAGCTAGCCCGAGGCGTTCCAGAACAACGCGGAAGTATAGTACTCTGACATGTGAAACCTAACTCGAGACCAAGGCAGAGCGCGTGAAACTTCGTACACAAAAGGCAATTTCTTACATAAGGCGAATGCACCACTTCAAGAGGCCATAGCACGAACACGAAACAAAAGGCCATACACTCGAGAACAAAAGACCGTGTCTCTTCACGAGACATTTTGCACCACACCCCCGCACGCCGACGAACGCCGAGGGATAGGGCATGTGCCACTACCTTCCAACGAGGTAGGGCTTTTGTTAGCACATCGGCAACCATGTCCTCAGTGGGACAATAAGCCAACGCGATCGCACCCTGCTTCACTGTCTGACGGATAAAGCGATAACGCACGTCGATATGTTTGGTCCGAGCGTGATAGTTATCGTCGGTGGCCAACTTGATGGCCGCTTGGTTGTCACAAAGTAAGGGAATGCAGGTGGGAGCCGAAGGATATATGTCCGAAAGTAACTGGCACAGCCATATAGCTTCTTTGGCTGCGTGCATAGCCGCGACGTATTCGGCTTCTGCTGTGGACAATGTGACGAGTTCTTGCTTCTTCGAGCTCCAAGATACTGCACCGCCGTCCAAGATAAAGGCGTACCCTGAAACAGCTTTGCGGTGCTCCTGCATACCGCCGTCCGCGTCAGTATAACCCTCTAAGTCATGACGTTCGCCTCCGTATGTTAGTTCATGCGACCTCGTCCCAATTAAGTAGCGTAGAACGCGTTTTACCGCTTGCCAGTGAGCATCGCCTGGGTTGTCGAGGAATTGAGATAACGCTGATACAGCGTATGCGATGTCGGGGCGAGTGGCGATAGCGGCATACATGAGACTGCCTACCGCTTCACGATATGGCGTATTCTTCATACGTACGCTTTCTTCGGGACTTGCGGGCGCATCCTTTTTGGAGTAGATGGCCCCGGGGATCATAGGTGTCGCATAAGGCTTGGCTTCGGTGAGGGCGAAACGTTTTATGACATCGTCGATATATGCTGTCTGTGAGAGGGAAATAGTACGCGCGGTACGGTTGCGAGTAATCTTGATACCAAGCAACCAATGAATTGGACCTAAATCCGTCAGTGCATAGCAGTTATTGAGTTTCTCTTTAAACTCTGCGATCATTTCAGCTGAGTCGCCGGTGAGCATGCAGTCATCAACGTGGACTGCTAGTATGAGCAAGTGTCCATTTTTGTGAACACAAAACACCCCCGGATCCGCCACGGTGATTTGGAAATCGAAGTTAGTTAACGCGCGAACTAATACTTCATACCATTTGCGTCCGGCTTGCTTCAAGCCGTATAATGACTTAATAAGACGCTTCACCGTGTCGACGTCGGTTTCATAACCAGGAGGGGACTGCATATAAATCTCCTCGTTCTCGTCCAGTTCGCCATTTAAGTAGCGCTGACGAAATCGAAACTTTCAATCTCCCAATCATGACGCGCGGCGATGGCGAGGATGATGCGGAAACTTGCTAGTTTCGCTACTGGGGAGTAAGTGGAGAAATAATCAACTCCGTACATCTGCGTAAAGCCACGGGCGACCAGTCGCGCTTTGTACTTGTCGATCGACCCGTCAGCTTTGCGCTTGATGCGGAAGACCCATTTTGACCCGACTACGTTTCTTCCGGCTGGACGCGGTACTGTCGTCCAAGTACCAGCCTTCTCTAGCGTGCGGATTTCTTTATCCATGGCCTGCTTCCACAACGGCCAATCGGATCGAGCGCGCGCTTCAGCAATTGTTTTTGGGTCGCTGTCCATGTTTGCAAGTACTTCTGAAAGATCATCAATGAAATCCGCTTGGAAGATAGCATCGAGCTCCTCTCCCATCGTCCCTTCGCCAGCTTGAATACGCCTAAGTTGCTGCGAAGGTTGCGAGATACGCGTGGAACGACGCAGCACAGACGGTTGCGCGCTCGGACTCACGGGTACACTAATACGTCGGGGAGTAATAGTCTCTTCGACTTCTTCTTCTTCTTCATCAGGTGGATGAGTAGGCGTTACAGGTGTAGGTGGTGGCACCGCAGTAGGCGCGCCAGGCATCGGCGTAAATACCGGCGGTGGTACAGGTGCCGGCGGTGCTGCTGGTGCTGGTGGTGCCGCTGCAGGCTGCGGTACACCTCGGGCAGTTACAGACGAATAACTAGGGGGCGGAACATAAGTAGTAATGGTCGGAGAAACGAACTTGATATTGCGCTCGACAGAAACGCGTCTAGTTTCAGGCCAATATACACGATGAGCGTGTGTACTGTTGGCGTCGAATCCGATCCATCGGGCTTGACTAGCTCGGGCATCGAGCTTGAAGCCTGCGGGTTTGTATACCCAA
Organism: Russula brevipes; assembly: GCA_022496215.1. NCBI lineage: Eukaryota > Fungi > Basidiomycota > Agaricomycetes > Russulales > Russulaceae > Russula > Russula brevipes. The sequence continues at coordinate 525,212 of WTXF01000009.1, read as the reverse complement.
ATTGTTTGCCCCCACTCGGGTACATTAGCTAAGTTTGGTTTCTGCCCATAAAGACGCTCATAAGGTGTGATGTTACCAAGAGCTCGTGTCGAAGCTCGGTTCTTCAACCATACTGCGAATTGAATAGCTTCGGCCCATAAGTTCTTGGGCAACTCGGCTTGGTGTAGCATAGCGCGAACGCGCTCTAACAGTCGGCGATTAAGGGATTCCGCAACGCCGTTATGCTGCGGAGTATCCGCGGTCGTAAGACGTTGCTCGGTCCCTTGCTGCTGAAGAAACGTCGAGAAATCGTTACCGGTGTACTCGCCGCCTCTGTCAGACCTAAGACGTTTGATTTTAACGCCGTGTTGTGTGTCCGCCCAAGCCGCGAACTGCTTGTACACATCGAAAGCTTGATCCTTTGATCGTAGGATGTCGAGCTTCGTATAGCGCGTACAATCATCAGTGAATGTGACGTAGTACTTCCGACCTCCAAGACTCAATGTGGGTGATGGCCCCCATAAGTCTGAGTGAATCTCGTCTCCAAAAGCTTCAGCCAAAGGTGTTGTCCGTTCCTTGCTTATAGCCTTGCGTGTCATTTTGGCATACTCGCATGAGTCGCAAGTAAAAGGAGGGAAATCGTCGATTAAGTGAATTCCGGTGACTGCATTAGTGCGGATGAGAGCACGGATAGAGTCGGGAGAAATGTGTCCCAGCCTCCGATGCAGTGTGAGAAGGTCGACGGATTCCTCCGTAGTGGCTGTCGCTGCAAGGCAACGCTCGACTTTGAACAAACCGTTATTGCTGACGGGAATGACACCAATCGTTTCATCATCATCATCCCTTTTGATCCTGCACATTCCGTTGCAGAAGTTAACTGAATAACCGGCCCTAACTATCTGGCCGATCAATACAACGGTTAGTGCCAAATCGGGCGCGTGAAGAGTGTCGCGCAGCAAAACGCTTGTCAAATTGGGGCCGTTCGGAACAGTTATTTGAAGATCTCCCATGCCAATAGCATGAAAAACCTCGTTATTGGCTGTGAGAATAGGGCGAGCATTTATTGGTTCGTACGTCACAAAGGACTTACGATGTGGGGACATGTGTCTCGATGCCCCCGAATCATATAACTCGCATGTTTCCACAGATCCCATAACGACGGCTGGCAAATGGTCATCATCAGCATGACCTTCGCTGCTATCGTTAGTGGATTCATCGGTAATGACGGCGGGCTCATCGCCATCATCGCCATTGTCTTCGGTATCGCCTAAGGCATTGATCATCGCCCAAGACTCAATATCCTGGGACGTTTCATCGGCCGTGGCAGTTTTGGCATCATCGCTGCCTTTCTTGTTACGCTGCTTCGGTCCTCCTCCTTCGTTTCCGCCGCCTTTCGCCCAGCACTGGGCCCTTGTATGGCCCTTCTTGTGGCAATTGAAGCATTCAATATCTCGCTTCTTGCCTTTCTTCTGGGTACTGGCGACCAACGCCTCGTCTTGGGCGTGACCAGCTCTGATGATACGTGAGTCGTACTCGTCAGTAGCTAACTTAATAACGACGCTAGGACTGGGGACCGTTCCAGCCATCTCAGCCGACGCTGATATTTGGCCGATGATATTGGAATAGGATTTTGGCAGCGAACCCATCAAGATTGCAGTATACTCGGGGTCGGGCACTGTCTTGCCCATGGACGCGAGCTGCTCTCGCATTTCTTTGAGCTTGATAAAATGCTCTCATACGTTGTCTTCCTCGCCGCATCGCGTTGACTGAAAACGCTGACCAAGATTAACAAGGATAAGACTCGTACGTCCTTCATACAACAGCTTGAGGGCATCCCAAGCTGCCTTTGCTGTCGTCGAACTTTTGATATTGCTGAAGACGGAATTCGGGATTGAAGACGCGATCAAATGCATGGCGGCCTTGTCATCAGCTTGCCATTGCATTGCAGGAGTAACGTTGCCAACGTCGCCTACAGCAGTATACAGGGCTGTAGGGGAGTCCGACATAAGGTGCTCGTGCCAGCCCTTACCGCCCAAAGCCCAAATAATATGATCGCGATAGGAGACCCAGTTCGCGCCGTCAGGTTGGAGTCTTTCAACAATAGTCTTGTAGTTGTCAGTCATAGTAATAAAGAATGTGCACGAAAGTATAAGTTTGAATGGGTTTTCTGGAGTTTAAACAGCTCCAGGGCCCATAACCTGGAGAGATTATGGACGAGAGTAGGAGTGGGAGAAAGACGATCAATTTTCTTAGGGGTCCTTCAGGACACTCCTTTTGTATTTACTGTACAAGTATCCTACTTTGATTTTCGGGGTTTTACTAAGCTAGCCTGAGGCGTTCCAGAACAACGCGGAAGTATAGTACTCTGACATGTGAAACCTAACTCGAGACCAAGGCAGAGCGCGTGAAACTTCGTACACAAAAGGCAATTTCTTACATAAGGCGAATGCACCACTTCAAGAGGCCATAGCACGAACACGAAACAAAAGGCCATACACTCGAGAACAAAAGACCATGTCTCTTCACGAGACATTTTGCACCACTGTGCCCCTCTAGAACTACGGGGCTAGGCTACTGCTACGGGTATGAGACTGTGTAAGTATTCCAGGCACGTTCTGGATCCATCCAGGCTAAACTGTGCTTTGCTTCTGGTACCAGGACTGCGGGTGGCTAGACAGGGCTAGACTGACACCCGAGGCCGTCCGTCATTCAGTGCCATGAGCCAGTTCTCATTCTTACCCCGGACTTGAGGCTGGGCCTTGTCCAGGAGCCGGTGACATGAGCAGCAGGGCAGTGATCAGTGAAAGAGATATATTATTATAGTTATATAGTACGCTTTTTATAGGTACTAGGGTATAGTACCTAGTCTAAGACTAATACTAAAAGCAATAGTATGTATTTATAATATTAAGTGGCCTCAAGGCCACTGCAATGCGTTAATAGCGGGGGGTGCAGCCAGGAGCGTGCAGAACGCTAAGTAGACACTATCTAAAGCTCAATTATGCCATATAAGGCAATCAAGCTTGTGTAATCAACGAGACGTGTCGTCTTGCGCCTCTGGTCCGTAGAGTCTACGCGTATTCCCTCATAAGGAAGGTGTGCTTATATAAACACAAAATGTGTCGCACATTGTACAGTACAATTAATCTAAGTAGATTAAGTAGATTATTGGAGCATTAGAGTGCACATGCACTCTAGCTCAACACAGGGAACCACGTCTAACTCCTCCCTCCTCTTCAAGTTATACCTACAAGTCGAACGCATCTACATGCATAGCCAACTGATCCTCATATCGAGGAAACACACGTTATCAGTGAAGCCAAAGCACGGCTCCCTCCAACCAGTATCAGACTACAGGCTTCTTAGTGAAGCGTCACACGACTACGACCAAGCGAGTACTAGTGCACCACCGGTGGTGACAGGGGGTGTCCATGCGTTGTCATGGCAAGAGGAAGGCGGCCGTCAATACTGGGCACTTGATCACATGACTAAAGCCACGGCCTGAGCCTGAGCCGAGCCTGAGCCGAGCCTGAGCCAGGCTTGAGCCAACATGTAGGGCCTGGCTCACAAATCCTCCAGGCCAAGGCCGTCTCAAGCCGGGCCTAAGCCCCGGTTTTTGAGCTGGGCCGGGCCCTGCACATCACTAGCACTGTGTATGTGCTCTAGCTCAACATATTTTGTGTATCATATTCCTACTCAATAGTTACCTTGTCTCTGTAGTGTCTAATGTATCTGGTCACCTTAATCACCTTATTGTAATAGTTTTTTTTTCCCACATATACTGTGATATACAAGCCGTGTTGGGCTGGGCCAAGCACACCCCTAGCCTTGGACAATGACATGATGTCCACCTCAATACAGTCTAACTGATCTAATCCCCAAAAGGGGGACAAATATTTTTGAAAAGTTGTCCAAAAAGTTGGCCAACCCCAAAAAAGCGTGGAAATAACTTAAAAGAGGTGTTTTCTGATGTTTTCAGCCTCTCTGAGCATGATTCCAAGGTCCATTTGTCCATAAAAAATCTAGTTCATGTACTAGCTGACTTACACACTTTGCGTGTCCAGCACTGTAGTAGATCTTCATAATCATAAAGAGACACCTTACAGTAAGATATATACTATCAATGTATGATATAACTGTATGGACACCTCTCACCACCATGCCAATGTGAATTGGTCATTTAAATCAACAGAAAGATCAGAAACTACCAATTGTTGAACTGTAGAGTTATACACCCATTTCCAGGATGGCACATTGACCTTATTAAGTTGTAGATGTCTAGGGGCCAGATTAATGCCCAGAATGGTGATAACATCCAGAGGTTGAACAACACTGAAAGAACCCTCCCCCCAAATCTCCAGTGACTTATTGTGCACAGTAAACACCAGTGTTCGGCTCTGTGTTGTCAGGTAGATGTCTTTAGTACTGAGCGGCAGAGTTTCACCATCGTCAATGAGTGCAGTACCATATGCATGGCCATCATCACTGAGGGAAATGAGTATAGCATATGGCGCCGCAGCACTCGCACGTGTTGTGTATCCTGGCTGTGAGTGCAGGAGCAATGCAGCACCTGAGCGAATGAGAACGGGAATATGACCCAGTGGTGCATCGAGGTCCACAGTGCTTCGATCAGCGGATGGGCTCACGATGGCATGGGTATACCAGTCACGCCAGATGACGTGGTCGCGACCGGGAAGGAAGCCTGTTCACGGGATCAATGATTTTAAGCTACGCACCCACGGGGAGCTATAGCTTACCTGAAACAAAGGTGACATTCGGTGTTAGGACGGGAGTGACCAAAATGTCGCTTCCCACCATGAACTGGCGGTCTACTGAAAGCAGTTCTGGCTCTTGCGGGAATTCAAAAAAGAGTGCGCGCAAGGGTGGTGTGCCGTATAGTGATGCGTTTGCGAAGAGCGTGTACTGAAGAGCCCTCGTATCAGTAAACTGAGGTAGTTAGAATCTTGGTGAACAGGGAAAGACATGCCCAGTATGGGAGTAGAGCATAGCGTACAGCAGTGGCAGCACGAGTGGCGTGTGCGACACTGTCCCATCTGTATGGCTCTTGAGGGATCGCGCCGCGGATGTTGTGGTTACGAAAGAATGGTGTAAATGCAGCGAGTTGCATCCATCGATTACATAGTTCCTCATCAGTATTCCCAACTACCGAATGAAAAGTTGTGTCAGCGTTCGAGTGCTGGTCATGACCACATGGACCTTGCGCACCGAAGCCACAAGCATCCGCTCCGACCATTGGAATTTGGAAGAGTTGAAATTGTAACAGTCCCTGAATACTGTGGTACAAGTACGACCACTTGCTCCAGTTATCCCCCAGCTTGTGGTGCAACGTCGTATTTCAGTCGGAGGTATTCTGTCACCCAAAAATACACCACCTACCCAATGTCCTGTCCATCTCCCTGAACCAGCGAAAGTAGAACGAGAGATGAGGAAGGGGCGTTTCCCCGGTTGTAGTTCGCGGACTGCCAGGTTGGCTGCACGTGACATAAGGTGCCCAAACAAATTGTGCATTTCAAGCTCCGTGTGACCACTGTGGTGCGTCGCGTTCGTTGCAATTGTTTGTGCAGACAAGTCTCCCAGTGCTACAGATAAAATTGTAGTGAGAAATGATGGTCAAGGGGCACTCGTGAGGACAACGCTCACCATTATGGATAGCATATGGTGGCCCAGAGCCGGGAGAAGGCGTGGGCCTTGGGGAGAGTGCCTCACGATCCCTGCTCGGGTTGCTAACTAAAGATCGGATCCCTGCACCGTAGGTAAGGGACCCATTGATGGTGATATTTCCACTCGGCCCAGAGACTGTCGCGTCGTATCTACAGTAGAAAAAGTCAACAATAACAGCAAGAATAAGCCAAATATCACCGAACCCCTCTGGATATTCAGTCACAAGATATCCAGGATCCCCTGGGAGAGCTATCGAGGGAGAGCGGTTAGGTCGATCGGAGGTTGGAGGACTGTCTTCGACGTCAACGAAGGCAATGCAGGTGAAAGACATGATTGTTTTACAGACCAATGGCCATCGCAAAACGATTTCACTTCATTCATATCCAACCAGAGACCAGAGAATTCAACACCGAGTGATGTCCAGTTGCGCAGCGCTTCCTTCCACCACAGTTCTACCTCTGGGGCAAGCCAGTCCGGAAAGGCCTGGAATCATATGGTTAGTAGGTACGAGTGGAAGGACAACCCGCCTACTGTGCGTCCCGGCCAGACTTCCCCAATGAACAAAGATTGATCAGGATTGAGAATAAATATATCCCTATAAGGAGATGTGAGGTAGTCCTCGAACGGTGCTGGGGGGTCGCAAGCCTCACAATTCAACCCCGCGAGTGAAAGGATCGTACTACGGAACATCTCTGTAAAACCGTTGCAATCACAAGGACAGTACTCACCACATCTGTCGCGTTTGCGACGAGTGCAGCGTAGCCGTGAATTATGGGAATATCTATCTGTGGTTGAGCAGGTTTCTCACGAGCATACAAAGGATTACGTACAGTGCTGGTCATTTGTCCTCTGTGGAGATATATCGGTCTCACAAGTGGCATCATATAAGGAGAACCGGCCAACTAACCAGGGTCCTGATAAAATCGCGCATTTCGTTGGCGGGAAAGGCCACAGGATCGACTGTGAAGTCCCTGTAATCATGGTACAACTCTAAGTCATTCCACATAACTACGGACGAGTTGGTCAGCGTAAGCCGTGTACGAAGAAAGCCGCCGGGATTCCGAACCTTCGAGGGGGATATTTGCCGTGAGCATGGCCTCAACCTGTTCTTTCGTCTCCGAAAGACTCGAATAGCCCCATCTGCATAGATGAAACCCAAAACCCCAATTTGGTGGCCGAGTGGGGAGGCCGACAACTTGGCCGTATTGTTCGACGACACTCTTGGGATCTGGGCCTGAGAAGAAATACAGATTGAGGGTGCCACCGATGATGCGATACTGTATCAATGACTGGTTCGAGGACGGTGGCGAAGCGAGGATGATGTCCGACCCTGCAGCGCTGGGCACCAGTTGGCAGTTGATGAGAGAATGAATGGAGCAGACAGAAGCTCGAAGATATTGCTCACCTGGCGAGGAAGACGCCGTGAGATTTGAAATTGCTCGTAGACGGGACCCAGCGATGTTCGAGGTAGACAGGATGCGAACCATAACTAGCAAGAAATGTGATATGAGACTCGGCAGAGATGATGACTTTAAGAGGGAACGGACATATTTTCGTCTAGAGGGTCTGCTTCGTCTCGGTTCCACATCGTCTGGACTGTACCATTGAGTACATCCCGGCGGAACCCACTAGAAGCCACGACTTCGCCCAGACCATAGATGTTAGTATCCAATGGAAGGGTCGACGTAAGCTGTGAAACATGAATAACGGGAATCCCAGGGGAACTTCGAGATGGACTATACCTGCAAATATCTGTCCTCGAGAACCAAAGGGAACCCGTCAAATACCAAACCGGGATCACTGGTTGCATGGATCGGCGCTGAAGGTAATGACGCCAACCGAGTATCAAAAATGGGGGCCGAACCGGGATCAGATCGGCGTGTTATCCAGAAAGCGAAAGGGGTCGCTTCGTAATTGAATTGCAAGTCAGCATCCGCCAGCGAACTCAGATTTCCTGGTTTTGGCAGAGCAAAGTATCCAGATGGTAGAGTGAATTGTCGAGATTGGTCAAAAATGTTGACATGTAACCTGTCATCTGGCCTCAGCGAGGTGGGCTCATGCCAAGGAGACGCAAACACACCGAGAAACAGTTTCATACGTGACTTGAATGCTAAGATTCAGGATATCGTTTCCAAACGCGTTGCATGGAGGTCCAGCTAGATTGAGTTGGGCTGTGAACCCATTTCGATACTCTCTCAATGAATCGAGGTTGTAGCCTAGAAAGATTAATGACTTCGCATTAAGGACTCTTCGGGTTCGGGGAATGGGTGACCAGAAGAACATACCCGGACAATCGGCGACACTTAGGGAGTATTTCTCCATATGTCCATCGCGGATCCCCTCGAGGAGCTTCGGGATGCGACCGTACCAGTACGGATATGGTGCCGATCTGATCAGGAGCGCCACGATGAGGGAGAAAAGAGCACCAAGGGTCCTGCCAGTGCCAGCAGAGAATGCCCAGTAAATCACCGAACAGCATCATCGAACGTGCAGTTCTAACGAAAGGACTATACCATGTAGGGTAACGACACCCTCGCGTCCCATTGTACGGCCAACGCCCACTCTGCGATGCTACTACTTCGGGGACATCGTCATGAAGCATTGCTGGCGCACCGCCACCATCGCCGACGACGTTAGGTTGCTCACTGCCATCACCATGTTTCGGTTGGAGCTTCGGAGGTGTCATCACCGTAAACGCTGAGCGATGGCGGCGACCAAGGTGGTTGGACAGGAGTCAAGAGCGCGAGCGCTTAAGGTGCTGGCAAACCCCTGCGGAGAATATAATAGTACATAAGAAGTACTGGACTTATGAGGATGAGAAAAAAAGTTTGGTGCATGTACGTTATCGACGCCCTATTACATAACCTGCAGTGGATACTGTAAGTTAGCATCAGTGTGTGGAAACGCTGACCTTACACCAGTGTAACGAACGAAAACAAAAACCGAAACATTCCACAATGTACACATATAGATTGCGAGCACCTCGACAAGCCTTTTGGACTTTCGGAACACTCCCCAGGCCCCCCAAGGGTCGCCCGAAGACCAATTCCCGTGGAGCGCAGTCATAGTCTGCGGAAAGTACCCAATATCCGGCAGTGACCCACCAGCGGCGCTGGTGGCGGTGAGTTACAACCGACGAAGCAAGATCCAAACTGTCGCCCGTCCCCTGCCAGTGACCCGCAAACGCGTTCACCCAAGCTCGACGCCGCCAACCCGTACAGCGACTTTAAGAGGGAAGGGTGACACCTCAGAGTTTGTGATGGGAGGCACCGCACTACGACCTTCCTCGGAAGACGTATGTGTCAGCATCGTACGTAGGCTCTTCGACAATGTCACTGCCAAGTTCTGGTTGAACTGCTGCCGTTCTTGATATAGGAAGACGTCAGTTGAGATTACGGCATTCTTGTGTGAGGGACGAGATGTAACCCTGTACCTTGTTCGGACTTCGGTTGGCGTATCTCTGCATTGATGATCCTGGTCGAAGTTGTCGGTGGGAAAGTATGGGCTGCGGCTGCACGTCACACGTACCACTGCTCCCATGCAACCTCCTCCTGTCCTCAACAACAGACTAGGTGAACCGCAATATGGTAAACCCCGTGGTGGACGACACACCTCGTATGTAGTGATCCCAAGCCACGCCTTCCTTTGGTCCTTTTTTGACAGCGTGACTGAAATCTTGTACAATGCGCGTCAAATGCGTGTCAACCCCCCGCGGAAATACAGTCTCCAACGTACCTCTCCCCGCTTGAGTGCGACGTTCTCTAGACCCTTCCAGAATGCATCTACCTTTTCTTCGACAAGGCGTTCCAAGGACGGATCAGATACACCAGGCTACACATTCAGCGTCAAGGCGAGGATGGGAAGGACCGATCGAATGAAGATACCATGGTGACGTCGAGCACCTCAAATGTCTGTGGCTTGATTGTCCCGAAAAGGCGGTGAAAGAGAATGGCATGGAGAAGGGCACGCAAAATCTCACGAGTGTTCTGGCGATCAAGGACCTGTACACAGATGGAAGATCTGTCATGGATATTTTATGAAAGAGGATACTCACGATATCGATCGTTACGGTCGCATGAGTGCTAATCATGGCGTGGTGGCAGAACGGAGGTGAGACAGTTTGCACGTGAACCTAAGTTGCGAATACAGGAAAAAAAATATTACGACACCAGCAGGATTCGAACCTGCGCTCCCAAAGGGAAATAGATTTCTAATCTATCGCCGTAACCACTTGGCTATGATGTCCTATTATTCCTGTCAAAATATATAAGTACAAGGGGTCACCCGTTTGATGCACGTGGGAGAGAGATTAAATCATGGGAAACTAATCCATTAAGAGAATTTTTATACGACATCATCGATGTAGGTCTTGCAAAACCGAAGCCAAGGAAGGGGCAAAACAACAGCAAGATGCGAAAGATGAATGCTTGCAAGTTTGATCACAGCATAATGACAGCGAGCGGAACGAGAAGCCGAAAGTGAATGGGACTGTGAGAAACATTACGAAATAAAACCCTTTTCGGGCCTCCAGCTCCAGCCAATGAGAGACATGCCCCCAATTCCTTTATATTATAGAGGATATTTAGGCAATAGATTCGGGTTGAGAACGCTTGGCCAACATCCGGCGTCCTAAACACTTCTCCGACGAAAGAATGTTTGATACTCTTTCCACTATCCACTATGATTATCAAGTCGACTCACTAACAGGACAAATCGTGCCTAATAGTTACATGACTAAAGTATAACACAAACGATCAAATCAAGGGGCTCATAGACATCATCAAACGATGGTAAATCTGGGAAATAATTAGGTGACTGAGCTCGCAGCATGGAATAATGATACGCACGCATCTGAATGCCAACTTTCACCGGCCGTGGCTGCTTGGACGCTATCCTGGGCCTTCGTCGCCCAGCCGGAAGGATGCCCGTGCTCAGGTAAGATAGCAGAATCGCGCTTCGCAACAACCTTGAATTGGCTTTTCCGCTCCACACTCCTCGCGCTCACAGTTTCTTCCCCGTCTTTGCCTTGGAACGCAGCTCGTAGAACATCTGTTTTAGAGAGTTCTGACGAGCTGCGCGCCTCGTTCATGCGATCGCGTACTGCGACCAGCTGGCCATCGACATATTCCATACCAGTTGTAATAGCGTCTGAAACGGCTTTTTGAATCTGCTTCTTGATCAGAGCTGTAGCTAGAGGGCGGAGGGTCTTATAAAGAATGTCATGCTTTGAGTCACGGATAGAGAACTTGAGTGAATCCACTTTTACGCGGACACTCTTCACTCTGAAGACGGACGACTTGTCTTTATCTGCAGAGACCAGATGACAAGTGGCCTGCGGCGCCATCCATCAGCGTGGGAAAACTAAGAATGGAGACACGTACCGTAAGCCCATGCCCGCCGAGCAGTACGTCTGCCAGTCCCGAATCCGTCAACTTCGGAATGCCACTCTTCTTGCGGAAATAAAACGCGACATCGCGCATGTCAGCTTGAATGTGCCCGAAGGTCAGTGTGAATTCGTGATGACTAATGTCGCTGATTGTGTTGTAAGGGGAAAACTTCACGAAGTTATGCGCTTCAATCGACACGATATTCGGGAACAAGTTGCGACCTTGAAGGGTGAGGTTTTCAACTACGAGATCCAAAGATTCGTCTGTATATTCAATGCGCGGAATGGGAATGTGTCCAACCTGCTCAACATGTCAGTGTGGTACATGGAATGGTTATCAGGTAAAGTGTGTACGCGGTCGACAATCGAAGGCAAAATAACCTTCCGGATATCCATCCAAAGGTCCGGCTTGAACTTTAAACTGCCTTCGCTATCGAAGAGGAGATCACGAGTAAGACGTGCCCAATCGTCGCCGAACTGTCTGTTGAGTCTATCTTCGCCAATAGCGCTAAACCAGGTCCCGATCGAGTCGAAAAGACGATCGAAGTGAGACTTGTACTTCTCATTGTAGAAGCGGCGACCGGACTCGCGGACTTGACGACCTTCCGAATTGCACAGTGGTTCAAGGACATACCCAGGCTCCAATAGTACCTTACGCGCGTAAGCGTCGACCGCTTGGAACCACTGACGAAATTCTTCATCGTTCTTGGCATCGTCAATAAGCTGGTTTATGGCGTCGATAATGATATCCATGCTCCTCCCGTTAGCGAAGCGCTCGAGCAGTGTGCGGATCTGGATCGTTGAAGTTCGAAGGACATCGTCCTGCGTAAAAAAAATGTGTTAGTGGTGCTCACAAGTGCCTCCGGTAATGACGTACACCTGCAGCTTGACTTCCGGCGTCCTTCCCCACGCCAGCGATATGCCTTCCATGTTTGCCGTACTCCTCAAGTATTCCGAGAAGCCAGCGAATGCTCTCCTGATAATCGTCATGTTTTTGACACTCCAAAATGGCCTGGGTAGAAAAGTTAGAGCCTTGAGCGGCCTACATGATCGATCGATCGCCCTCACCTTCTTACTGCGATAAATGAATTGGTCACGTCGATCCTCAGGAAAATAATCTTCCAAGAGAACTTTGCGACCTTGGTCCGTTTTATCGCGCAATGCGTCCTTGTGCTCCTGGGAAACAAGGTCGGATAGACCATTCTGGACGACGAGTGAGGATGTAGGACATATTTCTCTATTTATCGAAACACCTGCCTTCAGATTCTGCAAGCGACTTGTGAGGCCAGATTTTTTCACAGCGGCGTCACCGCTGGCGTCAGTAACATCTCTATTGAACAATGTAAATCCAGATAGAGTGAGTGGGAAGAGAGCATACTCCGCTCTAGCCTCGGTGGCTGTCTGTTGTACGCGATTGCGCTCTTCATATACACGTTCTCGCACTGCATCCGTAGCTTCGCTTGCAGAACGCGTTTGGCCTTCGTGTTCCACCTCGGTCCCCTTGTGCGGGTGGTGGCGAATAGCTGTACTAGACCCAGGGACTTCAAACTCCGCAACGGGTGTCTCGTTTGTGCCAACCTGCCCGCCATCAGCTGTTTCGAACTGGTCTGACGGAGCAGGTCGATCGACCCTCGTGAGAGCATCCTGATCGGGGCGAATGCTTTCGGCGGCGTGCGAGGCAGCGCGAGCTAGGATGTCGCGACCAATGACGGAGAAGTCGGAAAGGATTTTACGAACTTCAGAATTTGTGGCAATGAGATTGCCTAGGGTGCGGAGGTGACGAGCGGCTGTATCGTCGGAAGGAATGAGCAAGTTTTGGATATGCTCCGAGAAGACTCATACCTTGGCGGCTGTCATCTTGGACTTTCGACTTGTCTACAGGAAGTATTTCACCGGGGTCCTTCTTTGCTTTGCTAAGGTCCACGCTGTTCGTGTTCCACATAAAGTTCTGGAACAATTCGTCGGAATTCTTCTCCTGAACGATGAGACGGGCAGTCTCGATGATGTCACGACAATCTTGGATGAGTTTGCGACCCCCCGGAGAAAGCTGATCTTGATCCACTGGTGAGTGTTCGAGAACGTATCTCAAGGCAGAGTCGATCTGCTGGTTTGAAGGATAACGCCCTCGGCGGAAAGCTTCTATGACGCCATAGAATCGGAGCTGAGGAAAGGAGAACGTCAGCGAGAGGAAGGAGAGGCATGGAATAGCAATACTTTACGCTCGACATCAGCGGCCTTCTCCTGCTTATTAACGGGAGCCGAGACGGCGTTTTTGGGGGGATGTTCTGTAGTATCTTTGGCAGCGGTCGGGAGAGACATGGTCGGGGAGATGAAGGGTAGGATCTTGGTGAGACGTCAACTCACGGCCATATAAACCACAGCGGCAAAAGACGACGTCACCTTTGTACGGGTACGCCAACTTTCATTCCACAGGAGTGACGTCATTGGCAGCGGGAAAGGTTTCCACTCATGCCACTCATGACAAGCACATGAATGCCCAATTCCCAATTGTCACGTGGCAATACTCCAAGCGAAGGAAACCGCCTTGCTGACAATTAGCACGGATGTCACCTGCGTGAATCGTAACAGCGCCCACGTTCGCACTCTCGTTATCTTTGGCCAGCCCGAGGCTTGGGGCGTTAGGCGAGACCGTGAGGGGCTGCCCAATTGTCCCGACCCTCCTGCCGACCCAGTAATGCCCGCAAGTGGGCAAGCTCCATTGGAATTCCAGTCAAGCGAGCCGAGGACGCCAGTTCAGAAAGTAAATCACCGAGGTCAAAAGGATAGCTAATGGGGTTGAATCTAATACTAGCTAGTGCAGAGACGGTGGGACATTCGTCGTCAAAGATCACTGGCGGTCCAGGTGGCATTGAGGATTCTATTGTTGCTCTTATGTGGACATGTGGACACTGGGGTTCAGGGAGCTGGCATTGCAGGTGCAGCTTACAAAGGGGAGAAGGCCCTTCACGGTCCCAAGCTAGACTGCTCACACAAGCTGGAGAGAGACCGGCACATGCAGTACTATGCGGCCACTGTAACCGAGAATCGGTGCTGCCCAACATCATGTTCAACTCGCTTGACTTCATCGCTGTCTGCAGGCTCATGTGAATGCCCAGAGAGCGATCGCTCCGCCAAGGTCACTGAAGCACCTGAGAGTAGATTCTATCGTCAATCATTCACTCTCAACCGGAAACGTATTGGTCACTGACCTTCTACTCGCTTCGGCGGAACAGGCAGCGGCCGCACATACGGCTGCGCCACCCAGTGCGGAAACCCTCCATCAACCTCTGCGCCACCCCTCCCTGCTTCTTCAGCATCCCTATCCATTCGCCTTTTCATTTCTCGAACAACTTCGTAGTAGGGCACGAGATCCGAGCCGCGGAGCTGTCCAAGAGCATTCCGTAAGTCTATCTCGCGAGAGAGCGCGGGCCGCAACAATTTGAACAAGTGTCCCTTGATTCCGCTAGGTGATGTGGGCGTCTTCTGACTAGAAACGATGTCTAAATATTCAAGTGCAAGGTCTGCATGTGGGGGGTGCAGCCCGCCCGAGATTGAGGGAATCGAAGACATGAAGAGCGCGACGTTGTATAACTGGCCTTCCGCGGACATAACTGCATCCGCACCGGTCTCGGTGAGGCAGCGGGAAATGTCTGCGTGCGTAAGAATGTTGCCATTTGCAAAGACGGGAACCGAAACAGCCTCCTTCACGGCGCGAACCTTTTCCCAGTCAGCGAGACCCTGCAACTCACGCTAAATGCGGCCTAGATGAATAGTGAAGGGACCTGCGCACCGTATTCTGGCCGCGCTGCTCGCGTGTTCTACCGTGGCACGTGAGGACCTGCGCTCCAGCGCGCTCAAGCATCTTCGCGTATTCGACTGTCTGTTCCAGCGAAGCGAATACGCGGAACTTTGCTGTGACCGGTACAGACAAATTCACGTGCAGAGTGTTTACTGAACTCGAAACCCACGTTCAGCACATTATCAGTAGATGGTTGCCAAAAATGACACACTGAGCTTATAAATTAGGTCCCATTCATTTTGTAGAAAGCTCCCGTAGTGACCCTTCCGAGCAATATCTTGCGGACAGCCCAGGTTGATGTCTACCGCATCGCAGTGGCCCTCCAACGCCTTCGCAGAAGCGAGGAGTTGGTCGGGGTCATTCGCACAGAACTGGACTATGAGAGGCCGGTCTCCAGGACCCCCTTCTTCCCCGAATACGGTGTTAAAGGCCGTCTCACGATAACCGTTGCGCCTGTCATGGGCGAACATCTTGGCGTTGATCATGGGAGTATATGCCAGCTAGATGGACCCATCAGGTCAAAAGGATGTGAAAGTTTATTGATTCACCTGAGCACCGTACCGCCTGGATAACATGCGCCAAGCCTACACCTTGATCGGTTACTGAGAGCTGTCATGTTAATTGAGAGCCGACATCACGCACGAGCTCGCTCTGGTCTACCATCGGTGCGACGACATATCGAGGACTTCCAAGCACTTCCCGGTAAAACTCATAGCCTTGTAACTTTCGGCGTGCTTGAGGGGCGTCATGGGTCAAACCTTCCATAGGTGAGACGAGTGCGCGCAACGCGCGGGTTCGGGCTGCACCTGCAGTTCGGAGAATTTTGAAGGTAAGGTTGAAAGTTGAAATAGAGCGCGGGATAACCCTAACCAGAGTTTGCCATACACGCTTCCGCAGTGCTTCCGCTCAGGCCGCGATCCGATGTCCTCAGACCATCGGCCCCAGATGCTTGACGTTGAGGACGAAGAGCAACGCCAGCAAAGGCTTCGTATGCGTGCTCTATTTTCTTCGTTTCACCTCTCCATGTTCATGATTTACAGAGCATATTCTTGAAAGATTAAATGGAGAAAGCGCTTCGGCTGGCGAGTCTCCAAATCTATCCTTTGATTTCGGAATGCGCAGGACAAATTCCATGGAACCTCCCACTGAATGTGCGTCACCCTGCACCTACTCAACCGTTCTGACAGCAGGGTGACATATGGCAGTGCTCGCGAGAGTGCAACAATTCCTTCCCGAGATCGAACGGTCCAATGCGGAACTCTTGCAAAGGGACCCTCGGAGCATTGATATTGAGCACATTGAGGACGCGGACGAGCGCATCATCGAAATGGCAAGTGCGTGAACATAGATCACTCTATAGATTGCTAACTTGAAAGGTAAAACAAACCGAAATCAGGACTTAGGCCTGGGTGTCTTCGAACAACGGCAGGCGCCGTCAAGACATTCGGTTCCTAGCTCGTCCTCCGAAACATCCTTTTCCAGAAGCCCGAGTCGTGCAACGTACGACACGTCGTCTGGGTCATCAGCTTCGAGTTCTTTACTCTCATCGTCCTCAGACTCCGAAGACGAGGGGAATGGGGAGTACTCGCCCTGCTTGCGGGCGATACGCCCATTACCGAAACGCTCTAATCCCGTTATTCAATTATTGGCCACCAAGGACGAAGAGGGTTCCTCGGCAGGGGATCGTATTTTACTCTGAGATCGCGAGAACAAGCCGCTTGTGTATCTACCAAGGTACTGTACCACACTGGCTGCCCGCGGTCCCGTTTCGGATTGAGGTGCTTGCATCAGGACACAGCTCTACATCATCTTTTAATCAATAGCACTACGTGACATAGGTAGAGACTGCCACCCACCTGCGCGAGTTGGGTTGCTCATCTAGAGACCGATAGTGTTAATTGACTCTGAGTCTGGCATGGCATGTACAAATTCCAAATGGAAAAAACCACTGTAGGTCTAACGCACTAATAGCGGTAATCCACTGTTTTACTGGGTAAATGATTCCTGGCAACTTATGACCACCCGAGGTGGAGCAGTAAAGGGGTTGAGAGATTCCAACAAAGGGATGTATACACACGTAGTTTACACAGGCATCTGAAAGTTTCAAGCTGTTTCCTGTGCTACAGTCCACCGCCACCGAGGATATACTCTATTGCCGAATGTACGTTTCCGCCTGTCGCGAACAATGCGCGCACGTTTTGGGAAGCGTTGGTAAAGCCCATGTCTTGTAATTGCTAGAAATAGTGACCACATGTCAACCAAGCGTATCGTACGGAGAAAGTGCGCACTTGGAGTTGAACCTGGAATCGCTCCTCAGGGGGACGTGCATCCGTAGAAAGCGACGGAGCTCTACTAGGTACACCCGCACCGAGGAGTTGCAACAGTGCGCTTGGGTCACCACCGAATGGATTCGGTCCAAATAGACTCGGAGCCGGTGTCGTCCCATCAGCCGCACTTCCGCTTCCAGGCGGTGCGGGCGTCGAGGTGTGAGGGTCTGAAGATGCACTTGGGTTTCCCGGCGCAGTAAAGGTTGATCCTCCATGGGGGCCCGCAAGTGGGTCAAGGCCGGCTCCGCGCATCATCGAGGCCATTTGTAACATACTGCGAAGGGTCTCGGGGTTTGACCTGCTCGAAAACTCAGTATGGCAGCATGGTGGAAGGTGGACACAAACATCATTTGGCGGAACCGTTCACTCTGGAACATCTCACGGGCTTGCGGAGCCATTGAAGCATATTGAGGATTTAGCGCCAGGGCCTGCTCAAGAACGGCCGGATTTGACATTAAGGAAGACATCTGTTGTAGAAAATCAGGCGAGTTCATCATTGACTGCAGCTGTGCATATGTCAATCTTTAGTGATATCTGGGATGAGAAGGCTGAGATGTACCATATTTGGGTCATTAGGATTGATTCCCATATCTGCGAATGGATTGAGACCGGCCATAGCCCCAAAACCCATATGGCTGTTTAGTTGAGTGAGCGGGTCATGAACATTCTGCCCCGTCTGCATGCTTGGTAAAGGCTGCGGGGCCGAAGGGACCGATGAAGAGGCAGTTGCCGACCTGGCAGCGCCTTTGACCATGTGGATGGTATGAGAGGACTGGATTTTGTACACAGAGAGCTGGTCATCATCCTGTGCGCCGTACCGAAGATGATAAATCAGTGGGAGAGCATGGATGACGCAATCTGTCGTGGTGGCCTACTTTTAACACCCTCCCTAGAAATCGTTCATGAGCAGCAGATCCTAGTAATCAGGAGGGTGGGATTCAAAGACAAACCAGAGTATATTAACCGCTGGCGGTCAGCCGGTACATCAGACTTATCCGCAATAGCCTGCTTAAGGTCTGCCACGGTCTTATCGGTGTTTATGGTAAGTTGCAGCTTGAGCTCACTGGGACCTGGAGGACTGTCAATGACAACTCTTGCTATTCACTTCACCAAAAAAATTACTGTACCTTTAACGTTGATGACGACCTCGGAGTCCGACATGGAGGGAGAAGCAGAGACGTTTCTTTATCATCATTCGCTCCGCGCGGTGGTGGGTCCCTGACCCTAACCCTGTTGTCCGGTTCCATTTCGTAGGGTTTTGCCATCGCGCCCGCAGACTACTACCATACGGCAAGCGTTGTCCGCAATTCCATGTGGCAGGGACGAGCACTTCCCCTCAGGAAATTAGATATACCCGCCCAACAAGGGACAAGCGGAAAGGGGACTCTGGTCCTACGTTCAGGACTGCAAGGAACTGGAACTGATGCCCACCCGATCGTTAAATCGTGCGAACCAGCGCCAGTTGGTTGCCAGAAATTTTAGGCAAAATCGTTTCACCTCGACTACGGACACAAAGGCGAGAGCAAGCTCACTCATTCAGTTTTATCGGATCGACCTGGTAGGAGAATTTTAATCTGTATCTGAGCATTGTGTCTTACATGAATCATGATAGACCCATTTGAATGCTGAGATCACAGATATATGACATCTGTTCGTACCCCATAATTGATCAAGGGATGCTTCTCGATCTGACCCTTGTGCACATATAAGGCGCTATGTTATCCACCCTTTCGCTGGTGCAGAAGTAACTGCCCATTTTGAGAAGGGGCGACAACTATCGATATTAACCACGAGAGCGAGGGGGTGCAACAAATGAGGGATTCGCCTGGAAATATAGTGCCAAGGCTGAAGCTGACTTTCACATGGCACATGACTGAGGTGCCAAATCCGAGGTGGTGAGCTTGGGTCGTTGGCCAATGAGGCAAGAGGGTGGCACGTAAAACTGTTCTGGTGCTCGTGCGGGTGCAAGATCAACCTGCGCGATCATTTGTAAATGTTACAGGAACGGTTCCTAGACATCAAAGCGCATGGCCGTTCGGTATGAAGATATATCCGAGTCCGTCGATCTGGTGAACTTCATTCGACTGAGGCGATTGCCTCAATTTCAAAAAGACCGTCGCGTGGGATACGGGCCACCTCGACCAACGATCTGAAGAAGGGATTTAGTACCATTATGCAGTCACGGCTCGTTCGAATCTGCAAACCTTGCGGGCTTGTGATCCCCAAAAAACTTCTCATAGATTGCGTTGACTGTGCCAAAGTCATTCATGTCCTTCAGGAAGACCTACACATATGAACTAGTCAATGCCTTGGACAGGACCCATCTGAACGAGTGCAAAGTGTGCACTTGCATACTGTTGTCTTGACGATCTTCCCAACCTCGCTCCCACTGGCCTCAACGACACTCTTCAAGTTCTGGAGTGCCTGGCGTGTTTGCGCTTCGACTCCGCCATCGACAAATGTACCAGTCTTGGGATCGAAGCCGAGACATCCAGAGACAAAGACGAAAGGGGGGTTCACAATGGCCTGGCTGTAAGGCCCGATTGCTTGGGGCGCATCTGCGGCGTGATTTAGTGCAATCACACATCACACAAAGATCAGGGCCGGGGTTCGAAAAATGGAGATGTACTGACCTTCGGTTACGACTTTTCTGAGCGAGGGATGTGTAGTGATACCAGACATACCGCGTATAGCCCCCAAGAAATTGACTTGTGTCGGGAGATATCTGCGATGCGTGATTTCCCGTGTGGTGGGACAAGTCTGGCGTGAAAGGTGGCGTATCATGGAAGAATAAATATTGGCAATTGTCGGTGTTACGTGGTTGTGATCGGCCCGGGCCCGGGCCGATGCAAAAAATTTCAATTTTTCAGTGTCTCGTCCGATGACCGACCCCGAAGGTGGTGTCCATGGAGTTTCCCACGATACTCGTGCCTTAGGTCGGCACCCAGGCGGTTGACATAATGGCGCGAAATATACCGTGGTGTCTTTGACTGGGCTTCCCAAAGTTTTCGCATGGATCGGTAACTGATGTGTTAAGTCTCGGAGAGACAATTTACTCTTGCATCCCCTTTGGAAAGTGTAGGTCCGAAGATAATTCAGGTCCATCAAGGTATGCTAAAGTAAAATTAAAGATCCTGCCCCTCAAAAATCAGTTTGTCGACAAAGAACACAAATGGATGTTCCTTGATCAACTGGCGGTGGTATCCCAAATGGTGGCTACTGTATGTCAATTTTAAGGTTCCCCGTAGCCGATTGCCGAGGCGCCTCACACGGATGTTCGACAACATGCTTACACTGACACTGGCACTGGCACCAGCTCGTACTGCGCTAAGCTATTGAAATGGTAATCCTGGCCTGGAAGAAACGGTGTCGATCTGAAGCTAGAAGGGTCAAGCAAGCTTTGATCATGCTTTAAAGTAGCGAGGCAGGGTTGGAGGCAGGAAGAGCTCTCCGAGTCGGGGGTCACGCGATCGCTGCAGTGGCATTTGCCAGTGCGTTGCCATATAGTACCTCGCTCAGACTGTCCAGACTGCCAGATCTGATCTAGTGGTAATAGAACCCAGCTGATCAGATCGAGGTAACTCGTATACCTGCCCCTTGCGATGGGGCAGCGGTGTGCACCGATTGATTTATCCGCGCTCTTCTCTTCCTCCCAAACCCTTATAAAGGGCTGCTTCTGATGGCGCAGAATTCTCTTTGCCCCTCATACGGTTGCTTTCTCCTACCCCTACGCTTCGTGACATCGAGTCTAACTCCCGAACACATAAGTATGGGCGAGCTGACATACATCAAGACAACGCTGGGGGCTATCCTTGTTGGCTCCATGTTCGCCATGGCGTATGAACCTCTTTGTTAACACTCGTATCTCATCTTGACCAGTCGTCCAGCCTCTCCGGGATGACTGCCATTCAGACATTCTTGTACTATCGATTGTATCCGAATGACCCCTTGCGTTTACGGTTATTGGTGTGTCGGCTGGTGTAAGCCTGGCTCATATGGATCAGGTACTGACTACTCGCATTTCTAGGTCATAGCTGTCTGGTTGGTACCATATCCCTTGGAAGCCATTCAAAGCTCCGAGTTGGCAGTTGACCTGCATATTCTGATCGATTTACGTGTCAACAGGTTGTTTGATAGCACGCACGCCGCGCTAATGTGCGTCTCAATATGGGACTACCTCATTCTGAACTTTGGGAATGAATCTGTTGTGGATGTTATCCCTATGTGAGGAGCTACTCCCCGTAATTTATCCCCCCATTGTCGAATTGACGTATCGGTTTTCAGGAGTCTTGCCGTGCGTCTTTCACGATTTTCATCTTTTTGCGAGGAACTTAATCCGTTCACCGCCGCGATGCACAGCTGACCGTCGCCCTCACGGTAAGCCAAACTTGATATCCCAAGTTGACTGACGCCTAATGTAATCAATGTGCCAAAGGCCATTATCACTTTCATTACACATATGTGCGCCAAATAAATCCTCTTCTCCACAAAGTCGTATCCTGACCATATTCTGTTTCCTGAAGTTTCTTCTCTCACCGAGTCTTGCGGCGTACGTCTTATTGCTATTTCCATCATATGCAATCAGATGAGTGGGCGAAGCTGACAACTCGTGTTGTAAGTGAGTAAGAACAACTGGTACATTACCGCACCGCTTGTGAGAGTGTTAGTCCTGAAATGATACCTGCAGCTAATATGTACCATTCTTGTAGATCCTACTTTCCTTCCTCCGTCTCGGCGCTTCATTGGTGTCGACGATCGAGATGTGAGTAGAGCCTATTAAACACGCGGAGATCGCACAAGTTCACGATGACCTACTTATTCCAGGGAAAAGTTTAGGAGTTTCCACAAGTTTGTCGAGGCCTATGGCGTAAGTAGTCGGAATTCTCCTCCCCTCCGCAGTCATCTGATAGAACCGTTGGGCTATAGTACGTCTTTACTCTCGGACTCGCCATAGCGTGCACGCTTGATGTCGTTATCGCGGGCGCGATGTGCTATTTCCTGCAAATGAGTCGTACCGGTTTTGGGGAGTACGTTAGAAGGAATGTATGCGAACAGGACCGGAGCTGATCGTGCGGTCGCACAGGATGGACCATGTCATTGATGTGATCATGGTGTATACGGTTAACAACGGGGCGCTTACCTGGTGAGTCCTTTATCTGTAGTGGCGATTTCGGCAAAATGGACTGAAATTGACTGCATTCTGAAGTATCACCACTGTCGTTTCTCTGATCTGCGTGCGTCAGATTCATAGCATGGTTGAGCGCTGATAACTAAAGTCTCGTTCTGGCAGTGGCTCACCATGCCAGCCAACTTGGTCTTTCTCGGACTGCATTTCGCTATCAGCAAACGTGGGTTGCCTTTTACATTCTGTCATACACCGTTCGTGGACACTTTTATAGTGTATGCAAACTCGTTGCTCGGAACACTCAACAGCCGCCAATCGCTGCGACACCACCGCACGAAGCGTGGCGGCGATGGCGAACACGCCTTGCCGGTCCTGTTCCCTTCTTCCTTTAGTCAGACCCGACGACGGCCATTTCAGTCTGTGGGTGTTCTCCCCAACCGAACGTGTCATGATATCTGATGAAGGAATTTTTAGAGTGTGCCTTCGCAAGGAGAGGTCGAGCCCGTGGGGAAGCTGGAGATCAGTGTGGAAAAAACGATACAATGCGAGGTGGACGATGGGCACAGTCAATCGCCAGCGTGAGGTGGTGGATGTATTAAAACCGTAAATAAATGGTAGATACGTAGCATCATTCCGCCCGAGGGCCGAATACAATCCGATTTGATATACTGTCAGAGTCCGACCCACACCCACACGCCATACCATAAAGGTCACCGTCCACGCGCGAGGCGCGTCCGTCGTCTTTTATTCTACTCCAACACCCATTCCCTCCCCTCGAGTGCATGCAACGAGTGTGGTCGACATACCTCGCCCCGGCTAACATGGTATCAGACCGTAATGACACCTCTGGGTCTGCGTCGGGCCGTCCCTCGGTGAGCCAATGGGGTTTTTCCGCCGGCTAATGAAACCCGCCCTAACGACTACTTTTACGTTTTCTTTTCAACCCGTCGCCAGCAAAATCACCTCCGTCAGGACAGTGTTTCGTACGTTTTAATCTTTTTTTTTTGTCCGTTCCGCGTCTTGGTTTGCTCATTTCCGCCGTAAAGCCGTCATCGCCGCGCCCCGTCAATCAATTCCTCTGCCAACTCGGCTCCTTCCGCAACCACCACCTTCCAACACATGCTCTCCGACATGGACGCACAGCTGGAGCCCCCAAGTGCCCCCTTTGCCTCCAGTGGTTCGACAAATCCAGGCTCACCACGTCTAGAATCGCCTCTCCTTTACTCACAGTCCCTCTCACAGTCCCGGCCGCAGTCTGTTCTCTCTTTATCCGTCAACTATCTCCCTACGAAATTCTCAGATGCAGTCCTGTACAATGGCCTAAAAAATCGCGGCAAAACTCTCCCCCTCGTTCCAAAACGTGGCGGGGGACGCGAGGCTTTTCGCAGCGGTGAGGCTCGTATGCCAGGGGAAGGTGACGAGGACTACGATGGCATCCAGGGAAGCCTTTTCGGCAAGGAGGGTGGGCACACTCGTCCTCGTCTCCGTTGGAATAGATTCAAGTGGACACTCTTTGTTGCCAACTTGCTTGTAAGTGCTATTCTACCCTCCCTTTGGGACCCCACATCCTTGTCCCTCACCGATTAAACAAAACGGTGATACTCGCTTCGTATTGAATTTCCGACACCGTTTTAGAGCGCCTGCTGACTGCCTTTTTCGTTCCCTTCTTTATTCCCCCCTAGTTCTCCTTCTATTCCCTCGCTAGCATGATATTTTTGCTTTGCACTTGGTTTGATGTCTGGAATCGTGCCGACGTCGTCCGGGTAGGCAACCGCGATGAACTCACCGTCTCCACAATCGCGGCTGCCGTCGGGATTATTACTTCTGTCATTGGTTGGGCCGGCCTCCTCCTCAATAACCGCTCGTTCCTCGCCGTCTACACCTTCTCCCAGTGGATATGTTTCATCCTTCTCGTCATACCGGGATACCTCACTTTTAAGAAGCGCAATTTCAACCTCGACGGCAAGGTCAACTCTCAATGGGGTCGCACCTTTGGCCTCAACGAATGGCTCCGTGTCCAGAATCAGCTCAGATGTTGCGGTTTCTTCTCCCCATTTGTCGAGGCTGCAGTATCCCAAGTTTGTTATTCGCGTTCCGTCCTTCCTGGATGCAAGGGTCCGTACATGGATTTCCAGCGTCTCGTGCTCCGGCGCTGGTACACCGTCATCTTTGCCCTTGTACCGTTCCAGATCGCAGTCATGGTCATTGGGCTGCTATGCTCGAATCATATCACATACCGCTTCGGCAAGGGTATGATGCCCAAGGCCTACCGGCTGAGCATGACCTCAATGGCAGTTATTATGGACAATTATGCTAGGTGATTATTTGCGCCACCCGTCGCGAACCGATGAATCGACTACTGACATCTTTATCTTTTAGTCAATTGGCAGAGCAGTACGGGGACGACGTAGCCAGTGAAGTCCTAGCGCGCTCGCGCTCAAATTTGCATCTTGATTTGGCTCCTGCTGATCCCTATGGACCCGGCACCCACATGTCTATGTCGTCGTTTGGTACTAAATGAGACCTATTGTTTCATGGCGACATGGCGAATGTCGACTTCTCCGATTGCTCCCAAGTACGCACCACACACTCATTTCACCTTTCGCTCGTTTTCGTTCTCTTTCGTTCTCTCTGGGCTCGTACCATACCCGTATGTCATGCAATGTGCATCTAACACTGGGCCAGACCCACTCGTACTATACTCTCAAATCCCGATACCGAATTACCCCTCCTTCTCATGCCCGGCTTGCGCACGTTCTTGACCTACGAGTCCACTACACGTGATCGCAAAAATATGGATTTTATACACACCGCCCATGCTGGCTTCAAGAGCAGCGCCTCCCGATCAGCAAGTGAAATAAGCCCACGAAAGGTTGATTCTTTTTGCACACTATTTGACGTACATCTCCTACTTGGGCCAAGTATATCTACTGCAGTCCACGATACCCGTACATCCTCTTGGTCTAGACATCCGCTTCTATCTAACATCCACGCACAACAATATTGTTTATTATACAGTAAGAAGTGACCGCCCGGACATTTCTGCGCTCGGCAAGTTATCAGAGACTGCATATTCGTCAGAGTCAAAGATCGGAACGCACCCTCAGGCTGCTCCAGTCCAAGCAAAGCCAGCAGCGTCGGCGCAACATCGCACAGCGCGCCTTCCTCTTCACCCTCTTTTCGGTCTTCGTCGTTCGTGAACGCGAGTGCGCGCTCGGCATCCTTCGGTCCCGCGATGATGAAGGGGACTTTGTTGGTCGTATGCGCCGTGTGTGGGGCACCCGTGTCCAAGTTGACCATCTGTTCTGCGTTGCCGTGATCGGCCGTTACGACGAGGGTGTAGCCCGCTTCTTGGCACGCTTTGTAGACCGTGCCAACGGCTGCGTCTGTGTGAGTGATGGCTTCGACGGCAGCGTCAAATATACCCGTATGCCCGACCTATGCAAACAAGGGCAAGAAACATAGACAGTTTAACACAGAGCGTCAAAAGGGGGCGGGTGAGGGGGTACGTACCATATCCGGTGGGGCGAAGTTGCACATCACAAAATCATGCTTGTCTGCCCGCACGACTTCTGCGACTTCATCCGCGACGCCTTGGACACTCATCCGTGGAAGTTTGTCGTATGTTGCGACTTTGGGCGAAGCAATCATGTGCCGTTCTTCCCCTTCGAACTGCTTCTCGACACCGCCATTGAAGAAGAATGTGACATGCGCATACTTTTCGGTCTCTATAGATGCGTAGAAATATGTTAACGGGGAGAAGGCACGCAAACTCGATGCGCGTGAGTGACAAACCTGCTATGTGAGCCTGCTTGATTCCGTGTTTTGAGAGCCACTCGGCGAGCACGTTAGTCATCGCTTGAGGCGGGTAGGCAACCGGGAACGGAAACTCGGCATTATAGCGAGACATGGTGGTTATGTGCTGTCAGGGTACTCAGATTTCTGAAAGACAATGAACAAATGTATGGGGGACTTGCAAGGTCCTTTGGGATCTCCACATCGACCGGTTTATCCAAGCGACCAAGGACGGTGCTAATCTCCCGCATGCGATCCGAGCGATAGTTGAACAAGAATAAGGTATCGCCATCTGCCCGACCCATGAGCTGGTGTGAAGAGTAGAGTTACGGCGGAAGCACACACCCTTAATCCGGCCGGCATCCCCGTTCACGATGATCGGTTTCAAGAACTCGTCCGTCTCGTCCTTCTCGTACCTAGCCTCGATAGCCTTGACGTAATCACCGCCCTCCGCAGCCTCGCCCTGCCCATGCACGAGCCCATCGACGGCGGTCTTGACGCGATCCCAGCGCTTGTCGCGGTCCATGGCGTAGTAGCGTCCCACGACGGTCGCGACCTCGCCGATGCCGACGTTTTCGATGAACTCGCGCAAATCGCGCGCGTAACCAGCTGCAGAACGGGGCGCGGTGTCGCGCCCATCGCCGAGGAAGTGGATATAGACATGCGGCACCCCGAGTTCTTTGGCCGTCTCGAGCAGCGCGTACAGGTGGGTATTGTGAGAATGGACGCCACCATCAGATATCTATGAACCGCCGGGTCGGGTCGCGACGTGTTACAGCATGTCAGCGCGACTGGCTCAGAAGAGGAATGAATCAGGTGGGGCCATACCAGACCAAGAAGGTGCAGCCGTCCGTTGGTATCTTTGGCACGCTTGAAACTTGCGAGGATCGATTCGTTCTTGTGAAATTGGCGCTTCTTGATGGCAACGTCGATGCGAACGATGTCCTGCCATACAATGCGCCCCGCACCAATATTTAAATGGCTGTGCGGCCCTTCGGTCAGCAGAACCCCGGGGGGAGGAGGATAAGGAGAGTAGAGGCAGACCCGACTTCGGAGTTGCCCATGAGGCCGTCGGAGAGACCGACTGCGACCCCGTGGGCAGCAAGGGTGCGGTACGCATGTTCCTTCGCAATCGTGTCCATGTTGGTGGTCGTGCCTGCCTCGATGGCATTGCCCTTGAGGCCTTCCTTGGAAGCGACACCCCAACCATCGTGTACACTGTCGATTACAAAACCCCATCAGGAAGAGCGGTGAATTCATGTGGGCGGAGCCAATACATCAGACAGATCTTGTTCTTCACTTGAACCATGTGTGAGAAGAGGAATCTAATGGCGGGGTGTGGGTGTGAGATTGTTGCCGTTATATAAGGGAAAATTTGTTGATTGGGGCGTAAACGAAATAAAATCTAATCTAGTGTATGAGGACGCCATCACAACAACGCCAAACAAACTGCTCAATGGGCAACGACTCGGACTCGGAGCAAGTGGCAGACTACTACTCTCTCCTCCATGTGACACGTTCAGCTTCCCCAAACACGATCAAGGCAGCGTACCACCGCGCACTTCTCCGCTTACACCCGGACAAGCTCAGGCAGCATGCCGATGATCTACAATTGCCGAACGTTGGACTACTTCATGACGCTTTTGTGACGCTCTCCTCAGCAACACTACGGGCTGCCTATGATGCACAGGGAGAGCCTAGTCGCACGGGTCCGCGTCCGGCTCAAGTCGTTTCACTAGAACAGTTTGAATGTTCTCAAAGGTCCGACGGTGCGGTCCTGACTTGGACCTTTCCATGTCGTTGTGGCGGTAACTACGAGGTCACCGAGGATGATCTCGAACGTGGGCTGCACTTGGTTGGGTGCGGGAGCTGCTCAGAGGCTATTTGGATTGGTTATGAAATGGCCAAGGGGGTCGACGGAGAAAATGAGGATCAGTTGGGAACGAAGTGAGTCGTAACTGAATGGGCCTTAAATCGGTCGTCTGTCGTACACCTTTGAGATCTACGACTGAACAATTATGGTACAGGAAAGACCTTGCCGAATGAAAGTCCACTCACTCTTGGCCCACGCATTTCCACCGTGTCTTCTCCCCTTACATCAACTCTGGCATCTTTCTGGCAGGTCCTTGTCAATAATCATGCTCTCACCCTCCATGTTGTCAACCTCCGGAGGGGGGTTCATCATAACGCACCCTGTGACCGCGAGTGTTTGCCTTGAGGGGACTTTACCAACTCTTCGCTGCTCAGCTCTCTGCCACTGCAGAAGATGTTTTTTCATACCCTCATTCCCCCGATTCTCGAGTCTCCAAGGACTCACCTACCCTAGCATATACCACCCTTTTTTTTATCTCCTGGACAAGCAGATCACCTGCCCTCATCTGTCGCACACAAAGCATACTCTTCCACCGGTCCAACTCCCTGTTGCGACCAAGCCCGACCCACGTTTGCGTGATACGATGGTGCGAAAAAAGTAGACAGCAGCGAGGATGCAAAATGTGATGGAACAGAACCGAAAGGAGGATTTTCGACCCGCTAAGTAGCCGCTATTAGTGAAAGTGATGCTCTCTGTGCGCTTTTGTATGAATCTGTTGCGAGCCCAATTTGGCTGTACGGGACACCCATTGGAATCATTTTTACCGTTCTCGGCATATGACCCGGGTTTCCTAGATTTAACGAGAATGCAGCGAAAAATGTGCGCGAGAGTGAGTCAAGCCTTGCCCATGGCTGAAGGGAGCGTTTATGCCCATCAAGATATTTTTCCCTTCTATACGACGGGTAGACACAATACAACGACAGTAACCAGTGTCCATCGAAACGGCTTCCGATCCTCTCATACTCTAAAAACGCGCTTCGGTTACCATAGTCCGGCTATGCTGTAGGAATTGTCTCGAGTAACACCACAGCCTCGAATACCCTTTCCGGACAGGACAGTTTCTGATGGGCCGCGTGTCCAACTCACACGGCACGCCCAACCTTTTCAAGAACAGTTAGCCGTCACCTTCAATAAGTAAAAGAAGGCGCATACGTTACTAGACGTCACCGAAGCACGCACGTCCGGCGCGCCATACGAGCTTGCCTTACTGAGCCTGCTTGGCACCTCGCCTTCTGGGGTGGGTACGAGTGCGGGGGGGTCCGCAAATGGGTCCGGGACGGGGGGGTCCGCAAATGGGTCCGGGACGGCGGGGTCCGCAAATGGATCTGGGACGGGGACGCGGGGTATCACCTGGGGGGGAATCGGTATCACCGAAAGGCTGGAAGCGTTAGATGACCTGTCGAGCATCGGCACAGGGTCAACATTGGGGTGTTGCTCAGTTTCTACGTCGATGAATACAGTGACAGATGGGTAGCTACGGTGACCGAGACCTTGCATGGACCGGAGCAGAGAGGACATTTCGGAATGCGGCGCAGAACCCTCGCGCATCTCCCGTGCTTGCGGATAGTCCAGCGAAGAAAGGGAGGCATGACTAACACGCCGCCGCCGGCGATGGCACAAGAAGCCAAGAATGAAAAGAATGAGGGTCACCACGACCGAGATGGGTACGACGATCGCTGCGACTGGAACAGAGCTTCAAAATGCGATGAGCACATCATCGAATGGTCAGACTGGACGTGGAGTCACTACCTCTTTGGAGAATTAGGGGAAGCTGGTACGACGGTCGGCACCACTGTTCGGGTTGTCAGTGTTATAGGTATAGTGGTCAACGTGCCCGAAATCTCTGTGACCAAGGAAGAAGTAATTTCCTGAGCAATTGTAACAGAAGATGTCGTGAGTACGCCGCCAGCAGAAATGGTGGCAACTGGCGCCGGGCCATTGTCAGCAAGGCCGACTCGGCCGGGACTGATCAGACAGTCTTCAGATACCTAAATACACAGAAAGAAAGTACATGACCCACTCAGAAGAGATAACCTGTGGGACAGCGGAGGCGATAGCTGTGGTTGTGCTTGTGGGCCCGGGCGTGTTGACGGTGGGGGTCCCTATCTCCCCGATGGAAGGAGTAGCCGGGGTGAAAGGCGTCGAATTATCTCCATTCCTCAGAGGAGTATCTGACGGAGCTGGGATCACACTGTTGTTCTCAGGAATCGTTAAATCGGAAGGCCTTCCACTTGACGTGGCGATTACCCCCAGAGGCTTCGTTAAATTCAATGCTTCGGTCGAGGTCGGGCTCGAGATCTTGTCCGGGGCATCGTCGGTAGCCTTCGCAGGAGCATCATCTCCCGGCAAGACCGAAGCTGTCGGATTCACGACCGTGGCAGCAGAAGTCTTCAAAATCTTGGGTTTAGGAATGTCTGGGGCATCCTGGGTGGCCTTCGCACCCTTGCCAATCCTAGGAGCATCATCTCCCGGAAAGACCGAAGCTGTCGGGTTCACGATCGTGGCAGCAGAAGTCTTCAGAATCATGGGTTTGGGAATGTCTGGGGCGTCGTGAGTGGCCTTCGCACCCTTGCCGATCCTAGGAGCATCATCTCCCGGAAAGACCGAGGCTGTCGGGTTTACGATTGTGGCAGCAGAGGTCTTCAAAATCTTGGGTTTAGGGATGTCTGGGCCATCCTGGGTGGCCTTCGCACCCTTGCCGACCCTAGGAGCATCATCTCCCGGAAAGACCGAGGCTGTCGGGTTTACGATTGTGGCAGCAGAGGTCTTCAAAATCTTGGGTTTGGGAATGTCTGGGGCGTCGTGAGTGGCCTTCGCACCCTTGCCGATCCTAGGAACATCATCTCCCGGAATGACTGAAGCTGTCGGGTTCACGATCGTGGCAGCAGAAGTTTTCAGAATTTTGGGTTTGGGAGTGTCTGGGGCGTCGTGAGTGGCCTTCGCACCCTTGCCGATCCTTGGAGTATCATCTCCCGACAAGACCGAAGCTGTCGGGTTCACGACCGTGACAACAGGAGTCTTCAGAATGTTGGGTTTAGGGATGTCTGGGCCATCCTGGGTGGCCTTCGTACCCTTGCCGATCCTAGGATTATCATCCCCCAGTAAGACCGAAGCTGTCGGGTTCACGATTGTGGCAGAAGAAGTCTTCAAAATCTTGGGTTTGGGAATGTCCAGGGCGTCGTGAGTGGCCTTCGCACCCTTGCCGATCCTTGGAGCATCATCTCCCGGAAAGACCGAAGCTGTCGGGTTCACGATCGTGGCAGCAGAAGTCTTCGGAATCTTGGGTTGAGGGATGTCTGGGGCTTCGTGGGTGGCCTTTGCACCCTTGCCGATCCTAGGAGTATCATCTCCCGCCGCAGCTGTCGGGTTCACGATCGTGGCAACAGAAGTCTTCAGAATCTTGGGTTTGGGAATGTCCGGGGCGTCGTGAGTGGCCTTCGCACCCTTGCCGATCCTTGGAGTATCATCTCCCGACAAGACCGAAGCTGTCGGGTTCACGATCGTGGCAGCAGGAGTCTTCAGAATGTTGGGTTTAGGGATGTCTGGGCCATCCTGGGTGGCCTTCGCACCCTTGCCGATCCTAGGATTATCATCTCCCAGTAAGACCGAAGTTGTCGGGTCCACGATCGTGACAGCAGAAGCTGTCGGGTTCACGATCGTGGCAGCAGGAGTCTTCAGAATGTTGGGTTTAGGGATGTCTGGGCCATCCTGGGTGGCCTTCGCACCCTTGCCGATCCTAGGATTATCATCTCCCAGTAAAACCGAAGTTGTCGGGTTCACGATCGTGACAGCAGAAGCTGTCGGGTTCACGATCGTGGCAGCAGGAGTCTTCAGAATGTTGGGTTTAGGGATGTCTGGGCCATCCTGGGTGGCCTTCGCACCCTTGCCGATCCTAGGATTATCATCTCCCAGTAAGACCGAAGTTGTCGGGTTCACGATCGTGACAGCAGAAGTCTTCAAAAATTTGGGTTTAGGAATGTCTGGGGTGGCCTTCGCACCCTTGCTGATCCCAGGAGTATCATCTCCGAGCAAGACTGAAGCGCTCTGAGCAGACGGACGGGTTAGAGTGTTCGACAAACCGTCTACCTTGGTGACAGTGCTCACCACAACGAGCGAAGTAGTGAGTGTCGGCAACGAGACATCGACGAGTGTGTTCGTCGCTGCTAGTACACTCGCCTTGCCTGGTAATGGCGCAGTATCGGAGGTCGGTGGAGTTGGTTTCAACTCTGACAGTGTATCAGATAATGCCGTAGGCGTTTGGGTATCCTTAGTGCGACGGGGAGTAGACAAAGGGATGACGGATGTAGGCGTTTGAGGGGTATCGCTAGTCCCACGGCGAGTAGACGAAGGGACGACAGATGTAGGCGTTTGAGGAATATCCTCAGGGCGACGGGGAGTAGATGAAGGGACGACGGATGAAGGCGTTTGAGGAGTATCCTCAGTGCGATGGGGAGCGGACAAAGGAATGACGGACGTGGGCGTTTGAGTATCCTTAGTGTGATTGTCATGGGGAGTAGACAAAGGGATGACAAATGTAGGCGTTTGAGGAGCGCCCTCAGTCCGATGGGGAGCGGACGAAGTGGTGGTGGATGTACGCGCTTGAGGGGTGTCCTCAGTGCCATGGGAAGTGTCATTAGCGCCAGAGGGGGTGGACGAAGGGGTGGTGGGTGTAAGCGTTTGAGGAGTATCCTTAACGCGAGTGGGAGTGGACGAAGGGATGGTGGATGTAGGCGTTTGGGAAGTGTCCTTGGGGTGTGAAGATGATGGAAAGTTAACGTCAAGAGTGTCCCTGACTGTCGCAGGTGCTAATGGCTCCGTTGTAGCTGCTGCAGGGTGTGAGAGTATACCAGTGAAGTGCGAAGGTGCAGTACTTATTGGGGTCGAACTTGTTCTCTCTTTGAATGTAGAAGATGTGGGGACTAGGTAATCGGCAGGGCGTCAGGTATTATGGTCACAAGATCCAAAAGCTGAGGTGTAATGATACACACCACTATCGGAAGTTGGTGAAAACACATCGGGTCTCATCGAGGGTGACACAGCACCGTTTGAGCTAGAGACATCTTGATGACCAGCCGCAGAGCTACCGTGGTGTCCGGAAGCTATATATGAGTAAGGAGATGAGTGAATCCTTTTTATCACCAGCGAGGAGCGGACTGCCCGCACCAGAGCTCGTGTCAGTTGCTCCAGCATCATCAGAATGAGTAGTGATAGTGGCAGCGCGTCTCCGGGACGCTTTCTGTAGTAGAGGGGCCATCTAGGCCAAGGAAACGCAAGTCTTAGAGAAGGAAAGTGCTTGGGAAGTATCCGTTAGGTGAGCCGTCGAAAGCACCTACTAGAGGAGAATTCCCACTTACACAAGGGCAGGCCGTGAAGGGTCGGTCATGGAGGGTAGAAAAAACCCCGGGAAATCCTCATGCT
This sequence comes from Russula brevipes, assembly GCA_022496215.1. Taxonomy (NCBI): domain Eukaryota; kingdom Fungi; phylum Basidiomycota; class Agaricomycetes; order Russulales; family Russulaceae; genus Russula; species Russula brevipes. The sequence continues at coordinate 491,828 of WTXF01000009.1, read as the reverse complement.
GGCTGATCCAGGATGTCACGAATCATTTGCAGTACCTTGAAGCGCTGAGGGTACGTGTGATCATGATCATGCCGGTAACTAAGCCGCAGTTGACATTTATCAAGCCGTCCGTTCTCCTCCCGCTGCAGAACGTCAGCCTTTAACCTGGACATGATAGAAACAGCTCGCAATGGCCAGTACAGCTGTGTGAGTTACGATCGACATCTTGATGACGAGCCGAGGACGAGCAAAGGAGCCGAGTTACTGGCCACGTGAAAACCCCGTGACCGTGCACCGTCGGCAACGGCACCGCATCGCATGCGCATACATTCGCAATTCGCATCGTCGCATCAGGCCCAGTTGGTGCTAGTACAAAAGGCCCCCTCAGGCTGCACCGTGACCTTCGAGATGCCAGAAAACATAAAAGAATTGAAGCCCATACCCGAAAACCCTCCTCGATGGAAGCCAACTGCTGACCCCGCGACCATCACTGTTGCTGGGGTTGATACCACGGCCTCCGTACATGATCAAATTGACCAGATAGATCAGCTTATCACCCTGAAGCTCCAAGTGCGTGTGTTCCTGGTGGTTTCTAACGCACAGCATCCGACCTATGTTATCGCTCCCACAGGACATTGATGCTAACTTCTCCAAGATGCAGCAAGTACTCTCAAATCGCATTTTGCCCGCGTTCAAGCGCTACTCGATCGGTACCGAGCCGGTGCGCGAAGCAGCCAAGGTATGTGCAGGTGTATCTTCGATGTAATCCACTCGCGACATCTGCCCCTTTCTTAGTTCTGGACATCTTTTTATGAGCAGGCTGCCCAGGTCCGCATTCCTACATATGACGACTTATCTTCCCAACAAGAGGCTTCCTCTGGCGCGGCTGCAGAGGAGTCCTACCTTTCCCCTCGCCCTGATGAATCACCCATCGTACCGCGGCCCAATGTCGATACATTCGACCCAAATCGCACACCATCTGAGAGCTCCTTCATTCCCGCACATGCAGCAGTCTCATCTACTCCCGCTGCAACTGCTGCACGGACGCGGGGAGAAAATGACACCTCTTTCACACCACTACCGCCAGATGCTGATCCATCTTGGGGCATGTCAATTGAGTCGCCACTCGTGCGGCTTGGCCGTGAGCTGCGCGATTTTGCCGGAGCAGATCCTCAACCAGCGTCCACCCCCGCACCAATAGATCTACCCTCCGAAGCAGACCTCACAATTGGCAACATCACAGCAGTTGCCCCGGACCAGATGGTGCAGCCCTTAGCAGCACCGGTGTCTGCACCCTCTAATACACGCGGGCCAAGATCCACCGTGCAGACCCAAGTCGAACCACCACGCTCCTTTCGACCTAATCCGGCGACGCCTGCGCGCAACCCACACCTCTCTGCACATACCGATCCGCGCGGTTGGCCAGGCATTGTCGACCTGCGGTCGCCGCAGCCTGTCCCGCCCTTTTCGGTACCGGACAAGGAAGATGACCCAACACTTCCCGTGGGCATGTCTCCGCCCGTGATGGTCCCATTTGCCACGCTTCCCTCTCTGGGCCGCTCACCTGCCAAGAGTGCTGCAGCAAATATCCGCCGCGCGCTCGTGCGCGACGTGCTGCGTGCCGGCGGCGGCGACCCCAGTGTCAGTGCAAGTGGGAGCGGTAGCTTGGTGCCCACACCGCCCTCACTCTCCAGGTACACACGCGATGCGAGCACGAGCCACAGCAATACGAGCTTGGGACCGGACTTGGACCTCGAGAGCATGATGCGACATGCCGGGTTCCCGCAGGGCTCGCAGCACTGGTGGCAGTCCTCGGGTGCCTCCAACTCCGCGTCATCTACGTCAATACCGGATGATAAGTCGCTTTCGACGCCGTCGTACTATACAACGCCCGCGCCCGCACCAACCTCCACCCACGAGCCACTGTCTGGGACGCCTATCCCCTCTCCAGCAACACCTGGCGCACCAATCGATGCGGCGCTTGAAGGCGACGACGCCTCCACATCAACGTTTTCGTCCTCGGGCGAAGACTCGGTGCACAACACGGCGCATCCGAGCGCTGCATTTCTGCTGGCCTCGCGCCAACGCGGGCGGCATGATTACGAGGACCACGACGACGACGACGAACCGGACGACGGTGACGACTTTGATGACTCGCTCGACATGGACGCCGATGCCGACGAGGCAGCGGCGCGTGCGCCTGTGCACCCCTTTGCGCGTGCGCTGTCAGCACACGACGTTACCGGGGAGTACGATGACTCGTTCGAGTCTTTCGACGGTGGCGACCGGGCCGAGGGAGATGCGCCAGAGGAGACCGTCTTCGGCGCGCGTCCGGCGGAGCGCGAGGCCGCCCAGCCACGGCTCCGCATGTTCGGCGAGGCCTTGTTACAGGATACGATCGGCATTGGCACAAAAATGGCGCGGGCGGGGCGTATTGAAGAAAGCCCGACGCCGTGGGGTAGTGGCAGTGGGGGGGTGGTGGGTGATGCCTGGTTGTTCTTCTCGCAGGAAACGTATTGCAAGGTACCTTCGCCGGGTGCGGAGCTGAAGGGAATAATGTTCAACCTTCTCTGGTCTCCTCTCTCAACTGCCAACACCTTTTTTCTCAAATGTATCTGTTCACGCTCTTTTTCCTTGGTCGATTTTGCCCCATCCACCCAAAATGTCTCTCGACCTTTCTTTGTTCATTGCATCCTCGATATCATCACCTCTATCCTCGCCAGCGTCGTCGTGGACCCGGTTCGCTTTCATCTCATCGACACCCTATCCGCTATGTATGTATCACCCACCTACCGCTGTAAGGTGCCGTTGCGGGCTGACCTCAACAACACGCGCACAAACAGCCTCTTCTCGGCACCTCAAACGGCCTCAACGTCAAATTGATCGACACTTTCCATTCCTTCTTGTCACTCTGCTTGTAACTTCTCTCATTCGTGTCTTGGGTCTCATTAAAGATTTGCGCCGATGGCCCCACCCACATCACTCCAAAGGGCAAATTCGAAGATTAATTAAGTAGCTCGTACTTGTATTAAAGGACGATGTGTCCTCATGGTTCTGTATCGAATTCAATCCCTCTTCTTGTGTTCTTTTCGTCTGCCTTCTCTCTCTTGAAGTCCTCCGCCTAAAACTGCGACCTCGGCCAACCCTACTCCAACGATTCTACGGGCCGGTCGTCCTTAAGCTTACAACCGTGGGCATCGCCTGCGATCACCGCCCCCTGCTCGTCCCTCCTCGAACATCCCCTACTGTACAGCCAACACTGCTCTCTTTGTCTCAGACTCCCGACGCCGAACATCACCATCGAACTTAGCCAGAGCCGCGCACAGTTCTTCTATATCTTTCCCCTACCAACTTCGGACTCAGTCACGCACATCTCAGTCGTTGTTCTCCCACTGGATCCCTTTCTTCCCTTTTCCGCTGAGGTCTGCCCCACTCCACTCTTAGTTTTACTACAGTCCCGGACGGCCACCGACCGGTAGGTATAATGAAATGTATATAAACCGAGAGGAGTCCTCGACAGATGACATGGAAACACTTGCGTCTCTTCCAAGTTATCCGCGCGCGTTCCAACTTTCCTCCCTGTCCTTTTCTTTCCCCTCTGCGTCGCGACGACAATCAACTTGCGAAACCTGTCCGCGTTTGGTCCTCGTAATACGTATCTGCTACCCCTTGCTTCGCTTTCGCTTGTCAACCCCCCTGATTGCGTTTCGCGGCCCGTCTCATCACCTGGCACCTCGTCTCTTCGTCGCTATCTTGCTCGCCCTCGCTCCCCCTGGTTCTTGCTCGACTGTTTCCCCACAGGTACGGGTGCATAGCTACTTGTAGCGAAACGATTGTATAAGTGAGAGTCTTATGGTACTGTACTGTAGGTACTACGGGAATGGGGTATGGAACCGCACGTGGGCGGAGGTGCAGGTGTGTGTGAGTGGATAACATCGTCCAGAAAGTTCAGCTGAGGTAGTGATAGAGAAGTCCGTGCAATCCGGGGTTCTACATTAATTGGATACCGGGTCACTGGTGATTCAAAGTGAAGAAAAAAAAATAGAATAAAAAGAGAAATGAATGGCAGAACAGGAAACGTCCGGGCGTGTGAATGTGGTGCATGTGTAAACTGCGCAGCTGCATTTCATTGACAATGCGTCATGACATGCATGACATTTAAAAATGATGAGATCACCTCCCCACGCAACTCGCGTCTATGGTGGGTTCATTCCCCTCTGAACTCACCCCAAAACTACATGATGACGCAGTCCTTGTCTTTTGTGCGCGACACATTGCCGCTATCGCCGCCGTATCCATCACGCTGGACTATGGAACCAGGTGCAATTGGCCCAGCGACATTTCCACGTAGACGCTGGGCCGCCCGTTTGTCGCCGAGATCCGCGGCCTTCTTGAACAACGCAGTTGCTCTGTACGATCAGCGCCAAGTCGGCGGTTCGATGAGTAGTCAGCCATGTCTGATCTCGGCACTCTATTAGGAAAGTAACGCACTCCTGTGGGTTGGGTGGGGTACCAATGCCGACCTCGTAAAAGTAACCGACGGCGTACAATGCCTTGGCGAGTCCCCCCTCGGCGGCGCGTTTTGCCCACAGGAATGCCTCGGTGTCTGACTGTGGGAGTACGCCAGGTGAGCCAACGAGGTACCAAGCTGTCAGCGCAAAGCAGGCATCACGGTGATTCTGCTGAGCAGCAATGTTCTGTACGGAAGCAAATATAGTTATGAGCTGGTTGTGGCTATGGCTACGGACATGACGCACGTAGTAGTGGATGGAGAGCGCGGGATCCTGAGGGCAACCCATTTTTCCGTATTCGTAGCACTCGCCAAGGCGGTACGCGCTTGGAGCATAGCTGAGCTCTGCAGCCTGCGCGAGGAGTTCGGCAGAATACTCATAGTCGACAAATACGACGTTGTGGATGCCCCGTTCGTGCAGGAGAGCAAGCTCGTGAAGAGCGTGAGGGAACTCGGCAGTGGCGTGTTCGGCGGAGCGTTTGAGCCACTTGACGCCTTCTTTCGGTCGCTTTGACAAGCCCAGTTCACCATTGAGTTCGGCAATTCCGAGCCGGTATAACGCCCCAGGGTGGGAAGAGGCGGCAGCCTTGCGGTAGAATTGGACTGCCTTTGCGGACTCGCGGCGGCAACCCCAGCCATTCTCGCAGCACGTACCGGTACGGTAGGCAGCGTCTGGGTGGCCATGCTTAGCGGCGAGGATGAAGAGGGGAAAGGCACGATCAAAGTCTTGGCGGTTCTTGTGTGTCCCAATGCCGTTCGCGTAGCAGTCGGCGAGGAAATATGGGAAGGCATGTGTCCACGGTCGGCATTGCGCTTCAGGAGGGAAGTAGCCTCTTTGATGAGGTCTTCGCGTTTTTCGATCGCCTTTTCGACGTCGATGACGTTGGCCGGGGTGAGCTCGGGAACGGGGAGGGTCTTGGAGGCATCGACCATGAAGACGGCAAACTCGAACTGGAGGTCTGGGTCCTGCGTCTTTTTGGCGTTGGCGCGATAGAGCTCAAGAGTTCGTTCGTGAGACAAGAGGGCGGCTTGCTTTCCGGGGCGGAGGTGAGAATGATCGAGGATTGGACCTGGCGGGGGGGAGTGAGCGCGGACGGACTGTGTAGCGGTGGAGCGTGGGGGGCCAGATGCGGGCCTGAACGGCGGTTGATCGCTCTGGTAAAAGTCATCCGCCTCGGGTGATGGCGTGCCATCATCGTCGATGTATTGGGGTTGCATTTGAGGAGAGTACTGATGGGGCGGCTGTGGTTGTTGCGAAGACAAAAACTGGGAGGAGGGCCGAGGCTGGCGGGAGGGATGAGGGTCGACGGGGGGGATGTAGTCGTCGTCATCATCGGATCGTATTGGGGGTGTAGGTGGGGGGAGGGATGCTGAGAGGACGGTCGGGACTGTCTTAGGAGACGGTTATCGAGTTGGGAGGGATCTGGATGTGGGTCTGGTGGAGATGGCCGTCCAGGGTGTGCGTCAATGAAATGGGACGAGTTTGGCCGTGACGACGATTCATACATTGGGAATTGGGCAGAAACGACGGAGAGAACGTCGTCGCCTCGAATGAATGTGGAGCAAGCGAGCGTCAACGGCCCGCCACGCACGTGCCAGTGCCGGTCCCACCCGGGTCATTCCCCTCTACGAGGTGGTTTACTGATCGTAACTATGCGCGCGAGATAGCTCCAGTCTCGAATGTCACATACATGACTTGGGTATGCTCGTGTATGCAACGTGCTTCGATGTGTTCTACTGCCATCTTCCGCATCTTAGACGTGGGGGCTGTTCACTTCATACATGAGACTCCTCACTCGCCATCTACGGCTTCCAGAACCTATTCCTCCGTCGGATCTGATCTGGCTCTTGTTCGCCGTAACCGAGCGTCAGATCGCTTGCAATCAGCGCGAAACTCAAGAGCGGCTAACAAGGTTAAACGCGCGGCCATGAATGACCAGCGTGCGTTCGTATGGCGGACGCTGACCTCTGATTCCGTCAGCGCGCGGGCATTCCTCTGGTGGGCACATCACTCCAATTGTCGTTGACGTTTCTGGTTAAACTAACATTACAGACCATACCCTATACTTATACTTGCGATCCATCGTATGAAACCAGTGAAGGCCGCTAGCGGCTATCGAAGTGATATCAGACCGAAATGATCGTGGAGCTCACATTGTATCCCAAAACACTAGAGCTTGGACTCCAAGCTAGTGTTTTGTCTCCATGTGATGCGCGTCCTCGTGCATCTGCGATGGGAAAGCCTAGACGGCGGTGATGCCTTTACTGTGTTTGCGTGGTGTTGTGTGACTAGGGTACTCTCTCTTCTTGGCCTTGATCCACGTTCAACGTGAAGTAAGCGACCCAGCACCGTTGTAAATTCCGAGTCGTTTGAACGTGGTCACAGTGCAACGTTTTCTGTGCGTCGGAGCCCTGCGGCTCCACCTGTCCACGCCACAATATTAATGCCCATCTAGCGGTGGACGGTGTGTCAGCGTCCTCGTGAGATCCGCTTCTCTGTGTACGGCATGCTGTATTTCGGAAGCGAATCCTCGCTCTTTTATGGCACTGAGCGCTGAGCTAGAGTCACTGATCTACCCATCTATGTCCATTGCCCAGAAGCACCCCGCATCCATGGAGGGCTCGATCCCGGCGTCGACAAGGCCTGATTTCTCGATTGACGAAGGACGCCGAATCAAAGTCGTGTGTATTGGTGCAGGGTTTTCTGGGATCGTCGCGGGAATCCGGTGAGGCTGAACCTTGCTGTCCGAGGCCCTCGATCTCGCTCACGGTCATCGTCCACCAGCCTCACCCAGAAGGTTCCGAACCTGGATCTTACCATATACGAGAAGGAGGATGGCATCGGTGGAACTTGGTATGTGAACAGATATCCAGTAAGCAAGCAATAAATGTGAACCTCGGTGAATTCTCATACTTATCCTCACGATGTCATCTTCTCAGGGCGTGGCTTGCGACATACCCGCACATTCCGTGCGTTTTCCCATCCTTTCATATGTAAAAACATCGGAGCTGATGCTCGCTGACTTCAGTACCAATACACCTTTGAGGACAACGTAGGTCTTAACATTTCTTTCATTCCTCCATGAAAAGAACACCGCGACGTCGGGCTTTGGTAGATGGAATGGTCCAAAATTTATGCGAGTGGTCCTGAGATCCTCGCGGATTTGCGGCGCATAGTCGAGAAGTACAAGTTGATGAAGTACATACGCCTCCGCCATGAGTTGACACATGCCGCTTGGGATGAGGATGCAGGCATATGGCGCCTCCGCGTTCGGCGCGCTGGTGAGACGGTGGAGATTGATGACATCGCGGACGTGCTCTTTCTGGGCGTTGGCTGGCTCAACCGTCCCAGGTGGCCCGACATACCCGACTTGCGCGTATTTCGCGGCCGCTTGCTGCACACAGCCAAGTGGGACGTTGGCAACATGGATGGCGCGCAGGATAATGATGGGGTACCACAGACATGGCACGACAAGGTCGTCGGCGTCATAGGCAATGTAACCCATCTCCCACATGGATCTATGGGCGAACGCCTGGGAGCTGATTAAACTTGGGTCGGCCGTGCGCAGGGCTCATCTGGTATACAAATTGTCCCTGCACTCCAGCCCAAGGTCGGCTCAGTGGTACACTTTGCGCGCTCAAAAACCTGGATATCTTCGTCCTTCGCCGTGCAGAAGGTGCTTCAGACGCTTCAGCGAGCTTCTGGGAATAGTGATCGTGGTCCTCCATCCCTCTATTAAGGATATGACTTCCCGATAGTCGGTGCCATAACGAAATCTAGTCAGATTCAGTGAAGAGGAGCGAGCGCGTCTTCGCGACCCCGAGAACTACAAGCGCTTTCGGCGCGAGGTAGAGGCTGAGATGCATGTATGTGTCCCATAATCCTTTTGTGGAAATTCCGATATGCTGACACCAGAACATGGGACTCATGATCAGGCTTATGGCACCCAATTCAGTATCCGAGGCTCGGAACTGCAGCAGACCTTTGCTGGTATCCTCGCAGAGGACGCGAAAAAGCAACTGGCGTCGCGTCCAGAACTCATCGAGCATTGTGGGTGTCGGCCTTCCATATTCTCTGTACGAGTGACCCACCCCAGCATCCTCAACAAGTTGTCCCTGCTTGGAGCGTCTCCTGTCGCAGGCTGACTCCCGGTCCCGGCTACTTTGAGGCTCTGTGTTGCGACAACGTCAGTTATTTACCTTTACCACCCACGCACATGCATCTCGAATGCCGGATCCAAGCTAACCCCGCGCACACCGGCATCGTTTCGCAGACGACGCTCGAGACGACAGAAATCGCACGGATCACGCCGACGGGCGTCGAGCTGCGCGACGGACGCACGCGCGAGCTGGACGTCCTGATCTGCGCAACCGGTTTCGACACCTCTTTCCAGTACCCGTTCTCTGTGCTGGGGCGCGGAGGGCAGACACTGAGCGAGCGCTGGGCGACGGCGAAGGGGCCCGAGGCATACCTCTCCCTCGCCGTGGACGGCTTCCCGAACCTGTTCGTATGCAGCGGGCCCAACTCTGCGGTCACCTCTGGCTCGCTCCTCACCGTAGCCGAGCATGTGGTCGGGTACGTCGTCGAGGCGGTGCAGAAGATGCAGCGTGAACGGCTGCGCAGTATGGAGGTGCGCCAGGAAGCTGTGCAGGACTGGAGCTCTCATGTGCAGGTGAGTGAGCTGATCTGCACGGTGTCCGCTATGTCGTCTGTCGTCGGGTTGCTAACTCAGTCTGACTCGTAAAGGGATATTTCCAAGGGGTCCGTGGGACTTCGATAGATCACCAGACGAGGCACTTATACGTGCTTATTTTCCTCTAGACGATATACGCGGACCCTTGCCGTTCATGGTTTAAGGATTCGGAAGGGCGTGTCACCGCGCTTTGGCCAGGTACGCCAATGGGAACTCAGCACTGGCAGGATCTCTCATCTGTTTTGAGGCACATGCCTCCATGCTATTTACACGCTCGCACATCCGCGGTGGGAGGATTTCGAGTATAAACTGCTCGACGCAACCAAGGGCCGGTTTCACTGGCTTGGCGACGGGCAGACCTACAATCAGAAACTGGGCGAAGGAAATCGTGAGTTTGGAATGTATAGGCCAAGAATTTTTGTTGTGGTACTGACCGTAACTAGGGGTGTGGCATCTCGACGGGGTGGACGTCCCTGCAGGTACTACCACAAATCCTTTGAGATATATTACCTCCTGAGTCCTGACTTGCCTCCCGTTAGTACCGACAGGGTAATGACGCTGTGGGAAGTGCATGGGAGGGAAACGTCTCAACGCCTCAATATCGCTTGACAGATTTCAGGGCAATCAGAAACCAGTGTTGGGAGTAAGTAAGAATAATTCTAAATGTCACAGAAGTGTCAACGCTGCAGCGAAATTGGGCAAAAAATAACGACACGCATGTACACATAGATCGACAACACGCGACCGTCACAGAGCATCGAGCACATCAGAAATTACCGGAAATTCAAAACTCCGCGCGATCCTTCTCTTCTCTTAATGCGCGCATGGCATCATCGCAAACAAACCAACGCGATGCCAAAACATGACAATAAACAGCATCACGAGCAGTCCGAATGCCGCACGCACGCGTGCTTGGTGAGCACATGAGAGCACGCGCAGTGCCAAGGACCGTGTAGGCCCTGGAGGGCCCATCGCCCCAGCCTTGTCGATTGCTCCCACTTCTTCGGGCGTGAGATCCGCTACCCAAAAAAAATTGCAAAAAAAATTGTAAAAAAAAGACATCAGGGTGAGCGGTGATCCGCGCCAGCCAAGAACCGAGGCAGGGGACGTACGCAGATGGACGACGCCTAGATACTCGTCTAGACGCGTGCGCCTCGCGGTGGTCGTGACGACGACGAAGCCCTTCGCGTGGGCCCATTTGAAGATGACTTGGCCGGGCGTGCCGCCGATCCTGCGTGCGATCGTAGCGAGTACAGGGTCGAGGGGTCCGCCCGGGAACGTGGTAATTGGACTTTCCATTCAATTTGAATAAGTTTTTTTTTCGTGCGGAAACACAACACATCAGTCATTGTTGGTTGATCCCACACGCGCACAGGGAGGGGTCGAAGGAAAAAAAGAGGGCAACTCACGCGAGGCTGCCATATGCTTCGGTGACGATGCCATGCTTCGCGGAATACTCCAAGAGGTCCCTCCACGACGCGTAGTTGTACGGGTGTAGCCGGATCTGCCAAAAATAAAAAAAAAATAAATCCGCTGTGCGTCGTGCCGAACGAGAGCCGATTGGGGGAGCGCACCTGGTTCACGGCGGGGATCACGTTGCCCATCTTGACGACGCGCTGCAACATCTCGAGTGTAAAGTTGCTCACGCCGATGCTCCTACGGGTACGGGCGGATGGGTGGGTGTTGATTGAGCCGGGCGCATGACGCAAAGGTCACATACTTGGACAAACCCGCCTCTCTGACCCTGACCATGTCATCCCAGACGCCCTCGACATCGTCGTGCTCGATAGCCCAGGGCCCATGAATAAGGTACAGATCGACGTGCTTGAGTCCCAGCTGAAAACCCAGACCCACCGAAGGGGGAGAGAGAGAGAGAGAGCTTGAGGGTCACGGGTCAAACCGAAAGTGCAGTCCGTTACCCAAGGCGAACCTTTCCCAAGCTCGTGCGCGCCGCCTCGGGCACGTCCCCGCCCCCATTATACTTCGTCGTGATCCATATGTCCTCGCGCGCAAGACCGCTTTCGCGTATCGCGGTGCCGACGTTCTGTTCATTCTCGTACACTGACCGTCCGCGGCAAACAAAAAGGTACACATCACAAGTAACGGCGGTCAACCACTAGCCGACATCGACGCGAGTGAAACACACTTGCGGCCGCGTCGATGTGGGAGAAACCCGCCTCCAATGCTTGTTCGACGATCTCAGTCACGTCCTGAAAACCATCAAATGAGCGGATCAAATTATTTTCCATGCCCACGGGTCGTGACAGAAAAGGAGACCTGCCTTCCATCTGAATTTCGAACCTGTGCCAAAAGCGATGGCTGGTATCTAGAGCAGTACGTTCGAGAGAAGAGAATGAAACCTTGAGAAATGAACGACGTGAGAGGGGGAGAAGCACCTCATTGCCATCGTTGAGTGAGACAGTGGGGACCGACATCGACGTGGACGTTGGCGGTTAACGTTTACAGTATCCAAGGAACAAGCGAGTTACAGGGGCCGAACCCAATCAGTCGGTGGTGTGAATAATTACGTTACGGTACAGACCACAACGTGCAAACATAGATACGAACTAAATATTAGGAAAACTAATCGCAGAACGCAAAGGACAATTAGGGATATCGCAATTCGTGCACAGGGAGACATAAGGGCGCAGTCAAACCCGCAAGAAGGCTGTTCTGCCGCATCTCTACATGAGCTTGAGCGTTTTCAGATTAAGGCGCAGTATAGCCTCGCGAACTACAATTATGGCGAAGATCGGCGCACTTTTACGGTCAAAGAGGGGCTGAAACGTACCATTTGCAATGATCTGGGCAGTCTTCGCCTTGTCTATCACCGCTGTATAGTGGACTGTCACCAAGCCATCAGACAGCAGGTCACTGTATTCTATATAGAACATACTGAATAACTCGCGCACGCGATTGGGTGTGAGTTGATTGTGTAGCGAGCCGAACTTGTTGCGTATGTCTGGAAGAAAAAAAATACAACATGAGTGGGTATTTGTCAAGAGCAGAGCAGACTGCGCGCGCACACTTCGCCACCGACTCGTAATCATTGGGCCGGTCACCATATGTAAGCAGATGTTTTTTGAGCTGAACCCCTGCCTTGAGCTTCTCCCGCAAGAGGTCGCACTTGTTGAGGAAAAGAACAATTGGGACGCCTTCAAGGAGCTTATTTGAGATGAGGCCACGCCACAGCAGTAGGGAATCCTCCAGGCGATTGACTCGTGGATCCTAAAAGCATCAATAATCAAACGGTTAAGGGTTAAGTACGTTAAGTGGCAGCGACCGGAACGCACCTCAGCGAGCACCTGATCGAATGCAGAGATAGGGGCCAAGAAAATGATGGCGTTCACTGAATGAGAGACGGAATCTGATCGAAAACAACAAAATGATGTGGAAAGAAAGATTAGACTAACCGTCCTGGAAATAAGGCGCCCATGCATGGCGTTGGTTACGAGCTCCGCCGACATCGTAAATGATCCAATTACTGCTTCCTCGCATGGTCCCCATACTGATTGAGAAGTGATGTTCGACGACACCAACGGTCTTGAGGCGTGCTTTCAGGACATCCTCTATGGGAGGGGGTGAGAAGGGATGGATGGATGGACGGCATGGTGGGAACGTACCATCGGTTGGTGTGTAGTCTCTCGCAGTAATGCGTTCTATTTCGTCGAGGTAGCTGTATGCCCCAACTTAGCGGCTGTGGTGTGATCGGATCGGGTGAGGCGGACACGTACAACCCGCTGCTCTCTTGCAACCTAACCCGTTTTTCCACCAATCGCCTGCGGACCCAAGGGTCTTTCCAGAGGCGGATCATGCCGTCGCGAGATTTGTCGAGGACATGCACAGGATCCTTCGGATCCTCCCACCAGGGCGAAACGGAAGCGCGTTGAGCCTGCCTGCGGCGCAAAGCGAGGGCACGCTTCCAGTTGCTCGTCGTACGGACGGAATATTCGCCGCGTGGAACAGACCAACCTGGTGCACTCCCATCGCCGAGGCGGGTGGCCTCGTCCTCATCCTCGTCTTCACGCAAGGTGCGAATGAGTAGGGCCTCCAACTCAAGAGCAGGGCCGAGTGCGGTGCTGTATTCGGCGTACTTCTCCGTGGCGATACGATGAATCTCTGAGTCTGTATGGGTTGAAGAGGCGGGGGTTTGTTCTTGTTCATCGCTGGCAAGAGATGCAGAATCGGAAAGCTCGTGAGGATCCTCAGCGCGCCCAGTGGCGATGGTTTCGAGAATTCTACGAGGGAAATGAGTCGCACTGGGCTGGTGTTACGAGAGGGAGGTACCTTCGAATGGAACGGATGAGATTGAGATAGATGACGATACGCCATGCTATTCGCTCTGCCTGGAAGGCTGCGGGGGTGTGGAGGAGCTGGAACTCTGTGATATGAGTGAGCGTGGGAAGGGTGGGAAAAATGGATATGCGCGCATGGGTGCGCAGTCTGAGCGGGATGGAGGGGCAGAGCAAAGGGGATGACATGGGCGCATTTGGGGGATGATGATGGAAAGGATGGAGAACGTACGTTTGAGGGTGGTGCTTTTGCCGCTCTCGCTCTGACCGAGGAGGAGGATCCTGACGTCGGGACTGTTCTTCTTGAGCTCTGCACGCTCTGCGCGGAGCTGCTCATCGATCGCGTCACTGATTCTCTTGGCATTTTTCTCTGCGAGGAGGCGGGCATCGCGCTGGGCGGGAGTCTCGTCGGGCGGGGGGCGGAGGACGGCCTCGAAAGGGTCGTGGGGGATGTTTTGTGGGACGGACCTGGCAGCGACCATGGTGGTGGGCGGAGCAGAGAAGAAGGGAACGCAGTGTGACAGAAAGGAAAGGGAGAGAGAAGACAAGGCTGAGGAGACGAGAAGAGAAGAGCGGGAATGCGATGCGATGCGATGATGCGGTCTTTGCCATATATGTTGACCTCATTGCCACTTGTGTCCGTCTGTCCGTCTATCCATCAAAATACAATATTCCCCTTTTCGCTTTTCCCCGCATGGTCGTCACGTGATACACGGGATTCGCACGCATGCGCGTCGCGTACCGCATATACGCTCTTTCCTTTCCTCTCCTCATGTTCTTGACCCGTTCAGAGTACGGTCAGTTTACTCCCCCAAATCTCTCCCGTCCATTCAACCACCTCTCATTCCACTCCAGATCGTGGCGTCAACACCTTTTCTCCCGAGGGACGGCTCTTCCAAGGTGCTTTCTTCTCCCCCGTTTCACGCAGCCTAATCTGACCCGGCAAAGTCGAATATGCCATCGAGGCTATCAAGGCACGCATCTCCTATAAGGTTATATTGTCCATACTCATCTTTCCCTTCAGCTTGGCTCGACAACCGTCGGCATTCGCACTCCAACAGGCGTCGTCCTCGGTGTTGAGAAGCGCGTTCAGTCTCCTCTCCTTGAAGCTTCTTCAATAGAGAAGATCATGGAGATCGACACCCATCTCGGTTGTGCCATGTCCGGGCTCACCGCCGACGCCCGAACAATGGTCGACCACGCTCGCGTCACTGCACAAAACCACGCGTTCACCTATGACGAACGCATCAAGGTCGAAAGCGTCACACAAGCCGTATGCGACCTTGCCCTCCGCTTTGGTGAGAGCGTACATGACGAGGATGCCATGATGAGCCGCCCCTTTGGCGTTGCCCTCCTCATCGCAGGCATCGACGAGCTCGGTCCACAGCTGTATGTCCTCCACAGCACCCTCCTGCTCCCTTTGCCTCATAGTTCCCAGCTTCCACACTGATCCTTCAGGGACATTCGTACGATATGATGCCAAAGCAATCGGCTCGGGCTCTGAAGCGGCACAAAGCGAACTCCAAGATAAATGGCATTCGGTACGCCCATTGCCTGTCCACCAGCCATGATGAGTTGTACTCACATTCCAACAGCAAATGAGCCTCAGAGAGGCGCAGGTCCTTGTATTGAGAGTACTGAAACAGGTCATGGAAGAAAAGCTTGACCAACACAACGTTCAGCTCGCGCAGGTCCGTGAAACGATATTGTCACGTGATCATTCTCTTGACCTGGCCTAAACGTATAGGTCACTACTGACAAGGGTTTCCATATCCTGGATGAACGTGAACTCAAAGATGTCATAGATACGATGTGAGATGTAACACCAGCGAATCCCCAGACCGTTTGACTGCGGAGTTGTATCAAAACCATTTCCTCTTTTCCTGTCCCCTACCATTTTCATAAACTTATGGACGACAGAAGAACCGTGGCGTTGACCACTGCGCATTGTCTATGCCATTCCCGGATGAGATCAGGTCTTGTATTTCAGCCAGGAGATCGGGTGTCTTGAGTAAACGGGCGGCCGCAGACCTCTATCCCAAGAACGATAAATAACGAAACGATACATTGCGCAGAATGCGCGGCTATCGCGAGGTGTAATGCTACAAGAAGACTCGAAACTATCTGATGATGATGAGATGTGGCAAAGGTAACTCATGACGTTGAACTTCTTATTCCCTCTCCGTGTCTTCCCGTCCTCTCTATCTCCACATAGGTAGAAGGGTATGATGACGACTTGCCCCCCAAATCAGTCACACAAGTCAAAAGGAATGTGATGCCCATCACGGCGCACAACTTGCGTCCCATGCAACCGACTGCGCAGCGCATTATACGCGTCCTTCCAATGAACACGGTACACAATCAATAAGGCCCCAGGTAAGAACGGAGACGAATGCGCTCACCTGCACAACGGCCGTGACGGCCCGGGTGCGCTGCCGTATGCCGCTCCGACCACTCGCCGTTGAGCACGTTGAGCCCGCGGTTGATGGTGGTTCGGATTCTGTCGGTGACGGCACAACGATTTCTATCTCGGCATCGGCATCAAAGATATCCTTGGGCTGGGCCGGTCGTCGAGTCAGCAAAATGTAGGGGCCGGCAGGAGCCGCAGTTTGTACGTACCAGGGCAAAGCTTGAACGAGATGGGGCACGAGGCGGGTTGGAAAACCGGTAATCTACCGTCTTCTCGCGTGAGTCACAGAACGATACTTGTACACGGCGCGATTCCCGATCGACCCGGAGGGAAGGCAAGTTTCGGGGAGTGCGAAGGCAAATGGAGTTACCTTGAGAAACTCGCTGTCAAGCCGGGGTGGGTAGCGAGGTGGGTGAGGGGCAAAGGATGGCGAGGACTTGGTGTGTCGGACACCAACTTTTCCCCGTCGCTTGCTGCCACGCCCCGTAACTGGTTGCGCCTGGGAAAGAACGAAAGTGATGGATGGGAGCGTCGGGTCGGGCGAGCGCATATCTTTCTATAACAACGGGACGGGAAGAAAGCGAATGGAACGTAAGGAAAGGTGAGGAGGGACGAGGGTGTGGAGGAGGGAGGATGGGTTTTCTGCATTGTGGGTAGTGATCCTTATATGTACCTAACGGAAGTACTACGGACACCCTACTGGGCACGGCTCGGTTCACCCGCACCCCTCCGCATTTCAGGAAAGGGTGCGGCGTGCGTGCTGCAGTAACCGACCGTTTGAGATAGAAGGAAGCCAGAGGAGCAGGGAGTCATTATCCCAGAGTCACATCTCTCATATCCGCCTCCTTGGGCGTGGGTGCGAGGGCGGTGCCACGGGGAGCGGACGCACCGAGGAGACCAAGATTGGAAATGAAGGGCATCGGGTTTGGGGGCGCGCGCGCGCCGCTCCCACCGCATGTCACACAACTGTTTGAAAGAAGGCAAGAAGAGGATTTGCCGGCAGCAGGATGGGAACCCGCCCCCGAATCGGCAAAGCCTGGCATGGCGGCAGCTGCGTCAATGCAGATTACACGCCTGTTTGTGCCATGCCAGCAAGCGAGACAGAGACGGACACGGACGCAAAGCGTCGACAGAGGGACGAACGAGGATCGGGGAGTCATTGGGTTAGTTGCTTTCCCGGACATGCCGGATGCAGCATGAATCCCATACGAGTCACCCCGCTGAAGGACAAAAGGACAAGCAAGGTCAGACAGACAGACAAACAGGGGATATGACATCCGTCCGTCCGAAAGTCGACGACAGGCCCACCGACATTCTCCGCCGAACGTCCGCCGAAAAAAAAAGAGTTCACAACCCTGGCCATGGGTGGGAGGTTCTAGATGTCCATTGTCCATCCATGCACACCACACCGCATTACCAGCCGGCAGAAGCCCGCCGAGTGTCAGGGAAAGCACTGGCATGGGCAAACCCCCCGAGGATGAGGCAGAGGTTGAGCTAATCGGGCGCCACCCGCAGCCGGTCAGCCATTGATTCGTTGATTCGATTTCGTGCAGGACCGGCCGGCAGATGGGGTGGAGGATAGGTGGAGCAAGGCGTCTGCCTAAAGGGGCACCACGTACGTACGTCAATGGAGAACGAGGACGCAACCAACTTATCGCTTACGCTTATCGCAACTGTAACTGTATACATGTGCTGGGCGGCCGTTCTATGTGTCAATCAATCCCTTCCTTGCCCCCCTCGCCTCGCCAGGTACACCTGCTATGTTGAACCGTGGCCCGACGAAACACGTCAAATAACTCACCGGTGGTGGTTCCAGGGCGCAGGGCGCAATGCGCCGAGTGTATGCAAAACATTACATTTACAAGGAAATTGAAGGAATGCCGCGGCTTCTCTCTGAACGGCGGACCAAAAAAGATGGTTTTGGTTTGGTTGTGACACGACACTGGCAACAGCAACAGACACGACACGACCGTGATAGATGATGAGATATCGATGATTAGAACGATCGATTTCCAGTGCAGAGTGTGACAAAGCTCGGCGAAGCACCGCGATCCATTGGCATGGAAAGGAATGGAACACCTCCATATAGATTTCGCCGAATGAAAATGAAACATTGAATACACCGGCCACCACCCCGCTTGCGTGAATATGAAAAAAAAAACATGGGAAATCTCATGCGACGCGCAGCGGGGCGTGTGATGAGTCTGTGGCATTCATTCCAATCATCCATGCATCACGGGTCCCATAGCGACAGGAGGCGCCCCGTTGACGCCTGTCCACACCGAGCCATTCATTCCGGGACATCCCCTCATCCACCACCATCACCACCATACAGTGCCACCCCAGAGGCAAGCCCAGTAGTGGCGTGGCGGATTGACCAACCAACTTGCATCGCCCTTTCGAACGGGGGTGCTGAATGCGCTGAATGGTAGTTGGCGCGCGCCTGCCGTGGGTGGTGGAACGGCCGCTGGCACGAAGCAAAAACACGAATCACACCCGCATTTGGTCCATAACATACATTCTAGGGCAGAGACTCGCCTTGCACATGCCATGTGAATAGTTGAATCGCACGATTTGCTGGCCTTCAGCGCTTCAGCGGCAACACAGGCAAGTTGGGACGAATAGAGGCATGGCGGTGCTGAGGTAACTGACTGCGCAATGCTTGCTGCGGGCCCAATGAATATTACATAATGAATGCTGTGTGGAACAAAGAAACAAAGAAACAAGGAAATGGGTTTACCGCTCTCTTTTGGAGTGGGCGAAAAGGAAGCACGAAACTTTCCGACCTCCGAGCCCACCGGCAGCCAGCCAGATGAATGAATGTGCCCATGGTTGTCAATTAAAAGGAAAGGAAGGGAAGGGGCACAGCTCATAGGTCATGGGAACGCGTTGCACGAGAGGGGCGCGTTGCGCCATAGACGACACATCACCGGGAAGCGAATTCGAAGGGTGCTGTTGGCGTTGTCATGTCCCAAGGACAGGAACTCGGACAAGGTGGGGCCAAGCCAACGAGACATGTCCTAGTCCCAGTTTCCGCAGCCAGGCCGCGGCCGCCAAGCGCCAAGCGATGGACAGCCTTACGTTGTCCCACTCACAACCACCGGTGGCGCCACGTCCTTGCCCTCGCCCTCGGGCTGTTCATAAGCAGCGCTTCGTCGCTGGCCAGTCGTCGCTCGCTCACAAAGCTATCGGTGGCAGTGGCGGTGGCGGTGGGAAAATTTTCATAACCGCTCAATCTTACGCTCTTCCCCTTCTCCGGCGCTTATTTCTGGGGGGTTTTTCCGTCATCATATCTCGCATTTGTTGTCGACTGTTCATAAAACCGCGAAAATCGGTTCCCGTCCATGCAACCGGTTCGAAACATATATATGTGGTGCATGAAAACGGAGTTCCGTCCGTCCGTGGCAATGCAGAGGAACTTACTTTCTATGTGTTTGGGTCCGGGGCTGCAGTTTTCGACTCGACCCGCCGAGTAAACTTGCGAGGGGCTAGGTAGAAAGGCCAAGTCGCGTGCGACGTGGGCTCATTGGCACATACATATGCACATGTCTGCGCGACCGATCAGAGATAAAGGTAAGGTAATAATGAGTCACCGCTGGCGCATTTTGGGGGTCGTGAAGAGATCGAATTTGACGGAGAGTGACCCAAGCGGCCATATGGCGTACATGGGGTTAAAAAATTATCAGAAGCGAACAAGAATAAACCCCCATGTGGACGGGGTGAATGTAACGATGGGGCCTCGAACGGTACCAAACTCTCGCTTATCAGAGACTCGGACCAGACCATGGCGTTGCGTTGCGTCCCGAGGATCTACCTCAACCGCCTCTTCCGCGCCGATAGCGACCCCCGCCTCGACCACGCTCTCTTTGGATTCATGGGCGTTTCTAGTAGTTCTAGACACGCCGTTTTTGGGGGCGCGGCCTTCCGGGGCAGCATGGCAAATTTTCACCTTGGGGGTGGTGGGGATGACGGGGCCAGTGCTGGTGGAGCAGCCCCCTCCTCCTGATCGCTCGAACAATACGTCTGTGGCGACTTCGCAAGTCTGTGCGCGTTCTTCCGGTGGCAATGGCGTGCGAGTCGGGACGGTCGTCCATCGTAGCGGGGGATCGAATAGATAGTTGGATTCCACGCCCGTCTGCAAGTCCTCGCATAGGCTGCTAATAATACCATCCCCGTACCCCGACGGCGGGGAGGTCGTACGACGCGGTGTAATCGGCGGCGAGGGCGGTGTAATAATACACATCGCCGCAGATGTCATCAGCTAAACATAGAATGTTTCAACGGAGGAATTTCGTCAATGATCGATTTCCCTTTATATCCCAAAGCAGGGCAGAATGGGGAAGAAGAGCACGTACATGCTCCATCAGATGTGACTCGGAATGTTCTTCTTCTGTGATGACAAGGTGAGCAGCGCCACTGTCGTGCTCGAGAGGCCCTACGGCGGTCTGGGCGTCCACCTTGGCCGTCGCCGCCGCCACCACCGCCGCAGCTCCAGCTTTTCGTTCATTGGCTTCCCTGCGCTTCATCACGCTGTCTTCTGCAGGCTCATCCCGGTCCCGGTTTGAATGTTCCCCACTCTCGCTTTGGGCGCGAGCAGCAGCCGTTGCCGCCGCCACCGCCGCCGCCTCCTCTTCTTCGGCTTTCCTTCGGGCCTCGAGTTTGCGTTCGTTCTCCCGTCTCTGGCCCTCCAATCGCCGCGCGTTTTCCCGTCTGCGTTTCTCCTGCCGTGCACGTGCTATTTCCTCTTTCTTTCGCCGCCGCATCGAAAGAAGGGTATCTCGTTCCGTATCTGGATCTTTAGCAGCCTGCTCTTGATCTTGTACGGCATGCTGTTGCGGGCCATGCCCCGTTTCTTGGTGGACATTGTGAGCAGGCTGGGGAGGACACCGGGATGGTGATCAGCTTGCGGTGTTGTCTGTACGATAATAAAAAAACACGAGCACACCTCAACATCGACATGCTCCTGCACCTCGTGTACCTCTGGTTGCACCCTGTCGCCAAGCTGGGAGTGGCCAGGCGAATCAAGGTCGAATCCACCCAGTCCATTGCACGAGCCGTGTACCCCGTTGGTCATTGTCGCAGAGACCCTTATTGGTCTAGCATAGATAGTCGTTCGCTAGCTACTGTAGCTGTTAACAAAGAGAGCAAGGGCCGCAGGCTTGCCGTGCTGTGACCTCACCGGTAGCAGGATCACTTCTGTTCACGCGCCTTGAACCGATGCTATGCACAGCAGTGAAAGGATCGACGGCGATCAGCCAACACAACACGCAGAAATAAATAAGGTAGCTCAGGTTCATTCCCGACCCTATCACATGATCAAAGCGTGACAAATCGTGACAATTTCACCATTTTTCTAATTACCACTCTAAATGTCCTTCTGTGCCAAAAGTAAAACCTAGAATCACTGTATAGTTGCATTTATAATAGATCATAGGTTGCCGATCGGTCAATTTCGAGGGAGGAGCAAAGTTATTAGCATTATACTGAAACCTATTACCATATTGGGCCTGGTATCGGCAACACCCGTAAACAAGTTGTGGCCGAGTCCGAGTGTTGAGACGGACACAAACACGAACGCTCCAACACTCATGGGGCGGAGAAACTGGCGACACCTAAACCTTGGGCATTATTCACTCCCCCGAAAACGAACACTAAGCTTGGGCTCAGATAAAGAAAATGTAAGTTGTGCAACAAGCAACTAATTTTATCCGTTATCAATGCAACAATTATACAGACCCGGCTGCCCAAAATTCCGAGAACAAACACGGTGACAATGACACCCACTATTCACAAGAATGCTGAGCCTCTTTGCCACATGCTAGTGGCTTCTATGAAGGAGATAGAGGATGGGGACACTCCAAAAGCGGTCCACAATACCCAGGATAGTGAGGAGTCTTTCCGGATGAGCAACAATGAGGTTGTGGACGAAGGTGGGTGGGACACAGAGGACAAGGATGCTGACCAGCTGTTCATGGATGATGAACTCATCGAGGAGGCTGTGGACGAAGGTGGGTGGGACACAGAGGATAAGGATGTCAACCAGCTGCTCATGGATGACGAACTCATTGAGGAGGCTGCGACGAAGGTGGGTGGGACACAGAGGACAAGGATGTCAACCAGCTGCTCATGGCTGACGAACTCGTTGAGGAGGCTACCTTCAACTCTCAAGCAAGCAAATATAGCTTTCCACCCTCGCACGAAGAGGCTGCGGCTGCCTTCAAGGATATCACCAATATCCTGAAGCCTCCGAGGAAAAAAGGAGGCGGTTACAAAGATGCCGGGCTTGACAATGTCACTCGGACCCGTCTTGAGGGGGTAAGAATGTTCTTGGGGACCTATGTCCGCTTGGAAATGGACAAACCCGGTCATCACGGTAACTGGACTGAGGCTGCGAATGCCACTGTTACGGTGCGTTGTGAGACAAGGCATCATGCAAAAAAACTTCGGGTATGGGCGCGTGCGTTCATATGTGACCAACAGGAGATCCCAGAGAACAGATATGGTCGAGGAAACAAATCGGCAATTGACGATGATGACCTTGCCCAAGATATTCACTTACATCTCCAGGGAATCGGTAAATATATCAAGGCTGATGACATTGTCCAGTACTGTGCCAAGCCAGAGGTACTGGCACGTTTGAAGCGTACAAAGACCATTTCGTCAGAAACTGCTGGCCAGTGGCTCGAGAAAATGGGTTACCGCTGGAAAAGGAACCATAAGGGTCAGTATGTTGATGGTCATGAACGGGCTGACGTTGTCAATTACCGGCAAAATGTATTTCTTCCAGCAATGGAGCAGTACGAGTACCGCATGCGAACCTGGTCCAAGGAGCATGGGTGGGATCTTCCACCACAGGTTATCCGTGCCGTGGTTGGATGGGTCCATGACGAGTCAGTCTTCTATGCAAATGACCGTCGCCAGAATGCATGGTATCACAAAGATGCAACTGCGATACCATATGCAAAGGGAGAGGGGGCTTCTCTGATGGTTGCGGACTTCGTATCAGCTGACTATGGTTGGCTTCGTTCTCCCAGCGGAACAGAATCAGCACAAGTTCTTTTTCGCCCTGGCAAAACCCGTGAGGGGTACTTCACCAATGAAGACATTATTGTGCAGGTGGAACGTGCGATGGCAATTCTGTCAAAATACTACCCAGATGAGGATCATTTCTTTCTCTATGACAATGCGACAACCCACCTTTCACGATCAGCTGATTCCCTTTCAGCCATGAAAATGCCCAAGAACCCCTCAAAACCCGAAACAAATTTTGGCGTCTTTACCAATATTGTTGGTGGCAATGGCCGACCAATCCATGGACCTGATGGAAAGATCTCGAAACAGAAGGTTCGGATGCGGAATGGGCACTTTAATGGGAGGGAACAAGTATTTTACTTTCCTGATGGCCATGAGCAAGCAGGCCTTTTCAAAGGAATGGCTGTAATATTGGCAGAACGCGGCTACAATGTGTCGGAGAAGAAGGCACAATGTGGGAAAAAATTCTCCGACTGTCCTGAGGGAACCACAGATTGTTGTTGCAGACGAATGGTCTACAATGAGCCTGATTTTGTTGAGGAGGAGTCACTATTGGAAACTTGTTGCCAAAGCCAGGGCTATCCGGTACATTTCTTCCCTAAATTTCACTGTGAGACCAGTTTCATCGAACAGTGCTGGGGCTATGCAAAGCAACAATACCGCTTGCTTCCACCATCATCAAAGGAGGAGGATTTGCAGCGGAATGTGATTGCTAGTTTGGACAGTGTCCCACTCATTTCAATGCGGCGGTGTGTGGTACCTGGTGGCAGCATGAGATCCTCTCTAACTAGTTCACAGATATGCAACGCGAGCACTTCGTTTCATGGATGCATACCGAAAGGGTCTCAATGGCAAACAGGCAGCATGGGCAGCAAAGAAGTACCGTGGACACCGCATCATTCCCACATCAATTCTTTATGAACTTGAGGAAGCTAAAATCAGTTAATACATTTAGAATCACAGTATATTCATTAGTTGACTACTGAGGCATGTCCCAGGCCCATATTGGTTTAATCAGCGTTCAAGGATGTGGCATGTCACAGGCGGTCACAGAACACGTGATAGGGTCGGGAATGAACCTGAGCTACCTTACTCATAACATCGTGCTGCGCGGCATCCCGCAGCTGGCCGTACGTACGACAGTGGCCGGACCGGTTCTGGACCGGGTAAGCCAACCAACATGTGACGACAGACCTATCATACTGTAGTAAAAACAAGTACAAAAACCAGCCTCGTCACCGACTCGCTAGAAAAAACCCTCCCGCCTTGGCACACTAACTGGCGGCGGCCGATCCCGCTCCCGCCCGGCCGCACTCCCCGGCCTCTCCCGCGAGCGTGGCGGTGGTGCAGGGTTGACCCCACGCACAGAGAGCGGCATCGTGCCTCCACGCGAGGGAGTACGCGCAGGTGGCGGGATACCAGCATGCACCGGGACGGGCGAGACGAGTGCCGGTTGGGCAGCGGAAGTGGAGGGTGCCAGTGACCCTGTTGCCGTTGATCCGGAGGTTCCGCGGGATGGGACGAGAGGTGAAGGCGTCGTAGGGCGGCTCGGGGTGGACGCGAACGTTGGTGGGAATGGCGAGCGTGTGCGGCGCCCGATGGGGGCTAGCATGGGGACGGTGGCTGTGCGGACGGCGAGTGGTTGCGTTGAACGGTCGTTGCCCCGGGGGAGGGTGTGGGCGCGTTCCGCGGTATGCCAGCTGGAGTGTCTGTAGGCGGCGTCGCCGACACGGGCGTGGGAGTGCTTTCCCCGAGCGTGTGGGCAGATCTAGGACTGGACCGGGAGGTGGCGCCTGTGCCGGCTCGGCCGCTGGTGCTGCTGTGCTGCGCGTAGTGCGTGATTTAAACCCGGCGCTGTGGAAGGGGGAAGCGTTGTTCTTGGTGCAGGCGCAACAACGGGGACGGATGGGGGGACGGTTTCGAGCGGATTTGGAACAAGAAGCGCGTCGAGAATAAACCGAAAGTCAAGACCAAATTCTTGGAGAAGCTGTGGGTCCAAAGTCAGTCTGGCATAATTTAAGGGCAATCGATCTCGCACTTTGCGACTTTGGTTGTGTGTAATTCTTAGCGCCTCATCGACTACGCCTTTGTCAACGTCGGTGCTGAAAACCTGAATCCTGAACATCTCAGCAAAAGTTTCTATCTGTGATTTCGCCCACTCGATGAAACCTAAAGAAATCAAGTCGGGACAGCCCTGTCCAGATAACAATGAAAATTACGCACTGCTCGCAACTTCGTTCTCCTTGAAACTTGCAAGGAACCAGTCAGCGGTATGTTTGATTACAGTGAAGATGGTGACTGCGAGGTCACTGATGTAGGTCCCGATGTGGCCATCGAAACGAATCATGCGTACGAGCCGACGTGCAGTCTCTGTCCGCGCGGCGAGAAACGTCGTGCGCGCTGCAGCACCAGCGTCCAGGCGGATGAGTAAAGAAATTAGCTTCTTGACTGCTTCTTTATGATGATGAGGGTAAGACAGTGCTTGTAGCAGGGCAGAAGTGAGCGAGGCCGTCAAAGGAGTGAGTTTTGCAGCCAACAGAGGCATGGCGGTGAGCCTCCCTTGTCCTGCTTGGATATTAAAAAACCGGTCGATAGCGAGTAAGGAGCGGAGAAAATACCTTGTTCAACTAGATCCACTGCTGTGTTCCACTCGCGCAGGGCGATTGCCACGTTTAATTGATCTGCAAAGTCGCTGATCCATCGCGTGTCCCGTTCAGCAGCCTCCTTCGCGTTGTCGCCCATACCTGCTTGCTGCGCGAGATTGGACATCCAATCTGGGACAGGTGGGGCGTCTGCTAGAGCAACAGAGCCGCGCTTGAAAATGATCACCATTAGATTTTGAATGTCAAAGATAGAATATATGGCAGGCGACGTACTCCTCCACCTGCCCATAGACTCTTCCGTCGTTCGTGTTCGCCCTCGCGTTCCTTGCGCTTCTTGGTCGCCAGTTCTTCTGCAACATGGCGGAACTGTGCAAGCAGATTCTTCTTGTCCGCAGCCGACTCTGCGCGATACACCTGGGTCTCCTTTCCGTGTCTTACTTTAAAGACATTGATGAGGGCTGGGGAATGCCGATAGGCACTGCTTCAATTCATAGAGTGGTGGAGTACGCACTGGCAGTGTCCTTTGTATCCAAGACAAGCATTTCGTTGAGCGGCCAACAACGATCTGCGACAAACTTATCGCTTTCCGATGCGTTGCGACGACGACGCTTGCGAGCGACGAGCACAGCATCATCGAGAAGCACGAACCGCACAGCACTCATGGGCTTGTAAGTCGCTGCGTTAAGTGCAAATATACCACCCATCTCGGCGACGACATGCCGGCCGGGAATGGTAGGGACAAACTTGGCCGAACCTTCTATCTGGGCATGGAGGTTTTGCATTTGGTTCGCATAGAGCACACGCAAGTCAGCGACGGACGAGCGGACATTACGTCTGCGCTCTGAGAGATATCAGTTTAGATATCAAAGGGAGGCGAGACAACGGACCAGCAACGGAAGCCGACTCTTCGATGTGCAAGACAGAAGGCATGCTCTTCCATTCCGAGAGGCTCTCTTTGAGTTCCATCATTTCGTTCTCAAGAGCCCCAATCTCCTTGGAGATGAAAACGAACTGGGCGTAGCTAAAGCAGATCTAAGACGCATAGGGGAGACAAGTGTCGTAGCGGGCACACTTTTTGAACACGTTTCTTTGGAGATCGGCCGCAACCCCGTCTTTTGAGTTCTGCAATGACGATTGCAGCGAGCGGAGTTCAGCTTCGGTAGAATTGGCAAGTTTCAGCTTCAGATCTAAGACCGCTCTCAGCTCGGACAGGACAGGAGAATGCTAGGACTGAAGACCACTGCATACAGGCATCTGGATCAAAGTCCTCAACGTCTAGCAGCTTGTTCTCTGCGGCGCGGAGGTCCTCTCTCGACAGCGGTTGTTGCTGCACAACCTCATCTTTTTCGCGGATGATGTCAAGGCCAGGGCCTCGTAGGCTGATTGGTATCGTTGGTAGTGACGGTGGGGTTGAGTCGGTGGGGGTGGGCGCAGAGATTGTAGCATAACGCGTAGACATGCGCCGCTTGATCTTGTCGTCGACACGGGACTTGCGCGCATTTTTGTCGGGTTTACTTAGCTTGGCCACTGGTTTTGGGCCCCTCCGAGTCGAAGCTTTGGTACGAAGCGACTCCATCGTGTCGGGTGTCGGGAGTGAGGAAGAGAGAATGCGGCCCGGCACCGCTTGATGAGAACGGCCGTTGTCTCTGCTCGACTGCTGTTCGTCATGTCCCGTCGCTCTCTCTCTTCTTCGCCTCCCCGCAATATCAAACGCTCTCGGTTGGCAGGCCTCACCCCAGATGATTATAGAAACGGGCTCATGCTCGCGCCAATGGTCCGTTCTGGTGCCCGTACGTCACTTCAGCCTCTCTGAACGAACCCTGAATGAGCCCTTCCCTTCCCAATTCCCGTCCTATATCGTCAGTTCCCACAAGGCTGTTCGCTCTGAAACACGGCGCGAAGCTAGTTTGGAGTCCCGAGATGGTAGATAAAGCTATGTTACACGCAGAACGTGTCGTGGATCGTGTGTGCCCCCGGTACTCTTTTCATGTGGTCTTGATTGCGAATGTCCTTTCGAAGCCGTATCAGGGACAATTTCATACAACGGAAAGCAAGAGCGTGCCATGTTCACATGCCATCCCATCGAAAAGCCATACCTGATCTTTCAGGTTGGCTCTGCCGACCCCGACCTAGCTGTTCAAGCAGCGCGTGTAGTGATCGATGATGTCTCTGGCATCGAGCTGAACTGTGGCTGTCCCAAGCCCTTCTCGACCCACGCAGGCATGGGCGCTGCCTTGCTAACGAACCCCGACCTCCTATGCTCCATACTCTCTACCCTCCGCCGTGAACTTCCTTCCCATGTCTCCATCTCCGCGAAGATTCGCCTGCTTCCGACGCAAGAAGACACGCTGGCTCTCGTAGAGCGTATTGTCTACACAGGGATCAACTGCCTCACAATCCACTGCCGCACGCGCAACATGCGTCCACGTGAGCGTGCGCTCATCCACCGCCTCAAGGAGATCGTTGATTTCGTTAAGGGCCTCGGGCGCAATGTGGCGGTCATCGAGAATGGCGACTGTGTAGGTTTTGAGGATGCACGGCGGATACGCGCCATCACGGGGGCGGATTCTGTCATGATCGCCACCGCCGCCGAGGCAAATCCGACCATATTCTCCCATACCCCGCTCACAAGTCTCGAGGACACCTTTATCCTGCCATATCTTCGACTTGTGCGTGCCCACATTCCCATACCGTCGACACCTTGCCTCATTCATCGGTCCAGTGCAAATACCTCGACAATCACTGGGCTTCCACCAAGTTCTGTGTCTCGCAGTTCAAGGGCCGCACGTCGTCCAATAAGGCGCTGCGCGAAGCGGTAATGAAGGCAAAGGGGTACGCCAACCTCGATCCGCTCGTGGAACCCTGGACGGGAAGCGATGAGTTCGCCGCCATCGAGGCTGCTATCGAGGCGCGCGCGACTACGTCGCCCGTCTTACTGCCTGCAGACGAGTGCACGCCACCGCCGCTCCCGGACGAACAGACTGTGATGACGCCCCCAGAATGGCGGGGGAATCCCGACCCTGCGGCCGTTCACGACGCCCCACTGCTCCCAGCGAATGAGCATCGAATCATGGTTCCTGCCGGTGTGTCGAAGCAGGACCCGGGGACGCCGACACCCCTCGCCTTGGCGGGACCTGTTCCGGCACCTAAAGTTCTTCCTGTAAAATAGATTGAATTGACCACCTCTTTTTTGTCTTTGGGCCTGTGCGATACGTAGTCCGATCTCAAAGGCGAACACCGCACGCTGGGGCAGGGCTCTCTGTATGCGGTTGAGTGCGTGCCAAAAGGTGACATACCACTCTGAGAGAAGGAATGATTCTAGTTTGACCTTGCGCGGCCGGAAATGCACGCATCCCTCGAGAACGGGGTGTGATTATGAACGAACCTTTTGTCTCAAATGATGCAAGAACACAATTGGCGCCGACTGAAGGCCAGCCGACAGAATTAATGTGAGAATACCCCGTTCTTGGCAACAACGTATAAAGTGCCAGGGATTCTGAAACTACACATTCCGACCATCTGCCTTAAAAATCTTTGGAACTGCAGGATAATAACAATAGTTTGAAGATAGTCACTCGCTACAACATGGCAAATCTCACCACATTTAGTCTGGCAGACCGTGTAATAATAGAGTCATCATTCTCGCAATTATACTCGTGGTGATAATCTATGAGATAGGTAAACCGCCAGTCCTCAGTCAGCCCTTGACAACTCTGATTGACTCGAGCACCGAACTCTTCTGAAGGAAAAAGGGCCATCTGAGGGCAATTTTTGTGCGCATGGAAGCGTCCGAATAAACAGCATCCGTCTCGCGGCCCACGCTCGCGCCCAGATCTTCCTAACAAAAAAAAGGGGGTCAGTGCTTGACAGACGAACAGAGGACCCCTTCCTGACCATTCCATCTTCGCGATCGACTGTTCCCGCCTGTCATTCATTCCCAAGTACCGTGATTGGCCGCTCGGCGGTCCCGTCGAGTACTTCATAGGCTACGAAGTAGAATGGGCGAGGCTTGGCGCATATTGCGCATGGGGCCAATGCCACAACGCACGCAGTCTGCTATGTATCGCGTTCAGGTGGCAAGCACGTAAACTCAAGCTGTCCGTCCACCAACTTGGGCTGCACTCGATGGCGTTTCGTAGTCGCTGCCTAGAACATTCTTCTCTGCACAAAGCAAAAGTAGAATCCTCGAAACCCCAAGCTACCTGGCCCGCCAGAGGATCCCAAATTGGGAACGGTAGCGACACCAAAGCTTGTCGAGGTTGCACGGGTCCTACTCGAGCTCGGCACAGAGGCGAATGGCCAGAAACAACCGCTTGCTCCGCCACAGGGTGCATTGAGAGGACTCATCCTGAGGTTGTGTGGTTGCTACTCGAGCGCGGTACGCATGAAAATGCGTAGCACAGGCACAGTTTTCCTGCCAGACGGGATGACAGCACTGGCATCAGGGGAGAAACCCAGGTTCCCATGAATGCGCGACTTGAGGACCACTCGAGATAAGGGTCGAGAAAGATATAGAGGGTCCCTTGATATACGAGATAAGCCTTCCTAGTTCCTGTTCTTGAAGAAGAGTAGTTCTGTACGAGAAATTTTGTTAAAGGTCGAGGGGGACATGGGACAGAACAGTGGCAGAACAGCAGCGGATGAGACGGTCTTATATACGATTCCCTCCGATATTACGTAATCAACGGGCGCCCGGCGCCGGCGCCTGTTTTGTCATCATTCATTCCGGTGTGCGGTGCCTTGGCTCAAGTTGCTCAGACCGAGAGGCTTCAAGTTGCTCCTGCAGTTTATTCTCCGCACAGAAGCCGAGACACTATATGGCCCGGGGTCTGGTGGATGAAGGATGCTTTCTCGGGTTAGACCTCGTGCTGAGCTGTGCGACACAGCGCTAAGCGCCTCCTCCGAGTCAACGTGGCGATACGGTATCAAGTTCACAAATGAAAAATAACAGGGGTGAGACTCCACTGCTTTTGCACGGCCGCGGTCGCTAAAGGTGCTCATGACACGTCACGTTCGCTTGTAGAATGCTTTGCACAGGTTGGCCCTGGAAAACCGCATCGATTTCGCCTCGGTGATCATTCGATAAGGCAGAGGACAGCCACTATGTCCAAAGTACTTCGGGTCCTGTGCCAGGCATCGATGGCTGTCCTAGCAAAGGGTTCTTTCCATACGATCTTGCGGGTTCAACAGCATCGCATGTCCTCCGTCCCACCGCCCTCGCCCTTATTACCCCTGACATAGACCTGTGCATGAGACACAAGAACAGACATCGCCACGTATTAGGAGCCATTTCACAAGACGCTAAATTGTTCATGCCGCGCGGCGATTGTATGACATATTTATCAGCCGGTACATTTGCGACTTCTTTCAGGACGGGACGGTCCACGTTTGTGTTTGCCGACAAAACGACGGCCTGTCTGCCAGTCCCTCGATTGCTCTACCAGCAATGTACCTCTCTTCGCACATATCGAGATGGCTCTTTTCTTCCATGTCGGCAGTGTTGGCCTGAAACACTTTTCTTATCGTTGTTCTCAGCTTCCGTCATCATGATCGTTGCTTTTGCTTGATCCCTCCCCATTATGGCTCCTTCCGTCTTCCTTATTATGACCGTCGCCATCGTCTTTTTCGAGGTACAAACACTCAGTCATTAGCTAACAATCACAACCAGAATAAGGTAGCAGGCAACTTCTCAACCGCGGCGCCTAGTGCAGACAAGTTGTTGGGATTTGTCCATCTTCATAACGATTGTGGCCTTAGAACGAGCTATTGGGTCTACTACGTCCAACTCAATGTGAAGTTCGAATGGGCGGTAGGGGACTCGCCTGGTCTTTGGGCGTTTCGTTCTGACGGTCAGGGCTGCCGGCGGCCCTTTCCGTCGACGTCAGACCCTGGCCTTGCATGTGTCTCACAAAAGATTGGACGGCTGCAAAGCCGCGGCTGAAACCACCAAATCCGTC
Organism: Russula brevipes; assembly: GCA_022496215.1. Taxonomy (NCBI): domain Eukaryota; kingdom Fungi; phylum Basidiomycota; class Agaricomycetes; order Russulales; family Russulaceae; genus Russula; species Russula brevipes. The sequence continues at coordinate 460,351 of WTXF01000009.1, read as the reverse complement.
GACCAACTCCGATATTTGTCAAAAGAAATAAGTCCATTTCATATCCCAGACGAGCTGACATCCGCTTTAGACCTCATCCGCGATACAATAAACGCCCAGAGAGCGCTGCTCGATGGCGAACGGCAGACGCGCACAGCCATCTGCGCCAAGAGGCTTTCGGACTCGCGCTTCTCCTGTCTGCATACGAGACCACTGAAGGACGTGGTTTCGTATCGGCTATCGTCTTAGTCGAGTATAGTCGGGTGATGTACATCGTAAGATCTACGCGGTAATCTCGTTAGCTTCGATATCCGAAACTCTTGAACGATGGTGACGACTTTCGCTTGCCAGAGCCGCCAGTCAGCGCCGCCGAAGCGACCACGGCCGTCAACGATGACGGGGAGAATCGCCCATCCGTTGATGTCGCGCGAGTGCCATTGTTGAAGTACTCACGCACATAGGAGAAAAAGGCCCGAACCGCAGCCTATCGTGACGCAGGTAGCGATGCCACTCTTTATGACCAACAGACATTGTTCTCCGTCGTGATACAGCATATCCAAGTTTCTCATCTTGCATTTAGAACAATAAATGTATGACAGAGCCGCTCCAACGGATGCGCTGTGGGTGGCGGTCCAACCGGACATCGCCCCGCTGTCATTTTCTTCCACTGAAACCGAGTTATCATGAAATTTCAAATACCCAAAAGACACGTAGCGGTGTGACGGACATCACATCTGGTTTGGAGGGACAACAATGGAGCAGAAAAAAATAGATACAGTATCGTTGTGTTGAATGTGTATTATTGTACAGATGATTGATAGAGCGGGTATGCACAATGACGGTGGAGCCAAGGCGAGCTGAGTGTCAAGCCTCTTCTTCCAGGGACATGGGATCAAACCGTTTTACGGTGCTGATCATGTCCGACCCTTTCCGAACAAAAACGAGCTGGAGGGTTCGACGGTGGTCAGTATTTTTCAAGAACTCCCAAATGACGAAGAGGAAGAAAGTGACGTGCCATGTAAGGATTCGCCGTCGAGCCTGATGTGTCCGCAAGTACCTCATCCTTTGGGACGACGCTCACTTCCGAATCATTATACTTGAACCACGAGTCGGGATTCTCGGGGAGATGCCGCGAGTAGAAAAAGTAATGCCCCCACTGCGGCGTCGACCCACGATGGATGAACACCGACGTGAGCTCATAGACGGCCTCATGTTCATCCTTCCAGATGTCCTCCAGCTCCTGCTTCATGCTTGCCGCGCTCGAGCGCAGTGATTCAAGCTCATCTTTGACGTAGTCCTGCTCGGCGGTTAAATCAGACAACAATTGGTCGTCGAGCTCTGGTAAGTGAATAGTCTCATTCAAGCTCTTGAGAATGTCATGGGTGTTGCCGAGAGCCGAGGTGAATGGAGCGTGCTAGGGTTTTAAACGTTAATAAATCCACAGCGTCCTTTTATGAGATCTCAACGCCGCGCGCACCTGCCCTGTTGTCAGAAGGTGTATACGATCACGATATCTGCTCAAGTCCATTAGAATGGCCTTTGAGCGTACCCTCTTGTCCGGGTTGGCACTGTCGAGGAAACGATCCATGGAAATCGTTTCGCCGAACTTCACGAATGCCTGTGATTTCCAGGATTGGCCCGTCTCCCGATCCCATTGCACCCTCTGTTGAGGAAAGAAGGACAAATTCGAATCACAGACCAAAATAAACTGGCTAAAGCGCACACCTGAAGTTGAATTTGTAACACAGGGGGAAGGTCGACCAGAGTGATCTCCATTGAGACCGTGTTCGCATCCAGTTGCGCCGTTGAATAGAAGTAACTGCTGAGGCCGTCGTAGAGATCGTATCCTTCGTCGGACACACTGACGGGAAGGATGGAGAAGACGTTTTCGGTTTCATGGGTTGACAGCGCTCGTGAGCCGTCAGATGTTGGCGCGATCAACCGTTGTCGCAACGACCCGTAGAACAACCTATTCGAAGAGCGTCGAGCTCTATCTAAGTGAGGACAGGAATTCAAGGACGTACCGTTTCACCACACTTGACTTTCCCTCTTCCGACTCGTCCAGTCCGTCAAACTTCAACAAGGCCGTTTCAATCTGGAATACGCAGTTGTCCATGCATTCAGAGACGTCGTGCTGTCGCCCTGCAACACAAAAAAGAACTGCTCAGCACACGACCCCATAAATCAGCTGAATCAGACGTACCGAACATCATAACGGATTCTGACGCTTTCCTCGGCGGTAACGGCGGCGGTTTCGCGCCCGACTGAGCTGGTGCTTCGACATCCTTCATTTCAATCTCCGTAGCACTGACGGCGCCCGATGGCCCAGCGTCCGGGCTCTTCGAAATGATGACATAGTTGTCCTTGTCTGTGACCGAGTCAATGGACATCCGAGAACCAATCTCCTTATCCCGCGGGCGTTTGCCAAGTACGGACGGTGACGATGGTCCTGGAGAACCCACCGGAGAACCCGAGACGGTGCCTGTGCGAGGCAGCGCATCTTCCACGAGCGTGGCGTCTGTATCGTTCGATGAGTCCGTCGCGGTCTGCTCATTATCATCCTCCTCGTCTTTAGAAGTGACAAGCGCCAGCTTCGCTAATTCCATCGTCGGCGTAACTGAAGCGATCTCGGCATGCTCGAGGTGCCAGAAGAGTTCAGCAAGCTCGCCAACAACTAGAAGTGAATCAGTTACCAGCCAAGCTAAAGGGGCGATGATACGAACACTTCTTGGAGCGCAGAATCTCTTTGCGCGTTACCAGGCGTCCACCTACACGGTGTCGTTTCAGATCATCGTCCGTAAGCTTGTCTTCGTCCAAACTCTTCCCGGAAGAATTTTGAAGGGGGGCAATTGCTTCTCTGAGGTCCTTAATTGTGTAGAAGTACTGTGGCGTGTCAAGAGGCCGGACGCGTACTGGTAGGGGTGAGCGTGGCATACCTGTAGAAGTGAATTCAAATAGCACGTGTTGCCGAGCTGGTTGAGACCTCTTGGGCAGTCCTGGCGCGTAGCAAGGACGACCTCTCCGGCTACACGCGATGTCAGTCCCACGATTCGGTAGATGTTGGCGGAGAAGGGTCACGCACGGTCGTTGCCAGTCTCAAGGAACCTGCGCAAGCGATTGCTATCTCTCATCTCTGCGATGGCAGAGACAGCCTCACGCATCTTATCAATCTGATTCGGCTGATCCTCGACCTGTGCCACACGCATCAATGTACGACTTCTTAGAAACGAACGACATGCTTACCCGCATCGAGAAGATCGTGATGAGCATCCCGTCGTCGATCTCCGCAGGCACCTCAAGCGTCGAGTAGGCACGTTCTGGGGTCATGCCACCGTCCTTCGCCTGCTCCCACTTCTTCCACAGCGCCTCGCTTCCGCGCATCTCTGCAATGCGCCGGAAAGCATCGTTTGCAGACGACAGCCGTTGTCCGTCACCACCCTCGCGCCAAGCACGCAGAACTGCCTCCCTCCACGCATTCTCTACGAATTCGTCCGGCACATCATCTTCATAGTCGACACCGAGATTTCCATGAATGCCGAAACCAAGGACGACCGGTGAAGATTGGAAATCCTCGAGTGTGAAACGGCCACGCTCGCGCTCATCCAACACGAAGGACTGGAGAGTTTGTGAGGGCTCATCGGTCATAGTTGTAACCATTTGGCAGACTGTATAGAACGACGTGAAGTAGTGGACTGTCTGTGCGGGATTGCAGCGGGCCTGCGCGAAGTAGGCAAACGTGAGCAGGTCTGTAGAATTGATGTTAGAAGACAGGAATGAAGTCATATGTATTAAATGCACCTGGAGAGTACGTTGTTTTCGTCAAGCCGAGACTCATTAAAGAATCGTTGATTCTGTCATGGTCACTTAAAAATTGTGGGAGCTGCCCTCGAGCGACTGTAAAACTGAGACTAGAAACCACAGAGCGCATAGATAGGTAGAACAGGTGAACTGACTCTGGTCTGGATGAGCACCGATGGCATGTTGATATTCCTCACGCGCGCTAGCAAGCTTGACCCAAAGCTTTTGGGGGTTCGTGTATGTCTTGAGTGCGGGCGCTTGTGAAGCCATGTCGTCAATTTGCCGTATGTAGCGCGCAAACCGCCGAGATTATTGGCTTACCAAACCTCTTCGAATAATCAGCTGCCCAGGCACTGAGTTCCACCCAAGCACGGAGCAACTTGCTGCGGGAAAGCTTGCCAGCCGGGGAGACGGGGTCCATATCAGGTGGACTTAGTACGTCCGACGCGGATCCAACCATGTTCTTAGTTTCAAAGCCCAAACTTTCGAATATGCGGGAGCTAGAACCAAGAACAGAGGCGCTCAGCGAGTGAGCAAAGGGGTGGACATTTACACGTCTCACATTGTGTTGTTCCAACCCAGCTTGGATTGGAACATCTTTCCTGACAAGGGAAGCTGCCGATTTTCGCCTTTCCACACCCGATTCTCTATGATCCTATGCAACGAATGACCAGATCCAATCTACCGAACCAGAAAAGGCGCTTACGTTAGGATCGTCTCGAGAGCTATGAGCGCCGCAAGCTCTCCGCTTTTTTCGGGGGGAGGGTTCTCTATTTTGTTTTTGACCAGATCTTCAAGCAGCTTCGCCGGGACAACACCCGGAATGACATCCGACGCGATCACGTAGAAGGAGCATTGGCAACAGACATAGAGGTCCAAGCGATGACCTTCGCCCTCATCGTGATCAACGTCCATCCGAGCGTCATCAGTCACTTGCTTTACTATGGACGCCGGGTCGTCACCTCGGAGGGTCATCTTGCGATGACGGAGCTTGGACCGCCCTTCATTCTCCCACTGGCTTGCGTTGAACGGATGGGTGAGGCGACGGGCGTCAACGGCGCGCTCATAAGCATGGAAGTGGTGCGTGATGTTGGCGGGACCCAAGGTTTGTTCACCATCGCCGATGCACGAATTCATTAACCTGCGACGGCCGGGGTCTGGAAGGGTGTCCTTGAACGAACGGGACAAGGGAGGACTGACGGAGGACGATTTCCAAATGTTCCAAATGAGAAGAACCCAGCCATTATGCTTCCGGCAGTAGTACGCATTTGGGTGCGGCACGGCAGTACGAACTTCCTCTGCGGTGGGGCCGAGGCAAGAAGTGGACGCATGAGATGGCTGGCCGCCATGTAGGGAGGACGCACTGTCCGTCGACCTATGTTTCAGTGACTCGGATTGGGCGGGATGCGACTGGACAGCATTGGGAAGAGCGGGTGGCTTGTAATCGGGAGGCGTTACGGTCACAGAGAACAGTGTATGCTCAGGGTGATGAAGGGTGTCCGCGAGTACTGGGGGAAGGATGCCGTGGCCAGGACGGGCGCGGTCCGTACGGACTTGCGCACTCCACCAGTGCATCTCCTCGGCTTCGTTCCGCCCATCGATGGTAACAGAACGCCGCGTAGACTCGTTGACCCAGTTGCCGCCCTCGTATTGGCCCCAGCTCGGCGCGGGGCCACCAGCAATCCACCGGTCGGCCGGAGCGAAAGGGTTGCTTGATGTACTCCCGTAATACTGGCCATTGTGAGAAGGCCACGCGCTCGCATCCATGCTTGGCCAGCCACTCTCTTGGGGAGGGGTGTCGTATACGAACGGGCGACCATCCTGATTGGTAGGGTACTCCTCCAGCGTGGGTAATTGGTCCGAATCTTCTGAGACAAGCTCAGGCTCACGGAAAGGGGACTTTTCGGATGGTTGTATTGTATAATGTCCTGTTGATGTAGAGCCCAAAGTCTGGGTTGCGGGGCGGTTGGGCAAGGGTGGCTGGCGCTGATTCTGGCTCCCGTAGAATGTTGATGGGGAGATCGTTCTTACCCCGTCTGGTATCGTTGTAGGGTCTTCATGTGGATCGGAGGACTTGCTCGTGTCATTATTGGCCATGCCGATGGGGGAGGAATGGAATAAGATAAAGGAGGATTACTGGTCAGTGTCAGCGATACCGCGAAAGGGATTCGCTAGGCCTTTCGAGTAAGAGCGAGTTGAGAGATGACAAGAGTGATTGTCGGGAATGTTATTGTCGATGTTGAGAAGAGGATGGCCGCAGCGGAGGATCACCGCAGTGGCTGACGCGTCCACGCGTCGTCTGAGCCCCACTGGGCCACTGGCACACTTCACTGCATTGCACAGCTGGTCTATTTGAATCGACATAACCCTCGGGAGTGCTTTTGGCTCTGTCGCAGTGTTGAGTGCATACATAATAGATGCCCTACACCTTCCCCAGCAACTCGGATCTAGGCGAGCCAGAAGCTTCTCCCTTCATTGTATTCCTGGTGAGTTGATTTGTTCGATCGAAGGTTGTCCCAACCTGCTCAATTTACCTCCTCTACCTCAATTTCAAGGTGAGTGGGATCTATGAAACGCATCATATAGCTTGTCCGTTTCATTACCCTCTAGCATATGCCCCAAGCACCCGCTTACCAGATCACAATCGTAGTATTCTCTTGTACTCGTCATCTTTGCGTTATAATCAGTCAATTGCTCGGTCAGAAGAAAGTGATTTTCTCGTGGTCGTCTCCGCCTCGATTGAATCGATCAGTATCGTACCGCGCACGCCATCAAGTCAGCGACACCTATGCGCCTTGCCTAGGTGTATGCCGAAGTTATGCATAAGGTCCATGGGGTCCATATGGCCGCAAGTGACCCGAAATTGTGACACCCAGCATCATCACCAAGTCATCCCGTCGTCGACGCGCTGTCGATGCGGCAGATACTTTGAGGGCTTTCTCGGGAAGAGACCAATCCCGATTGGCCCAACAACCATCTGGTCTATACACGGCCATGAGTATTCAAAGGCCAACACGTCGGAGCGTTGTGTGTTTCGACCTTGATGTCATGATAATCGGTTCGCGATGAATAGTACTAGTAAATGTGTGTTCTGCTTGACCTCCTACGTTACGAGGTGTGTTGATCCGTGGCGTTTGTTCCGCCACACGCCTCGAGTACCCCCGCATCCCTGGCCATGGCCAGAATGCTGTCATTTCTTGTCGCACTTCTCTCAATCTCCTCGGTTGGCCTGCTGTACCGCGCAGTATCCGATTCTGCCACCAGCTTGTCTCCGCAGGGATGTAGGATGTCTTACATGTCCCCGTCCTACCTTGTCCAGTCTCCGTTCGATACGTCCTGGACGCCCCTGGCAAAGCGGTATTCTCTTTTACTTTATAAAGAGGTTGGTTGGGAGGACAATGAGGTGAATCGCCTCACATTTTGCCGCCTTGTGCCTTACGAACCAAGCAGCCCCGGGGGATCCCAGTCCTTTTCATCCCCGGAAATGCGGGGTCTGCTCACCAGGTCCGCTCAATAGCCTCGTCAGCCGCACGGCAGTACTATGCATCTCCGTACGTATCTTCTCCCGAGTTCACCTCGCGTAACATCAAGCCCTTAGACTTCTTCGCGGGTGAGTTCCTCTCTTTCAGTGGCGTTCCTCTGGCCTAAGCGTCACCAGTCGAATACAATGAAGACCTCTCTGCGTTCCACGGCCCCACCCTGGATGTTGAAAGAGATTACGCGACCCGCGCCATATCGTACATACTCTCCCTTTACCCAACAGGTACATCCATCATCGTCATGGGCCATTCGATGGGAGGTATCGTCGCGACATCTCTCCTTCCGTCCCCGAATATTTCCGCGGTCATCACCATGTCGACTCCCCACGGAATCCCGCCAGCGCGGTTCGACCGCCGCATTGCTGCCATCTATGATAACAACCGGGCTGCGCTTTCAACCGCAAACACACCCATCCTATCGCTGTGTGGTGGCGCAGCAGACCTCATGGTTCCATCAGAGTCATGTATCATACCAGAGCTCGCGGACGGGGCCGTCTATCGACAAACAATTTTTAGCAGTGCTCTCGAAGGGTGTTGGACCGGCGTAGGACACCAAGTCATGGTCTGGTGTCATCAGGTACGCTGGCGCATCGCTCGGGCGGCACTAGAATTAGGTGTTGCTTCCTCCTCCGCAGAACGAGGCTTCGTCTTAGACCGTTGGCTTCGCGATTCGCGCTCCACCTCGCCAGCACTAGGATACCCTTTACGACTCCTTAATTTGAGCCAAGAAAGTTATACTGTTCTACCTCCTGGGCCGCTGGTCTTGCGCGATTTGCGCAAGATGAAAGCCGTGTACCTGACACCAGTTCCTGAGACGAACATTCCCGCTGGATTCGTGGCCTATGTGTCCGAAGGCTCGGTTCTGTCAACGGCGCCCCATCATCCATCCTCGTTATCCGTGGCTTTCTACTTATGCACCTCCTCGACTGATGATCCATATCATCCTTCCATTCGTCCTGCTTGCGAACAGTGGCAGCCGAGGACCCTGAAGCTTATTCCTAACGCCTCGCCTCACAAGCCGTTTCCTGTACCACATGAAGGTGTTGACGAATCGGAAGGTGTCGTTGTTTTCGAAGCGGCCCTACCAGAGCGTAACGACCAACATCGCTGGGTTGCTGTAGCATATTCTACCAATGAGGAGCGCGGGTGGATCCTTGGTGACTTTGTCACGGAAGAGTCTGTTGTGAGGGAATTCAGCATCTACGGTAAGTGAGTATCCCGGTCTACCTTCTCCGAAACTTATTAGTTGCATGCATAGATGTGCTTCATAAGGACATCTCCGTCACGCTCAACCCAAATAGGATACTTTCCAGAGTTCACCTCCCGTCTTTGCTTTCGAACGCTTTGCTGGTTTACCACGTTAGCGCGACGTATACGCAGGGGAAGTCGTGTATGGGTGCGCACAATTGTCATGATGTGTGCTCCCTCTGTGCTCACAGTATATAGATCCTCTATTTTCGCCACTCCTTGAGCATACGTCGTTCTCGGAGGCCCACTTTCACCCGCTCACGCAATCTCGACCATTACTCCTACACACTCACAGTGGCGCGCCCTTCACATCGCCCCCACACATACATGGCCTCAACCTCACCCTGTACACATCGCCAGATTGCCAAGTTGCATCTTTGCTTCTCCACATTGACTGGTGGGGTACGCTAGGCCGTGCTGGCGCTCGGTACTGGACGGCTGTGCCCGGGTGGGCGGTTGGTGTTGTCCTGTGGCTCGTACTCATCGCTGTGGGCATAAGTGAACGCGGAGGTAGGCCGGTCGTCGTTTCTCGCTAGGCCAAGCTGACGTTCGATGGAAGCTCCCATACCGAGCGTATCTGAAACGCTGTCCATCTTCACACGGGAGACCCTGCCCCGGCTCCTGGGGGTTGCATTTGTCGCGTCACTTCTTCCACTACCACAGGACTACGTCCTCGGGAATGGAGGGGAGGTTGTTTTCGCGTTGCTGGCACCACTCATTCTATTACTCGCAACTGGTTTGGTTACCATCAGCTGGTGGGCAATCTGCATCATCATGCTGCCAATTCGTATACTGGGGGATTGCCTCGCGAGGTAATTCATTACATGGCCTCCCCTGAGGCCTGGCGCTTATAAGTTACTCTTTCCAGGAAAAGCGATCGCGTCGGAGCCAGCAGAAATACCATTCTATCGATGCTCCTGATCTTATTACTTGTAGCGGTCATCGTCCCATGGCAGGTCGCTTTCCTTGGGTGCTGGGTGATCCACCTTGTGACCTGCGCGACACGCGTTGCTTCTGCACCGGGTAATATGACACCACGGCGGCCGCTATCTCCTTCCTCTGCTCCCCCGCCTGCCTCACGGCATGATGCGGATCACGTGCTCCTGCTCTTGACGTGGCTGCTTCCCCTCACGGCGCCGGTGCTTGCGGTCTGGGTGCGCACGCTCGCGACCGCTGGACCCATCGCGCTCGGCGGCGTCGGTAGTGGGGATCATAACTTCTTGTCAGTCATCCCGTACCTGATCCTCGTGGACTATGCGTCGTGGACCCGCGATCCGCTCTTACCGCGGGACAAGTAAGAGCCTTTCTCCTCCTCCTGTGCTTAGTTGGCGTGAGCTGATGCGGACCCGTTAAGACTCGAGTTTCTGCTGGCACGTTGGTGCTTGCTTCCGCCTGTAGTGATTGCATTTTTGCGGGGAACACGGCATATGTATGAGGTATTCGACTGGGTTTGGGTAGCGGTGTCCATCCTGATAGCTGTGAGGCTTGGGGCAAAGTATTGGGGCGCAATATCATGGCCGAGCGCGCTGAAGCGGCAAGCACAGGGCTCATCTTGATTACCCATAGAGACTTAAAAGATACTGGTGTTTGTGACTTGAAATAATACTCACTCGGTCGAGCCGGCAACAGAAGACTAGCGACGGGTGTGACTCATCACGAATAGGCGCGCATGGATGGTCCGTGCGCGACCCCCAGGGCTATAAAAACCCCCGCCCTCTGTACCCGAAATCCTTACCACTCTGGCCTTTTGGCTTAGATCAAGTGTAGTATCTGTTCTTAATAGTTTAACCACTATTATGGGGGCACCGCCCCCATTACTGGTTATCTAATTTTTGCCGCCCCTGCTCCCTGGGCTCTGCTTGCAACCCGGGGACACGATGACCTCGCCGCTGCACTACTGGCCCGCGTCGTAGGGGGATCATCCTTGCTTTTCCTCTGCCACTACTACCGGTGAGATGTCCGCCATCTCTACGGTTGGTAGCAGAAGATTTCAAGGGATGGTCCTTTCGTGTCTTTCGTTCATTCACGGATTATTTGAGTAGTTTTGTAATTCATGCTGATGTAGCTGGCACGTTCAAATCGATAGTTTTTACCGTACTGTGTCCTTTGATAATTGCTGAGCTCGAATTCATGAAATAACATTTGGATTTTGGAACAATTATTTTTTCTGGTGTAAGGTGGTTATACGACAAATATCCAAGTCTTTTATGGTGTGTAATAATCAAGACGATATATGTAACAGGGTCTCCTCGCTTAACGGAATGGCGTTGAGGATTTGCCCCATGTGCGTTTTATGGTAATCCATGCCTTTCCGTCGCAGCCCTATCAGTGTCTTCAATATAGATATCTTGCTCTTCGTGAACGGGGAGCTTTTCCCTGTGCGGTACATGGGCGGCACAAACCCGTCTATTTCCTGGTCTTCTGCGCCCGGATGTGCCATGAATAGAGCGAGCAGCACGCATACCCGCTCGTAATCTTCTCTGCTGTCAAAGTAGAGCTGTCCCGAGAATAAATTCAACTCCGTCTTTATATGGGTAGGTGCCGTCCATGGTATATCCGATGAGTCTGGGATGGAATAGAAAGTGAGGTCAGAGAAGGAGCGCATGGAGGACGTGACTCGTGGTGCGTAAACGTGTAGTCTGACTTTGTTGCTCTTGCGGATGTCGGGAAGTAGCGTATTTGCTTCATGCGGACTGATCACCACGACGATGCCGTCCTTCCCCGATCCACTGGAAAGAATCCAGTTAACGGGGCGGAGATATTCGGTCAGGGCTGCGCCATCGGAATTGAGGACGGTAGTGGTGAAATCCACCGTTGCGAGCGGAGAAGGAGACCACTCGGTCGTCAAATCCAAGGCTGTGGCCATATCGATAGGAGCCAGGAGTGGGGCCATGTACGTCAGGGACTCGGGGAGTTTCCCCGTATCAACGAACTCGCGGATATCGTTGCGGATGAAGTGCTGCGCCGCTTGGACTTTCGGAGCGCGTTCCACATGACGCTCCCGCTCGACTTCGTGGTCTACCTCGCGTTCTTGTTCTTCCGCCACGCTGACGTCGACCAGCTTCGTTACGCCAAGACGTTCCATCCGCTCACGTAGGAGGGGCGGAACATCGTTTATCTCAGGAACCATCATCGCACCTGGTAAGGCCAAGTACATTTCTTCCAAGGTCCGTGACTCAGATTGAAGCCAGGCGTTTCGAAGAACTCCCAAATTCCCAGTTGAGCTGTGCTCTTTGTACGCTGCAAAACGCTTGTGGTGGTCGAGGCCCTGTTGCGCCCAGTATGGAAGGTGGTGACGGACGTCTGCACAAGTTTCGTGCATGGCCCAGCGAAGAATGTCTAGCACCCGAATGTGACCCACAGAAGCCATTCCACTTGGAATAAGGCTACGGATACGACGGTCGACCTCCCCAGGTGCGAAGAACATCACTGACTGGCCTTTCCCTAGTTGACGCATTCGCATACAACCTGCATCCTGGTCAGTCTTTTCTCTCTTATGATAGTTGACGGCATACCTTGTACTAGTCTATCTTTAGTGACCTTTGGGCCAAGCGTAACGGCTGCGCGCATTACCTGGGGGAGCTTGAGATCGGTTCCTCTAGTGTGAGCATCGTCGAGGTACACCACGCAGTGTTCCAGCTGCCTGTTGAAAGGCGATGAAATGAATGGCTCGATGGTTCCATCCTGAGTGACCACTGTAAGGTGATCCGAGTCATTGAAGAAGATAGCAGCAGAGACATCCGGTCGAAGGGAAAGCCAGTGTCGTGCAAGTTCTTCGTTCTGAAGTTCCAGCATCTGAGCTCCTATGTCCAGAAGAACCCGGATTTCAGGATCTTGGTTGACCAGACGTCCCAAGAAGGCAGTGGCAAATTCGCGCTCGCCGTTATCTCCTTCGGTGCACTCGTAATGGTCATTCTCGGGACGAAGGAGATGTCGCAAGACCAGTGCGTTTGTACCAAGCACAGAATCAGGATCTTCCTGCGTCATCGATGTAGGTAGAAGGTGGCGATTGTCATTTGTACCGCTAAATCCCGTCGTTACGTTGTTTTTTTCTTCCACTAGGTCCCATGCGGACGTCGGGAATTTGGACGGAAACTCTCTTGCGGCCCGAGGGAAGACGAGTTGGGACAGGTAAAAGTCCACCATTCTTTTATTCCTCGAGAACAGCGGTACTAGGAATTCGTCGACCTGAGTTTCGTCATTCGTGTTCACGCCATTGAGCTGGCGCAGCACCGCCGGGAGGTCCTGTTCCCACTCAACCCAATAGTCGTATTCCATCTCGGGGTTGTCAAGCTTGGCTAGCAAATCAAAGCACAAAAGCACCTGGTCCTTCGTTAAGCCGCCATAGTAATAACTGAGACACGTTAAGGTGATAGCGACATCTGGGTGACCAAACTCGGCTCTCAGGCTTGGCATATCCTGCGTTGATCGTTAGCGACATCTCACTTCCAGATAAAGAGAGCAGACCTTAGCTCTATATGGTACTGCCAATGATGTTCTGCTGGGATCAAGTCCATATTCTACCCTCCAGCGTCGCTCCTTGAGCACATAGCCAAGTATTCCTTCACCGTCCATCAGGAGCCCACGGAGAAGGAGGATGCCCTTGAACCAGGTTGTTCCCGCGCAGTGCGAACGAATCAAGTCCTGATCCTCGTCCGAGACCTCTCTCTGGGCGATGAAGCGGCGAGCAGCGCCCCAAATATGTGATGGGAGAACACCTAGTGGGAGATTGGGTATTCCTCCTCCGAGCGCATCGTCGATGACGAGGGAAGATATCTCGTGAACAATAGCGGAGTCGAGTATGCGAATAATTGGGAATCCTCTCAGTGTCGTGTCGATTTCGAACATCTTCGGATAACTGGCGCTTAATTTCCTGGCGTGTGTTTGGAGTCGGCTGAATACTTGCTGTATCGTGGTCCATCGATTAGGGTGATCATCGACAGGTGTCTGCTCCCCTGCAGCGTAGACAAGCTGATATCGCACATGGAGAATCTCGTCGCTTTCGTCAAGCACATCGCGCGATACCTTGGCCACCCAGTCCTGTAAGGCTCCCAGTTCATGAGCTATCGAACGTTGTTCGCGACTTCTGTGTGACGCTAGGAGGATATCGACGTGCATGAGTTTCTGAGAAAGTATATGCTCAGGCTGGACGACAAGCACGCCACCCTCAGCGACACATCGTCTATAAAGACCGCTGATGGTTTGAATAAGGGACGTGCTCATTCGGAGACTGCGAGAAAATGGAATGTAGAAAATGGGTCGATTAGCAAGGCCAGAGAGGCGGCTGAAGAGTAGTTGGAACATTTGGTTTGAGAGAGGCTTGAGAGTTACGACCCTCACAAGGTTTGAACCGTCCGCAAGGGTCGAGGTAACGAGAGGTACGATAATTGATGACTTGCCCTCTCCCATATTGAGCTGAAGAGATATGTTCCGTTTAGAGCTTGGAGAAATCATCTCGTGTGCAACGGCTACCTGACCCGGGTGAGCCAGAAAATTCGCCTCAATCTACTCATAGCGGTCATTTCAGCTCGTCCTAAGTGCTTCTCCACAAGCGAGGTAGTAGACTAACCTGAACCAACAGCCAATCAGGGGTCGATTCGGCCAATACATCGTTGCGGATGGTCTGCATCTCCCGAAGAATTTCTTCATATCTTTGCCTCGATGAGAGCTCCAGTAGACGTACGGACTGCTGATATTGGAGAAGGGTGATCGCGTAGCACATAATCACAAGTTTCCACTGATCTGGAAGCATGCGGATACGATCTTGAGCTAACTGACGGAGCATGGATCGAGGAGTTACACGGGGCCAGAGACCGGCAATGCCACTGATTTTCTCCGTATTTTGAGCCGGCGAAAGAGCTGCAGAAATCTGAGAGTATGCTTCGTCTTTCCTGCTAGAGCATTCGTCGTGATAGATGCGCAGAAGGTCGCGCGACGGAACGGTACTTCGCGCGGATTGAGCGTCTAGAAGAAGCCTGTGATAACTCTTGTTCAACTCATTTCCGTAGAGCCGTAGCAACGTTTGTCGAGAACTTTGGAGTTCTCCTATGAGAGTCTCGAGGCTTTCCGATCGAACATGTGGTGGAGTGTCTTCTGTTTCTTCGACGGGGGATAGGTGGTGACACGGAAAGGCTTGTCTGTTTGTAAATGGGGGCAGGACGTTGGTGCGAGATACGAATACATCGCGAATCGAGTACGAAGGAGCTTTCCAAGGACCGGTACTGAATTGGGGTGAAAACGTGTACGTCACGGCGGGTATCAAAACACTCCCATAGTGCCGCAGGATGCTCTGTAACTGCAGTACATGTTCTCTCAGTTGGATATTCCGGGTGATTGATTGAATATATTCCTGGATGTGTCGATTACAGCTGGACTTGTCGAACCACTGTTCCCGGAAATCCACAGGTCCACAGTCTGGCAAGTGACGTAATATCGATTGCGCGACCGCTGATGCTTCTCTCTTGATAGTCGCATAATATTCCGCCTTCCGCAACTTTTGGACCTTCTTCGCTGTTGTCTCCCCAGACTTTGAGGGATGCGTGGGGGCAAAATCTTTGGCTAGGGCGGATTTCGATACTAAGTCCTCGATATGCGCATGGTCGTGCGTTAGTCCGTCAGAGAGCTTATAAGAAGGGTCTGGGGGAGGACTGAGATCGCGACAGCGTTCGTCCAGAGCAAAAATAATCATGAAGGGGACGATATTCGCGTGCTTGGACTTGCTGTAAGCAGCAGCTGAAAGACAAAAAGATAACTTGATCCTCGAGCTTCGGAGGCTCCCATTTACGTTTACCACCTCGCGGCAGAGGTTGTATATCACGAACCAGTCTCGGGCCGCATCGAAGTCGAGCCAATATCGACTGTATCGCAGTGAGACCCCGCTCGCGGCCGGGCCAAGCGAACCCCATGAATTGATAACATCCCAAAGGTCCGGCAGCCGGCGATCGAGAAAAGGTCGGGCATTCCATATAGACCATGATGTTTGGTAAGCCACATGTTCAGCGGTTGCACGACCGAGAACATTCCTTGACCTGTAGTTGACGTCATCCAAGGATGATGGCTGCTCCAGGGTCTGCAAGTCCGACGGGTAGTACGTTCGATTACGGATGGCTGCCCGATATAATAACAACTGATTGAGATCGGAATCGGAGGTCTCAAAGACAGCAGGTTGAGCATATAGGGCTTCCAACGCACGTGCGTGGTCAAAAAGGGAGTTTACAGTCCGCCAAAAGTCGTGATGTTGCGACAGCGCCGGGAGGTCATTCCACTTCACCTTGGCCATCGACCGTAGATGAGGGGGATAGTAAGCTCTGTCTGGTGACAGTTTGCCAATCAATTCCAGCAGCCTTGCCTCGTGGGCGTCGAGTCGTTGAAATGATCGGCAAGCGGCACTTCGTAATATATAGAGCGCCTCTTCCGTTCCGGTGTGACCAAGTAGTGGGTCAGGGAGACAGTGACTAGTTAGGGCGTGCAAATAGCATTGGTACAGCTTGCTTCCCAGGCTTATATTGCTTGTGAGGCATCCAAGATTGGTGTCGATAGCATATTCATGCCAATGTACGTGCTGTTTACCGTCGGTGGTTACAGAAACGCTAGTGAAGTCTCCACTTGTCCTGAAGGAAATATCCCCTTGTGGGATGATGACCCGTCGCGGTGATAGGGACTTCTCGGAGCTGGTGGGTTTGCACAATATAAGTTTGCTTGTTAGGCCAAACATCGTCCCACACGACTGGATCTCGTCAATAACGTAACCAGGTATGCTCCGACACTCGAGCTCCCAGTTCGTATTGATAAAGAATGATAAACGCAACCGAGGGAGGAAAACTTCCAACGTCTGGGAGGTGTGCGTAGAAATGATATTCTCCGGGGTTTCTAGTGGCGATAGAATGTCAGAGATCATCCTAAAGGTTCTCGAACGAATATCGATAAGTTTAATCGGGGAACTGTCTCGACCGGGCTTCTGAAGTACAGCACGAGGGTGGGAACCAGGTTTGTATTTGTGAATGTACAACCGCCAGTTAGTAGGCCCAGACGTCCATGGGGATCCAGCTGGACGGAATTCGAGCTCACGAGCGTTCAGGTCGAGCCAGTGGGTGTATCCATCAACTAGACATTTAGGAAAATCATCGATGAGTGTGGACCGCGGAATGAGTTGTAGTATCTGCGAGTCTCCTGGCCTTCGTGCTTGCAGGATCAAGTCCCCGTTATTCCACGAGAATAGGATCTTTCGTTGGTCTTAATCGCTACCGAACGCGAAAGAAGAGTAAAACTCTACCTGGTACCCGGACACGGTAGACCGAGTCATAAATTCCATTCTGGGGGTGTCAGCAGGAGCCACATCGAGAATTCTCTAGAAAGATCTCAGGAGACGTCTCAATGGGCCAGAAAATAGTTTGCCTACTCACCGCGCCAAGAATACTCGCGTATGTGGGGTGTTCCACTATCTCACGTGGAAGCCTTCCTAATCGTTTCCCAGCAATGAGTAGTTGACCCGTTAGCAAATCGTAGTGTACTTCCTTTCCACCCACTGCTACACAGGAGATCCACCGAGAATTCGTTCTAGGGAGCACATGCCAGCTCGAGGAGGCGCGCTGACGATAACCTAGCCACAGCCGTGCAAGAGCGTCATCAAAAGCGCGCCCGCGCGATATTTTAGCTGGTCCCAGAATAGCCGGTATGGATTCGCTAAAACTGGATTCCAAGCTATGCAGTAGCCGGCGGTGGCGACTAAGCATGCGAGTGAGGGGAAGAGAGTCCTCTGATAGAGATGGCGGTGTGTTGTCATAGACGATGACAGCACATTGCATGGCGATAGAAACGTCTTCGTCACTGGCGAGCATAGTAGGATAGTGGTCCGGGCATACATCGAAAGTCGAAAAGCAAGTCGCGGCGAGCATACATAATTGGCGTTGCAGGCCTGCGCGCGATGCTTCATCTTGCATACAGTCTAGCTTCATGCCTAGTTCACGTGTCCATCGATATGTCACATGCCGAGCCTCCCGCAACAGAGCACAGGCTCGGGCAGAAACGCATGGGTCCGTCGTCGAAGCCAAAAGACGGCTGGTGATGAGAGCTAGGAACAGATGAGATAAAAGTGAAGTTAGAAGTACACGACGTACCAATAGTCCGGACGGTGATCTCCTCTAGCCAATTTGACTTTATCTTTCAAGAAGGGACTCCAACTCGCGTAGGAGTACCATCCCGAAACTAGAAATGCCAAGGTCTACATGCCACTCGCGAATGCCATCTGACAGTGGGCCTAGTTGCCAGACAGCCTGAGTAATCAATGTGTGCACTTCCTCGCGACGAAATGAGAGGTAAGGCGATGCTAGTTCTCTTGCAATATTTAACCACTGTAGCCGTGGACCGCTGCGCAGCCCGGAAAATGCAATAAATTCGTGTATGTTGATTTCCTCAGGGCAATTGGCCTGAGCGGCGATGATATCATTTGCAGTGTGTTGAGCGCCGGACACGAAAGGACGGAGGTGATGGTATGGACTTGACGTGGGTATCGTAGGGGTGCACAGCCTTGAGACATTGGACTCGGAGAACGACCCTGTCACCCAGGATTTACGAAGACGGTCAAATAGCTTGAATGATAGTCCATTATTAACAAGAACAGAGGACTCTTCTGCGGGAATCCCGACCACCTTATAGTGCGTTTGGTCGGAAAAAGACTTCGTAGTCGAACCAATAGTCACTCGGTGGGATTGCTGACGTTGTACTACCCAACGATGGAGGCCAGAGAAGGAATCCAAGAGAATTTTAGGCTGATCGCGCGAATTTGGGACCGAGGGTAGGCCGATGTCGCAGAGGATCATGTAAGTTATATCACGCCAAATAGAAAATGCACGGGGTGGAGAAAGTTCAAACACTACGAACTGTGCATGCGATGTCGATGGGGGGAGTGGCCATTCATGAATGCGAATTTTTAGAGCTTTGGCCTGATATTCCAGTTGACATTTCCGGCAAGTCGTACTGTGGATTTCACGGCCGAAACGGTTCCTGGACTGGTCATGATCTGTCCTCGAAGCCTCGGCTAAAAGTGACTTCGATTTCTGGTTCAAAGTCGCTAGTTCTGTGCGCTTGGTTGACCGTTCTTGCTGAGCATGTGCGTTTATCTCATCGTAGAGTTGTTGAAGATCCTTGGAAGTACGAAAGTACTTCACAGCAAAACAATAATCATCAACGCTGTTTGAAAAGAGGGATGGAAGGTTGGGAGCTTCTTTGTGTCGCTGACATAGATACTCTTCGATATGCGAGGCACGCTTCAAGGAAGATGACAGGTGAAGGAGTAGGCAATGAAGGAATTCACAAGGAATTTCGGGAGAATACTGTTTCAGTAAGGGGCACTGCTGGGTCGCGAGTCTATCCAGAGCTACCCAGAGATCCATAATGGTCAAAATCATTATTGAACTATCCTCGGGGTTGGCTCCGTAATATTCTTTTGCACCGGCAAAATACTGCCGGATGCACGAAGCAATCACATCCGGAGCCTGGTCGTTTTCTGCAGATTCAGCGACCCAAGACTCCAGATACCTCTCCACCGATGACTCGAAGTCCGCGATTGCAATGGGCTGATCCTTTGCAATAGCTTCTGCAAGTTGGCCGTTCGCAAACTGGGTGAAATCGCGTACGCAATAGAGGCGTGGTTCATGGGGAGGGGTAAACCGCGTATATGAGAGGCCATTTGGAGGCGATCGAAGCATCTTCGTAAGGTAACTATATGATTTGTCAAGGGAGATCTGTGCATCTGCGACAAAATCAAGTTCCTCTGGTTTCAACGGACGGCTGGTCGATCCCATGGTCTGGAATATTGTCCATCTCTTCGAAAGAAGTGCTTCGGTCTCTTTTGCGGCATCGCGAACAAATTCATAGACATGATGTGATACTGCAGGGCCTAATTTTGAAAGGCGCCTAGCCACTTTGACTCTCATGGCGTAGAGTAATTCGCTTGGGAAATTTCGGCCCACACAACTACGCAGAAGATGGGTATGAAAGAAGAGGATGAAAGGCTTGTAAAGGTTGCTGGCACGCAGGGAGGATTGAAGGGAGACTCTGAAGATAAGCCATAATGGGGATCTTCTCCACGGCTTGTACGCATCATCCCAAAGGACTTCGTCTCCGATACGTTTTGTGATGCGGTCTATAACGGCAGGCCGACCACATCCCCTGAGAATTCCCACCAGTAATTCCGATATGTACCTGGGATGGACGCTTTCGCGAACCTCGTTGACGACAGAACCAGCCTTGGAAGTAGTGGGAGTGGAATCCAAGCGATCGACGTTCATCTGAACGAGGAAGGAGGAGAGCTCTCGGAGAAAGCACTCGTCCGCGAATATATCCATGGGAATCTGGATTGCGGGTCCGGGGTATGAACACAGGAGCTTTCCCTTGGCCGACATTACGGCGGTGGACAGCGGTGAGACTTCGAACACCTCGAACTGAACGAAGTCGGTGAGAGCCAGCCTACGCACGATGAGAGCGGCGTTCTGTGCACGAATGTGCATGAAAAATACGTCTGATGGAACGTGGTCAAATCAAAAGGCAGAACAAATTGCGAGCTGTGGGCATGCACCTCCAATGACCATGTTCGATAAGGTACGTTGAAGGTCGACCTCCTCGAATGGGACTTTTGCAGCGCGACGAGCCAATTCCATCATCTTGATCATGTGCATCCACAGAGGGCGTTGTGAAGAAGGGAGGCTTTTGAAGAAGTCTTGAGCAGCGTCTAAGAGGCTGTCGCATAGCGCCACATTCGTTTGTTGTTCGGCCTGTTCGCAAGGCCCCGCCTGGGGAAGCTTGGGAGGCATGAAGACATGTTCGATGGCCGAGCGAAAGAAATCAGAATCGGGGTCATCTGGGGTAGGGTCAGACATGGGTGTCGCCACGAAGGAGTTTGTGGCCTTGGCTGGTGCGGTCACGGTGGTGATGCGGCACAGGCGCAGAGGTTTCCCGGCCCGCCCCGCCCCGCAAGGCCAACGTACAGCCCGAAAGAGGAATGTCCGCCGCCGTACATAGACACGGCCATACGGATGAGCGTACTTGTGTATACTGTAGCGGGAAGCCTTGGTGTTCGCGCAGATGATGGCGTACTCGGATACAGTACGTGGTGGCTGTTGGGTTGGATGAATCATCCGTCGGTTAGCAATAATTCATGACGTAAAGCCGCTGCGTCCACCAGCCAATTTGACACTTCAGTCAGAGCCTCAGGGTTTCAGCCATGACCAGGATGGCCCACTTCAACTTCACTAGATCGATGACAAGGTTTACAATCCATCGTCCAGAGGAGGTTTCTCGAGGGCTCGGAGCCAAGGACCGCTGTCTTGTTCGCATCCTATACATTACATGGAACTCGCGAGCTCGGAAATCGGCAGCCTCTCTATAGCTATTCGATCTGGAGTCTATTGGCCCTATTGGGTTGCTCGCTCCGAAGATGTATTCCAACACCCTCGGCGCTGTTGACTATAGAGAAAGTAGGAGCGGACAGAATGGACGCGCGGGGGACTTTCGAGGAGAAGAAGAAGATTCTTTAGCTCAGTAGCTTGTACTCTAAGGACAATCTAGCTATTCTTTTATATACATCCTATGTGCGATAACCACGGGTGGCATGGTGGCAAAGGAAGGCCTCAAGGTCCTTTGTTGTAAGTGAAGAGAAAGGGAAATATGGGTCGTGCGCGAGCGACAAAGGGAGTCGGGGCATGGGGTTCTGCTTGCCGATGTCAGCGCCCGGGCTCGTGTGCGCTTGCCCATTCGTGGGCTTGTAGCTATCTAAGCGTCAGTCCAAACCGGAATACCCAGTCTAACCAAGACTATTGATTCTCTTTATCATCCCTGACACGCCACCTTTTGGTACCGCTTCAACCTGGCAAAAAATCCTGGTTCTCAATTGCCCCAGAGTAGATATCCAACTAAATACTTATACAATAGGTTGCGGGCACCCGTCAGAATATCGTCCACGTAATGATGTTTATGTGGCATGCCTTGCGTGCGGGATAGCGCGTACGGAGCCGGGATGCACGATCGCTCGCACCGCTAGCGCCGGTGCCTGCAATTCCACCCCGGCGGGGGCAACGCCCCGGCTGCACACGAAAACCGCCCGGATCCGGCTCCCAAAGTAGGCTACTCCCAACCAGACCCCGCGCAACATCCACGCGAGACACAGTGCAAACCGATGAAAACCGTACACAATGAACTGCAGACTTATCAGCACACCCGTGAGCACGCACATGACGAGTACTGCGGTGGGCCACGCATTCCACGCAATGGTGCCGAGGAAAACAACGAGGGTAAGGACGGCGACGAAGAGCGCGATGATGGGTAGGCGTGAAGAAAGTGCGAAGAAGAAGTACGAGCCGTAGAGATCCAAGGCGAGCGTCTATACCCACGATAGGTGGTAAGGAACCGTTAAACCTTAAGGTGGGAAGGAGGGGAGTACGGGAGCTCACCTGGAATTTGCACGCATCCGCGCCAGAGTAGGCGAATATGAACCAGATGTCAATAAGGAGTCCGATTGCTGCAGCCATGCTCGAGATAATTAAGGAGCGCTTGGCGATGCTGTCTACACTGAAAAGGTTGTCGGGTGAAAAGCCGAACACGGTCGTATCGACCCTATAAAGTATCGTGAGGTCATTCGGAAGAACAAGCTAGACACCGGGAGTTACTAACGCAGCAATGGAAAGGAGCTGAGATGCAAAGTTAGCTCTGGTGTTTCGAAAAAGAACAGAGGTCATGCATACCGATGCACCGGTATAGTACCATTCAGATACTAATTTGGCAACAACCCGGTCGAAGTCCGAATCAACCTGTGCCTCTCGCAATTCGCGGTGATATGTCAGCGTGTCGAACGCACTTGACGCGAATGATGCACTCGATGTAACCGAAATGTTGTCAGTAACGTAGGTTATAGGAAGTAGGGAAGGGAGTATGATGGAAATGGCTGATGGCGCGTGAGTATATGTCCGGATCTCGAGGGAGTCTGGGTGGGAAGTCGGCGCTTCGTCGGAAGATAGTGGCGGATCCCAAGGACAGCAGGCTTTCGCTTCTTCCGCTTCACCCTCACTGAGGTAGCAATCGGACTCGCCAGAATGCTCTTCTTCCTCGGAATCAATACGGTAACCTTTTTTGGATCTTTTGCGTCTCCGAAGACCGGGAGGTGGGTCTTCAGAAACACCACTGGCCCATGGTGGTGTATCCTCGAACTCGGCTGTCACAGGTGTAACGAGAGAATCAGAAGGAGACCGGTCTGCTACGCAGGTATGAGACGTTGATCATGCTTGTTTTGCGAGGAAGACTCACCTGAGCTACTAAAAGAGAGATTATCTTCATCATTGTCCTGATAATGTGGAGGCAGCATGGCCGACAGTGGTGGCCGTAGGCGTATACGAAGAGAAGCACAAGGCTGATATTTTTGTGTAACAGACTTCTTTCGTGCAGCGGGGACAGCGGGGACGCCGGACAAGCGAAGTTCCACGTCTGCCAGCGAAGGCTGCGTGAGTAACACACGTGAAAGACAGGTGGGGGCTCACATGGGTCTGTGCCCTGCTTTTTCATGACGTCGCCGAGGGGCATCGCGGCTGATGCAACAAGGTGCCGACGCTTCCGGCTTTTGGCTTTACTCTGGGACTTGTGCCAGACATCGAGCTTGATTCGGGTCTGATGGTGTACGTGGTGACTATGGAATTCAGGACTTTTGACAAGGCGGTGGAGAGATACGACACACAGGGACAGAATTTCCCTCTGATTCGGGTTCTGACCGTCTATTCCAAGCATGATTTCGTGCTTATGCTGGCCGTCGACCTCCATAGTGATTATTGGGCGCCAGGACTTTTCAGGACGCAGCATTGCCAGATTTTGGGACCGAAGGACTGAAAATGAGATTTAAAAAGGGTTTGTTTATGTAGAAGGACTATTACCAGTAAATTGCCATGGTCTGAAGAGAGATGTAAACGGTAAAAGAGCAAGTGACATGGAATGGGGTGGATTACTCACTCATTTACGCCTGGAAGTTCGTCGGGCGAGTTGACACGGGTTGCAGAGCGCATGTCTCGAGGGAAAGGTAGTGGCAGCACAGCACATCATATGTATGCGCTTTTGTTTGTTACGATCATTTTCGCGTTACTGTAGGTGTACGTAATCCGGTACGGAACCAAACCAGCTCAGCTCGCCCCAGCTTTTACCACTGCCTCCCATCCCAGCCCAAATGATACCTTCGCGAACCTCTGCGACTGCGAGCGCCCGCGCGATCCCTTGTGCCGTTAAATTCTCTAGTCGCATACGCTCTTTAACCACAACGTCCCGCCCATTTCTGAGCGCCTCTCAACGAGCCTCTTCAGGTGTGGAGCCAAGGAAAGCGGAATTACTCTTCCCAGTGCGTGGGTTTACAACGAATTTAGGTCCGTACCTTCAGCTTTTTGATGGTGGTAATTGGATAAAGCACATACATAGAGTCACCGCAATGGCCCGCCAGAAAACCCCATTTTGACAAGATACTCATCGCGAACAGGCGCGTGTAGAGGATTACCCTCTCAGCAACCTACTCTTACTGTGTCCCAGAGGAGAAATTGCGTGCCGTGTCATCCGCACTGCAAAAAAGCTCGGCATTCGTGTGGTAGCCGTGTATAGCGAAGCAGATGCGGACTCCCTTCATGTAAAGATGGTAGGGCGTCATAGCCTCTCGGCTTTACACATTCCTCTAATCGTGCTCATAGGCAGACGAAGCTTATTGTATAGGCCCTGCTCAATCCGCCGAGAGTTATGTATGTACCATGACAATGTCACGTGGGCATCTATGGACAGTTCTTGCAGCTGAGGATGGACAAGATCATCGAAGTCTGCCACCGCAGTGGTGCGCAGGTAAGTCCATGGATTGGATCTTGGCCTCCGTGAATGATTGTAAACGTTCCGCCTGCAGGCTGTACATCCTGGGTAGAGTTCATTGATCTCTCCTTGAACTGAAGTGTAATAACTCGCATGTAAGGTATGGCTTCCTCAGCGAGAATGCCAGCTTTGCGGAGCAACTAGCCAAGGAAGGCATCACTTTTATTGGTCCTCCTGCCAGTGCAATCACAAGTATGGGCTCCAAGAGGTAACCTATGGGTCCAGTTTTGACGCTCGTCCAACCTTACGCATTTCTCAGCGAATCCAAGACCATCATGATGAGTATGGTGTCATGTCGCGTCATACCACCAAGGCGGCTGATTTTTAGGCCTTTCTTTCGACATTTGTCTTTGTAGACGCTGGCGTGCCCTGCGTTCCCGGCTACCATGGTGCAAATCAAGACCCGCAGCACCTTCTGTCTGAAGCCCAGAGAATAGGTGCCTATCTCTTGTTTCTACCCTAGCGTCTCTCATTCTCTCGTCTATGAAGGCTTTCCTGTCCTTATCAAGGCTGTCCATGGCGGCGGTGGCAAGGGTATGCGCGTTGTGCACAGCCCATCTTCCTTCCTGGATGCCCTTGAGTCTGCACAACGTGAGGCGCTCAAGGGGTTTGGTAGTGCTGCTGTCTTAGTGGAAAAGTTCATCCAGCGACCACGGCACGTTGAGGTTCAGGTGTTCGCCGACACCGCAGGAAACACGGTGTCGCTATGGGAGCGCGACTGCTCAGTACAAAGGCGGAACCAGAAGATTATCGAGGAAGCCCCCGCGCCCGGCCTATCATCCGAGCTGCGCGCAGATCTGAGCGCTAAGGCGGTGGCTGCGGCTAAGGCAGTCAGCTATGTTGGTGCGGGCACAGTTGAATTCATCTTTGATAAAGATACGGGCAATTTTTCTTTATGGAGATGTATGTATATCCTGTGCCTGCAATGGACATGATTGAGCCATTGCCTTTGTAGGAACACACGACTACAGGTCGAGCATCCCGTCACGGAGATGATTACGGGTCTTGACCTTGTAGAGTGGCAACTTGAGGTGACGCACAATGATCCATAGCTCGCTGGTCGTGCTCACAATCAGATGCCTAGGTTGCTGCTGGTAATCCCTTACCGCTCTCCCAATCCGAGATTCCTATGGTCGGCCATGCATTCGAAGCACGTATATATGCGGAGAACCCACGCAATGACTTCCTACCTGATTCTGGTCGTCTTCTTTATCTCGCGACGCCAACGCCAACGCACGTCTTTGCTCCAGCAGCCACGTCAACTGTTTCACCCGCCGTGCGCGTAGAGCAAGGCTTTGGGACGGGCGCACAAATCGGTGTATTCTATGATCCCATGATCGCCAAACTGGTTGTGCATGGCGCAGACCGGACAGAAGCGTTACGTGCTCTTCGTGTCGCTCTAGAGGATTATCACGTTGTGGGCGTGACAACGAATATTACATTCCTCCGCGCACTTACGGGTCATCCCGCATTCGTCGCAGCCGAGTTGGAAACTGGTTTTATCAACGTATGTCCTTCGCATTTCCCAGGATAGACACTATCTAATACAAGCTCCCCAGAAATACCGTGAACAGCTGCTCCCACCTCTGACGGAGCCCCCTGCGGAGCTCTTAGCCCAAGCTGCGCTTTTCTTACTCCTCCGCGACCAGCCTCCTTCAACACCTGGCGCTACGCCATGGACGCGCTTAGTAGCGCGCCGCTTCGGCGGTGATGTCTACACACGCACCCTCGCACTCGAAACCGAAGTGGGCACCACCGCTTCCGTGAAGGTCTTGACTCGCCCGGATGGCGAGCTCTACGACATCACCGTGAGCTCTGCGAGTACCACCTCCGCCAGTGAGACAACAGTCCCGTCCGCCGAGTTCCGCGGCGTATCAGCCACACTTTCCAGTCCAACGGTGCTTTCTGCGACACTCGCAGGCGCTCAAACACGCGCGACCGTCGTCTCTCAGCAGGCACCCGGCGCGGCGGGGGCCGCCGAGCGGCTCCACATCTTCTGTGGCGCGCGCGCTGTGACGGTCGTACACCGCGGCCCGGCATGGGCGGAGGTTCTCGGCAGTGATTCGCGTTCGGCGGCGCGGGGCTCGCTGCGCGCCCCGATGCCGAGTCTTGTGGTCGAGGTGCGCGTTGCTGTCGGTAAGCGCGTGGAGAAAGACCAGGTAGTTGTCGTTCTCGAGAGCATGAAGACGGAGACGGTGTTGCGGGCTCCGGCAGACGGCATCGTCAGGGCTGTTGGGTGCGCAAAGGGCGAAATGGTGGAAGAGGGTAGAGAGCTGATAGACGTCGAAGAGAGTCAAGATTAAGCTAAGCTAGCCTCGTTAACGAATTGCATTTTCTGTACAAATGATTCATTCAATTCAACTATTTTCTATTTTGTTGCGGGTATTCGTTCGTGACATGGGTAAAAACGGTCCCAAAGGCGGACATCTATGGAACTGCCAATGCGGTCACTTCCAGTTCAACCAACAACCACAGCCCGGGACTCCCGGCAGTCCTGCTGGTCCTTGCGCCACTTTTTCAATCGTGCCTCGCGCAATTCGCGTCCGATGGCCGCAGCAACGGGCCAAGGAACCGCGTTTCCGATTTGTCGGTGCATCTGATGTGTGGTGTGATGGAAAAAACAAGTCACCCTAAAGAAGAGAAAAAGACCACGTTGTCGGGCGCACCGTCACGACATTGTTGTTTATCGTGTGAAAGACGAACGAGTCAGGGAAACCTTGCGAGCGCGCTAGTTCGCGGACCGTGACCATCCGATGGCACTATACAGGGAGTGGCCAGAAAAGTTGGAACAAATAGTCATATATGACCGTAGAGGAGTGCGCACGTATGGATTCAGTACGCGAGACTGCTTAGCCGTCGGCTCGACGTTCGTAACGGTCGTTTGGAAGACGTAGTTTTTGTCCAACCTTCCGTACAGCCCTTGCAAGGGATCGAATCGAACGTCAGCATCACCCTCTTTAGTTTAGGGACTTGCTCGCACCTGGCCGAAAACCTTTCCTTGCGATTGCCGACGCCGGATCGGAGAACTGCCACTGCCAGTGTTCCTTCTCCAGTGCTTAGGCAAAGTTCAAGATCATCAACGAACGGCCCACGATTACAGTGGCAGCCACAACAACAACTGTGGGCCTACGTACAACGATAGTCCGCCCGGGCAGTCAGAGGAATATTGACGACGCTGAAAGCCACAAGGAAAAGCGCAGAATCAAATCAGTGGCGTTGGGATTGGAGAAGGCCAGCTGGGTTGGCAGGCACAAAATTTACCGTTCCACTGTCGCAGACTTGAACGTCCGCGTGAAATGTTGCAGGTCTTCCGTACGCTCCTTGCGGCACCACGCCTGAAATGTCGTACGTGGTGCGTGATGGTACCGCGCTACGCCCTCGACACCGACGTACGGCTCCTCTTGATCGCACTCCATTACGGGTATCTGCGCCGCGCGCCGGCGCGCCTC
Source organism: Russula brevipes (assembly GCA_022496215.1). Lineage (NCBI taxonomy): Eukaryota > Fungi > Basidiomycota > Agaricomycetes > Russulales > Russulaceae > Russula > Russula brevipes. Next base: position 432,462 of record WTXF01000009.1, on the reverse strand, counting down.
GCTTAGCTTCTGTGCCGGCAGACGGCTCAGGCCAGGGTTCATCCTAACGTTATTTTTGATCTGAGAGAGCGATGCGAGGGAGACACATAAGGGTGGGGGGACTTGTACCAATCAAACCGAGGGAGGTCGCTGATTGCATCGTCTATCGTGACGAACCCGAACGGCGCAGTGCCCGCGTCGACGCGCACCGCTCGTGCGATGTCGTGGTTCGGAAATCGAATTTCTAGCTTGTGGGTCCGAGGAAAATCGTGTGTTGGTTGCGGTGCAGCAAGCAGGGGATACCCCCGTCGCGCTCCGAAGAGGAAGAATCGCACGCGGGTCTGTGGAGTGCCATAGTGGGCTGCCTGCAGCAAGCAGAACCGAACCTGGTAGCTACACAAACATTTACGGGACGTAGGCACCCAGATCATGATGATGTTCCGCAGAGGAACGACGACATACTTCATCACGAGCATAGCATGCACGAGGAACTTAAGCCCACCCATGCTGATCCCACCAGCCGTTCGGTGTTCGTCCACTTGGATTGCATTGAGGTTGTAGCTCAAGAAACCGCGCACGTTCTCAAAGATGCAATACTTTGGCTCTAGAAAGTCGACCCAGGCAAGAAGATTCAAGATCAAGTTGCTCTTGACATCGTCCGCCTTTTGGAACATGTTCAACTGGGAGTGAGGCTGGCTGATGGATTTCCCGTTGCGAATCAGTGGAAGTGATCTACAACCTATCAACGCACCATGGGAAGCCTGCTGTAATCACGTCGATATCACCCGGCTGTGGTGGCGGCGGCAATCTAGAATTGTCGTAGATGTCTTTTGGTGCCTCGTCCTCTTCAAGTATGCCACGGTACGACTTGACAGCATATCGCAATAACTCATTCGCGCACTGGTTATACACGACGGTACTGGGGGAGTTGCGCCTGGAAAAAGGCGACACGCTCGCTGTTAGACTCGCCGTCGCGCAACGTTCCCAAATCCACCCGGAGGTGACTCTCCACGCACATACCTGAATGTCCGCGCTGCACTGGGAGAAATCTCGACAGCATGTGTCGTCGTCATGCCACCCGTCGCACCCTCCATGCCCAAGCTCATGGCACCGGCACCCGCAAACACATCGAAAGCCCTGAGCTTCTGCGTCTGCGCCTCCTCGGCAAACGTAACCGCTTCGGCGATGCGCGACTGGAGCGAATACGCGCACGTTTCACATCCGATCCCCGCGCTCTCCTCGAGCAGCTCACGGTCACCCCATGACACAGGGAAACGCTGCGTGAAACGGTACTTGTAGTAAAAGTACTCTGCCCCAAGCGAAGTCCACAAGGTCATGTCGAAGATCAGGTCATGGTGTAGGACGTAGCATGGCGCTAGTACAGCATCGAGGGGCACCTTCTCAATCTCGTCCGTGAAGAACAGATGACGCTAGAAGAGAAGAGGGGCTGGTGAGCTGGGTTGGGCTATAGAGAAATTCAAAACGATATACTTCGTCCCTAAGTTCGCTGGCCGGTATCAAACCGGGGAGATCTGACACACGCCCAAGTAGTTGCACCGAGATCCACACCGGATCTCCAGAATACAAACCGATGATCTGTGCGATGCGCGCTGGTCCTTTCTCGGCACGCAGGAGCGCAAAGTCACCCACGTGGAACGTCGCGCCGTGGATTGCGACGCCAGTGGCTGCCCCAGCCCTGCGGATGATGTACCCGTGCGCTTGTCTCGCCTCTTCGTCGCGCCGAGCACAGATAGCGCAGTTGTGTGGGGGGCCTGGCACCACGTTCGCGTCGACAGGAGGCAGACCCATGAACGACGCGTCCTTCTTATCATGCAAGAACCTCGGCACGCCCATTAGCAAAGGGCAAGCCAGCAGGAGAAACATACGAACATGGACTCACCGAAAGAAGTATCCCTCAAAATCGTCTCTCACCGTAGTAACACCAGACATGTCGGCAACAGAGATGACGCCGCAGAGTGTGATCAGGGGAAGGGTATCACACAATGGGGTGAGGAACAACTCGCGCGGGTCCGCGATGTCGTCGAGGAACGTATTGGAAGCGTGGTCGAACCACTGTACGTGCACGCGTTCGTCCTCGCCATTTATATACACGATGCGACCAAACCTGGATTTCATTAAACGGTCTGTTCTCGAAAAGATAGAGAAAACGTACCAGAAATAATCCGTGAGTCGCGCGTCTCGAGGCGCAGCCTCGGGTATCTCAGGCAGTGACACGGGCACGTGATCCTTCCTAGCATCGTCTTTGCCAATGGGCACAAGCGCAATATCCCCGACCTAAACAATGGCCCATCGCAGGTCCTCAGGCCGTTCCCCTTACTACCCGTACAACGCAAAACCGCACCTCAAACACGACCTTGGGGAGTAAGCCCCGAACATCGCACAAAGCAACGCGATTCATAAAGGGCTGGCGTGGATGTACGCGCCAGCTCACGGGCGCCTCGATGCTCTGCGTGCCGTCTGCACAAAGTGCCATCGCGAGGGCGAGCATCAGGGTGTCCCTTTCGCGCTTGTAAACCCTCGCATCCGTAACTCTGTGAGAACGCGACGCGGGCAGACGCCGGCCGAGGACAACGAGCTGCTCGCGGAACAGACCCGTGGCGAGCGCGGCGATGCGTGGCGTGACATGAGTGGGCCGTTGGTTTTCAGGACGCAGGACGGCGATATCGAGATTGCCGACGCCCGCGTGGAGGCGCACTGGCACGCGGCGCGCGTGTATACGTGAGTGGTAGCGAGAACGCAAGCGCGATGCCGTGAGACCGCGGGCGCCACTATCGGGGGAGGCGAGGATAGACTGAAGGAGCGACGCGCTGCGCAGGGTGCGCGCCGTGGTGTCATCGAGCGTGTCAAGCGCCTCGAGTATCGTTGGGATCTTTTCGCCGCGTCACGAGTCGTTAGACGTACGAAGGGTCCGAGATAAGAGAGGAGCAACGTACGGCATCCCGTACGTCACGCATGCCCAACATGCGGCTATTGCCACCCAAGGTATCCATACCCGCGCAGTCCGTAAGCTGGAGCTCAGCGACATATGCCTCGGGAAGAGTGGACGGGTCGCGCAGGAGTGTGCATACGAGAGCTTGTGCGATTTTGTGCGCACGGACGAACGGCGCGAAGAACGCACGGTATTCGGGCGCGGGAACACCAAGGATGTACCAAGCCACAGTCGTCTCCACGTATATCGGGCTGCGCATCCCAGCATCAGCACATCAGCAGCACCACCTTTTCTCACAGCAAGGGAGAAAGGGAATTGAGACGTACTCGTTGCGCTTGGTGTAATCGATGGTATACCTCAATATTGCCCCAAGCCTCAAGCGCACTGACACCGCGGCTCCCGCTTCCTCGTCGCCACTGCCGTCGTGATCATCATAGTCACCATCATCCTCCTGCCCAGCATCCTCCTCGTTCTCGAAATATGGCGAAGCGGCACCCGCGCCCTCCGGCGCGCACCCAACATCGGCGTTGTCGAGGGTGTCATCGAGGGCACGCAACGAGACCAGGGTGAGTGCCAGTGCTCCTCCATCATCCTTGGCTTTGCTTGGGCGCGCATCAAAGATAGTCCAGTCGTGCAGCAGGCGCACAGGCTTTCCCTCCTCCGTGTTTGCTGGCGCAATGGGGAGGGGCCCATCAGATTCTCCGAGAAGGAATGCGATGTCTGATGCAGACTCTGGGAGCTCGTCAGGGTGCGGGGTATAATATGACAATTCATTGTTATCCTCCTCTTTCCCATCCTCGTCCCGGTGTTGGAAAGAGGGTTCCAGACTGGGGCGTTTCGCCGGCTATTATATTCCAGGCCACATGAGCCAGAGGTGGAGGAGAGAAGGGAATACAGCGCACACGATCGTCCAAATTATTACCTGTCTTGCGTTTGCCATTCAGAACGGACAACTCGACCTGCTCCCGTTCGGATTCCCACCCTGCTTCTTGTTCTCCCCTTTCACCCTCATCGCCGTCACTGGGCTCATCCGGGAAGCTAACCTGCCATGCGGTTGGTCGACGTGGGCGTTGTGGGATTGTTGCGCCTGACCGCATCTTTGAGTTGCACCGAGACGATGAAGGGAGAAGGAGAGCGAGACGCGCGGGCCGGTTCATGCCGTCATCACCAGAACTCTCACAACCGCTGCACTGCATCACTGCTATAACCAGATCTTACTACGATAACAAAGGGCATTCAATAACTCAAGCAAGCGTAGCGAAACCGATGCGGGTATTGCCCACATCCCAAGCGCTGTAAATATTCTGGAGGAAAACGTCGCCGAGAACCCAGAACTCTGTTGTATCATGGTCAGCTTGGTTCACGGATGAGAGCGACGGCCAACTTACTGCCCTCGAGGGATGGGTCCGCCGCCGCACCAGCGACGCAAGTACTAGAGCCCGGGGAGACAGCTCCGAGATTAAATGTAGCAGGAGAAATCTCGACCTCCTTGCCTCCAACATTAATAGAGATTCGAGTATTGAAGTTGCAAGGGACTGGGATTGGAGAAATCAATGTGTGGGGCGATCTCTAGCACTAGACAACATACTGGTGTAAATACCAGGACCGACGTCTGGTGCCTCCTGGGCACCATCGATGCTGGCAAAGATCCGACTGATGCCGTTGGGGTCGCCAATAATCTGGGAGGCACCGGTATCAAAGATCGCTTCAGTCCGTCCCAAAACAGAATCTCCGTTCACAGAGATAGTATCGAAAGGTGCTTGCCAGAAGCCCTGGGTGACAAGTGACCATCAGCATTCATGCGGGATTGACATTCTCGAAAATGTCATACCGCATTGGATAATGGAACCCAGGCGACCTCACCTGTAAAAAGGTCATTGTTTACATCGCCAAGAAAGACTTCAGAACCAGATGTAGCGAGCTTGAAACCGAAGATAGGAGAATCTACTTGTCCCTGAGCGATGAGAGTCTGGAATAGTGGTGCTGCGTTGAAGACCGATATGGACTCGAAACCTAAACCCATCAGACCATCTGCTGGGAAGTGAGGACTTTGGAGGCCTGGAGAATAACTAGTCGCAAGCCCGAGCGTCTGGGTGTTGGCCTATGGTGCGATGTTTCAGTCCTCTGTGGATAAAATGGAGCCAATTGCGCATACAATCAGGCCGGTAATGTTGACGACATCAGAATACTGCTCCCCGCTAGCAGAGGAGCCATCTCCAAAGTGTAGTTCGAATGGAATCCCGAGATTCTGGGAACTGGCGCTGGAAGATGCATCATATGTCTTATGTCCTGAGCAGCTCGAAACACAGTTTGAGGAGGGCACGAAGAGATCGCTGCTCCCAGTATCGAAGGCCACTGAATAGAGTCGGACGACGAAATTTGAAAGTATACAGGAAGGCCATACCCGTGAAGGAAACCCCCGGTGTGCCAATGGAGATGGGGCCATACCACAGCAGAGCGTTGTCATCGGTCAACAGCTCGCTACCAGTGTCGCGTGTATCCAACCGCTTAATGCCTCCCGCAAGGGGGTGCTTCTTGCCAGTATTATTCTCGTATGCAGTCATGCGACGTTTTATCTTCCTATAATTATGATGAGTGGTAAGTAATAAATTGGAGTAACTTCCGAAATCAGGGAGGAGCTCACGCGACCGCGTTCCTTGCCCGGGTCGCTAAATTGGAGGCATCAGCGACCTCTTTGAGAGAGGTGCCACGCCTAGCGACAGGGACCGCAATACCGCGAGAAGCGGGTGGCCCAGACCATGGAATAGCCACGGTGAGGAAGGGAAGCGCAGCAAGGACCAAGGACAGAGAGAAGTACATATTACGAGGGCTTGATAGGTAGAAAAAAAGATCAGAAGAGGATTGCAGATCCCGAGGAGTACGTGAAATATTCTTGGGTTTATATATCTGTCGAATGGTGATTCCATGAATCAAGGACAGCGCGGTACATCCGAGTAGCTGCTACGTGAGCAGGCCCAGGTATATTTCATGCGTTTGGGAGCAATTAGTGGCACCGTACTTTGTAGTACGTCCCTATGCATCTCAGTAGCGAACACCTTAATGACCAGGCGAATAGCATGCGAATTTCTTTCTCGCATGCCAATATGAACATATTCACGGACAAAAGTCCGAGTAACAGAAATCCCATGTCGTACATACCATGTATACCACCGACAGGCTAATCTAAATCGAAGGAGAGATGGAAGGGAAGTGCGTCGAGAGATTGAAGCGACTCGGATTGACGAGCAGTTGCCTGACTCGGACCGTGACAGCAATCGCGACGGACTTGACGAGGTTCAACTGACCATTACGAGTAACAATTGAGTCGACCGATTCGAGGCTTGACGCACTTAACCACAGCTCGTATTACAGTCGAGGTCCAATGGCTGCATTGGCGACTGGTAGCGCGGGCTAAGTGGCGGTGACGACATCCGAACGGTCCGAAGGTATGTATGACGACGTGCGGCTTCCCTGCAGAAGGCGGAGACTTCCTTGGAGACTTCTGCACGTCGTTTTCTTGTTCATTTTCGGGTCTGGATAGACTTCAAGCGATGTTTCAACCCAATCGCGGTTCTTCGGCCTCCTGTCGCGTCTCAACGTGCCTTTTGATCCTCAAGCTCAAGTTCAAGTATGTGGGATCGCTGGGGCGCACGACTCGGACTTTTCCGAACCTGGGAGATCTACAGATTCGTTCACCCACACTCCCGTCACAAGTCGGTTCACTACCTAACCGCGCTTCCCAAATCCTTCTCCAATTCCTGGCGGCATGCACCACGACTCCGGTCTAGAGGTCGAACGTATAAAGCATGGCGTCGACACCGAATCTGGTGTCCAGAAGGGATTCATACCATGGCTTACGGTATCTGCGCCGGATGCAATTGAACGTCAACTGAACGCGTCGACGATGGGATTTGCGTTCCTGTCCGAGCCCCATTCATTGACAATAACTCCCCGCGTCCATCCTAACATCCCACATGCGTAATTCAGTGACGTTTCCATGGCCGTACGATACCAATATATCATCATTCCGATGTTGCTGGGTCCAGCTGTCAGTTCACTTTTTTTTATAAGCGTAAGTGATGCCCATGAACTAGCAAATAAAGTCTCTGTTACCTCTAGCATGCCAATTATCTCCCAATCAAACCCCTCGACCACGGCGACGTGCGAATCCAAGGTCGCCAGCGCTACTTATCATCCCATTTCGCATTCCTAAGTGGATTATCATGCAAGACTTTCATGAATTCGAGACGATGGCATTTTGGGGACAGCAACCATGCGGTTCAGTGGAAACACACCACACATCAGTACGCACTGCCTAGTCTAACCCTATACTAACACAGAGAGGACACACAGCGATGTAGGTGTGGTGACCGGCGACCAATACATTACAGAGCGGTCGGCTTGTCAAAAGCCCACGCGCATGCTTACGACGTCTCAAGGTGCCACGGGTTCATGCATTCATGCCCGGATGCCGAGCAGGCTTTCTCCGACATCCTTGACGGCACGAATGGCCAGCTGCTCGACTCACGATGGGTGCCCTTCGAGGATATCGTCGTCTTGAGCAACTGCTGTACTTTGATCCACCATCCGTCCGTCGCCGCGCCACAGTAGTGCCTACCGAGCGCGAAGTAAATGAGCTAATAGCTGGCACAAGAATGGCGGGCATCCCGTGAAAGCTTCAACCGTACAAAAATGCACGAACCAAGCCCGGCTGTCAAGGGGGGAACATCTTTCCAGAAAAAATGCTTGTCACCGTCAGGGAGTGAGACGGGAGACAGAGCGAGTGAGCATGGAAAAAATGTGAGGGCAAGCGTGATGGACGAGGCAGCCACTGCTGTTGATAGCGACGTGGAGGCAGAGGCAGACGGCGCAGCAGGGAAAGAACCGCCCTGGCAGATAACCTCCACATTTTGGGCACTTCTCGAGGAAACCCCCAGGCGAGAATGGTAATTAGCAATGTGATATTCCATGCGAACAATAAGATACAAAATTAAAGCCACGCCGCTTTACATTTGACGAGAATGTTCCAACTCTCAAGCAAGGGTAGCAAAGCCAATGCGAGTTTGGCCGACATCCCAGCCGGTATACACGTTCTGCAGGAAAACGTCGCCGAGAATCCAGAATTCTGTATTGTGGTTCAGCTTTGTCATCAGGAGTGTGTAGGACCAACTTACGACCAATGAAAGTCGCGCTCGCGGCAGCTCCGGCGATGCAAGTATCGGAACCAGCGGAAACTGGTCCAAGATTAAATGAAGCAGGAGAGATCTCAAATTCCCTGCCTCCGACAGAAATAGAGATGGGTGTGTTGAAGTTGCAAGGGACTGAGATCAAGGAATCAATGTGTGCGACAACTGATCTGTAGCACTGGACAACATACTGGTGTAGAGACCGACACCATACTGAGGTGCCGGCAAGGCACCTGGGATCTCTAAGTAGAGTGACGCGATGCCGACGGGGTCACCAATGATCAGGGTAGTACCGGTGTCGAAGATCGCCTCTGTCTCTTGCACCACAGTCTTTCCATTCACGGAGATACTATCGAACGGCGCTTGCCAGTATCCCTAGACGACAACTACATATTAGCATCCACGCGGGATTGACATTTTCAAGATGACGAACCGCGTTGGACAATGTGACCCAGGTGAAATCACCTGTATAAAGGTCCTTGTTTACACCACCGAGGTATAGCTCGGAGCCAGAGGTAGCAAGCTTGAAACCGAAGACAGGCTCAGTTACTTGTCCCTGAGCCATAAGAGTCTGGAATGGTGGTGGTGCGCCATAAACTGATATGGACTCAAAGCCCATACCCATCAGGCCATCAGCTGGGAAACCGGGACTTTGGAAGCCCGAAGAATACTGTGTTGCGGCACCGAGTGTCTGGGAGCCCGCCTATCATGGAACACGTGAGCGCTTTGGACTGACAAAAGGATCGGTAATGCATACAGTCAAACCCGCAACGTGAACAACATCAGTGTATTGCTCGCCACTGACAGTGGAGCCATCTCCATAAGTAAGCGTGAACGGCTTCCCGAGATCCTTGGATGTAGAGCTAGTAGACGGGTCATACTTCCTGTGACCATCGCATGTTGATCCGCAACTTGATGAGGGAACAAAAAGATCGCTGCTCCCGGTGTCGAAGTCCACTGTATATGAAGTTTATGAACCCAGAGTCAGATGTCTTATTCTGAACACATAGGAGTATCCTACCAGTGAAGGGCTTTGGGGGTGTGCCGATGGAGAGGGAACCATACCACAGGAATTGGCTGACATCGGTCAACGAGTCGCTACCGGTGTTACGCTTGTTTGATGTCTTGATGCCACCTGAAAGGGGGTGCGGAGCGCCGGTATTTTTCTCATATGCAGCCATGCCCCTTTCAATTTTCCTGTAAGGGTGGCGGGTGGTAAGGGTAAGCCAATGGGACAAAGGAGGAAACTTCATGAACACGTACGCGACCGAGCTTTCGACTGCGTTTGCAAACTTAGAAGTGCCAACAACACCGCCGCGCTTGGCAATGGGAATGGCGATACCACGAGAGGTTGGCGGGACGGCCATTGGGATGGCCGCGGCGAGGAAGGGAAGAGCGGCAAGAACAAAGGAGTGAGAGAAGTACATGACAGAAAGGAGTGGAAGGTTTTTGGTAGAATACGAAGAGAGCGGAAGAGGACTAGCGAGACCTCAGGAAGATAGGAAGATGCCCCCATGGGATTTTATATCTGCAGCAGGGGGATTGCACGAATTGGGCATAGCGTGAGTGCTGCTCCAGGTGGTCGCTATTCGGGAAACGTGGGGCTGCCTGGTGCGGTGCTATACAATTGAAGAACCCCACCGGCGAACCGGACTGCTGTCATGGCCAGAACTTCATTCCTCTAACTGAAGGGGGAAGACATTTGTGTAATATCCGTGCGCTTGGGGTTCCCAATGTCATAACCGCACTAGCATGGACCGTAATAAATAGCCGAGAACCGGAGATTGTCATCTCCAGGTATTTGTGCTGGGCCCGAAAGAGACGAATGTGAGCGACGCAACTGAACCTCGTTGGTTGAATGTGCGGGCTTCAATAACCAAGGATATCATACGACCGTCATGCGAGACGGTAATGAGCACGGGATACAGTACAGTAGGTTGTGTGCGCGATTTTGTGAACTTGCCGACCGAAGGAAGTCACGGAAGTTGATCGACGGGAATCAAGTTTGACAGAAAAAACAAGGAATTCCCGGCATGTGATCGGTTTAGTCTAATTTGTCATCCACCAAGTAGTACAACCCTAATTTCCAAGGCGCCTCGCAGTGCTGTAGAGTGGTCGGTCAAATATACAGTACTCACAAGAGTCGATTCTGGTTGGGGTACAAGTAGCTGACGTGACCTGGTGTGCATCTGTCTTGGGACATGTCGGGTGGGAGACCTAGAGTGTGAGGATACCTAGAGTATGAAACGGAGTAAAAGAGTGCACACAAACTGTATACTGCAGTAACTCATTGTTGTTGAACATTCAAGTTCTACTTGACATACGGTAGGCGCCATCCACGGATGCACGGAAATTTTAAACGACCTTTCGACGGGTGACATCGAATCCGCGCGTTACAGCGGTCTTAGTGTGATCGACGTGGATAAAGCGTCAACGCGTCAACGCGTCAATGGCGATCGAGTAACGGATGACAGCCATAACAGCATGTGGTCAGTACTGCACAGCAGCGCTCCAAGCCTGAACCGAGAGAAGGGAAACATCACATACAGTATGAATACTGTATTTCCGCTGCAGCTACACAAACAAAGCACCAATCTAGATCTGTTGTTTCTCACAATTGTCCTCCGGTTTCTGGGTGGCAACTGGCAAATCGAGCTGGACCGGCCGGGTGACCAGTTATGACACGCTTCTAGCGAAGAAGCTGCCTGCCAAATCACGAAAGTTACTGTATGTAGCTTGACCACAATGGGACTAGCTCAACCTCACGGTCGTGGTTGTGTAATGTAAAATGTACTAACTTAGTTCCAACGTAAACGAACGTGGGCTTCAGGGCCGGGCCGCGCTGTCCGTGCGTCACGTTCGTAGATGTCGAGAGCTGGCCCTGTGCAATTCAATTCGTCAACCCGAACTTCATCGAGCCGAGACATCGATGACCTACAAAATAAGAAAATTGAACGAAATAGATGAGTTGCTTGTCACATCAAATAAATGCACGGAAACCTATATCGGCGGGCCGGCGGGGCAAAAGAACCTTGAATAACACTACAGTAGTAACTTGCCAGTGGACGATTATTGATAGCGTTCACAACGGGGGTCAATCCCATGGACACACAATGCAGCGCCGGTGAAAAGAAGATAAGATCTGGAAGGGACCTCAAAAGGTGGCGGCAGCTCATCCTGGTCGACGCGTCTCAGCCACAACGTACGCATGTTCAAGTTCGCGCTGCCTGGTGCGCCCGCGCCAAGCTCCTGCTCCTCCCGTACTGCAGTGCTGGTCCGGTTCCGGCGCTTGCACGCATGGAGGTGCACCAGCAAGGGGCTCAGCAGGCAGTTCTGACGTGTGATAGACATTGACAATGACATGTACGTGCCCTGCATGTCAGAACACAATCATGTACAGTACAAATTCGTTGCCAAACAATACATACTAGCCATAACGGAAGAGCAGTAAGGGCGAGGGCGGTACGACAGAGGGTGGTCTTCAATTTGGAACAAGATAGAACAAGATCAAAGTAGACCGGTTTGGGATATGGCCCGCCGATGGAAATTTTGATCTTTATTCAGATGTTCAGTATGTTCAGTCCGGGTAATAGAATCAGGTCATATCATGCCGAGCATGGGGCAACGAGAAGACAGACTCCCTCAATACCGAGCCACGCCGGCCAACACAAGCGATCGGTAGTACCATTACCGCTGCGCCAGAACAAGCGTAGAGCTTTCCCACCCCGCCGGTTTCACAAGTCAGAAAGTCCAAACTTAACGTGTGCATTGAGTGAACGTTGGATTAGATGGGATGCGAGTGTGAGATTGCGAGGGCATCGAAAATCGAAGTCGCCAACGGTACGACGCTCGCACCGACGCGGACGCGGAGAGGCCCACCCTGATAACGGCGTAACGCGCGCTGCACCTGGTCGCGCGACCACATCGGCACCCCGCCCCACCGGCATATACTGGATAATAACAAATCCGCCGAGTATGAGACCAGGAAAAAGCGCTCTCGGGGCATACAAGAGACAGAGCGAGAAAGAGCTGGCCAGACGCACAATAAACCTTCGGACACGGAACCCTACTCAGCGCCAAAGGCAGAGCACAAAAACAATGTTCCTCAAAATCGGTGCCGTGGTCGTGTAAGAGAGGGGGACCGCGTTTTCAGAGAGGCAAGAGCGAAAGCTGGAGGAAGACGGCAACAAAGTACAAAAATTACAAATGGGGGGCGAAAGGAGCGGATTTTCGGGCACAATGTCGAATTGCAGTGCTACAGCGCTGTAGAGCCCGTTGAATATTTTGCGCACCGTGACCCGAAAAGAAATGAAAGAGAGAAGGTCGAAAACACATAAGAAAAAAAAAGTGGACGTTGGCATGTTGACAAGCGCAAGCGGGAATGGTGGGGTGGCCCGCTCCGCTCCGTGCCTAGTGACGTAGGGGTACAGTATACCCTCCCCATCCCGTTTCGAAAGCGAACCGATCAAACGCGTGTATTGTATTCAGAGCAAGTGAGCAACCTACATAACGAATCCAGAGGCCGATTAATGATACCGCACCGACTAGGCCATGTCCACCTCGAGTTGCGCAGATTATACAGCCAGTAATTAGCCACATATCGTAATCATACCGTACGTCATCCCTCTGGCCCAACCCTCTACCTACTCTACCCAAGAGAACTATTCCAGTCCACAAAATTGAAAGACAAAAAGAAAAGGGAAAGGGGGGGGCGATGAAAAAGACGTGTACAACATCTTCCCATCTAGTGTTACCACGCAACGTACATCTCATTGTGCGAAACATACACCCAAGAGCTTCATCTTTCTCCTTGATGAGCACGTGATCGCGTGATCACATATTACTTCGCTGCCGCTACTGCTGTTGCTGTGGCCACCGCTGCCACCGTCGTTGCTGGTGCTGCATTGGTGGACGTGTTCGCGCTGGAGGTCGTGGCGGCTGCAGCTGGCGCTGCAACCGCTGCTGGTGCGCTGGCTGCGGCTGCGGCCGCCGCCGCCGCATAGCGATCGTCTGGGCCCGTAAGTGCGCCTTCAGGCACAGCGCCATTGCTCACGGCAGGGTCTGTTGTCACCTCGTGGAAGTCTATCCCAACTCTCATCAATACACAAGACTTTCTGCCTGACAAGTAGATGCGCGCACCAAGAATTTCTGCATACATCATCACCTTCCAGTTGTCGACTGGAAGATCGGCATCGTTGAAGCTCCAATCAAACTTCTCCGCGGCGACCGGCTCATCCGTCGGGTCGTGGTACGGGGCAACGTACTCGTGGGCAAGACACTCGGTCGCATTGATACGTTTGCGCGGGTCAAACACAAGCATCTTTTCAAGCAAATCCAGCGCGCTCTCATCATTGCATCTCAACTTTTCGCTGAACGCGACCCGTTGCCGTTTCGGTAGGCTTTGCACAAAGCGAAGGGTCTGAAGTCCAAATTGAGCAACACGCGAGAGTGTGAGAGCGAAAATTCTCATCACGTACGTTTTCGCTGCAAATGGTCTCGATTACATCATCCGGTGGTGTCCCGAGCAACTCGGTGATGATGGAGAATTGATTCACGTCTAGATTAGCCAAGTATTTAGGGAGAATGGAAACAAAATTGGGAGAAGTGTGGCGTACGGTCCTTTCCGGGAAAGAGGGGCTTGCCCTCGAGCATCTCGGCGAAAATGCAACCCGTGCTCCAAATGTCGACCGCAACATCATATTTTTGCCACGTGAGCATGATCTCGGGGGCCCGATAATACCGCGTAGACACGTAGCCGGTCATCTGCGGATCTTGTATTCGGGCAAGACCAAAGTCACATATCTGGATTGCTGCGCTGTCAGCACCACAAAATGTCGGGACTGGACAGTTTTCGCACCTTGAGATCACAATTCTCGTTTACAAGGATATTGCTCGGTTTCTGGGGTGAGGAGATGGAGATGAGAAGTGGGCGAGAGACGCCAGAACGGGTTCTGCATGCTTACAAGATCGCGGTGGACGACGCCAGCTGAATGCACGTATTTTAGCCCGCGCTTCGCGGGAGAGATAAGCAAAATGACCGGAACAACGGGAAAAGGTAGAGCATACCAGAATTTGGTACAAAAAGTACTGAATGAACTGCTTCTCCAATGGTCGTGAGGTGAGCAGTCGGTGAAGATCAGTACCGAGAAGTTCAGTGACGAAATATCTGACAAGGGTGATAAGGGCCGAGCCAGGAGAGGGAAACCGACGAAGACCGACATGTCCTCCAAAGGCGAGATGAAAACGTCACTGAGGCTGATGATCTGGTGAAAGGAAATGTGGCTTGGTGCAGAAACAAGGGAGGTGAGGTGAAAGGAGACGGACGTTTTCATGCTGGATATGCTTGAGGAGCTTGAGCTCGCGATAGGTGCGTTTGGAGAGGACAGGCGTGCTGAAGGGCTTCATGATCTTCTTGATGGCGACGGATGCACCAGTGAGCTGGTCCTTGGCTGAACTGAGAGAGATGGAAGGGTGTGACTGTGAAGCGAGCACATTGGGGTCAGAGACGCACCATACTAGACCGAATGCTCCTGAAGAGGTGCGAAAGTAAACGGAGGGAGACGAAGGGGATGGGATGTGACGCACCCATGCCGACGGGTTGGAGATCGACATATCTTGTGGTGACCTGAGATCGGGTGAGGGAGATGAAGGGCGGGAAGGCGGGAACGGACCTCGAAGGAAGTACCAAAGATGCTGAGTTTGACAAACGACATGGTGTGGAAGGCAGAGGGAATAGGGGCTCTCGGATGGAGTCGTTGGATCGAGAGTTATTTGACCGACGGGGCGATGGTGTCTTGTGGAGCCACTCCGAGGCAATCAAAAATCCCGAAAAATCTTTTAGACGTCATAGATGAGATGAGATTCGACACCCCCCTGCCCTCCCTCTCCTCCTTCCCTCTCTTCCTTTCCTCCTACCGGGCAAATCTCTATCCTCGTTCGTTCGCACAAATGAAACGTAATTTCCCCACCCCGCCAAGTACGTCCAGCGTTCAAGGCCATTTTGCGGGCTCCATATGATGATATGATAAGTGCATCCCACCTTGTGGAGCTGATGTCGTCACAGGCGATCACCAAAACAATCTTCGATCAGTGAGATCCCAGCCCCCTCTCATCTTACTCCTTGTCGCGCGCTCTCTTCTTCAATTCTGGCAACTACTCGAACATGGGCCTGTGAAAATTCTCGCCATATCATCATTCAGAAGACTTGCCTATCTATGCAGAATTCTGGTGCGAACACATACGAGCGTCCAACCCTGGCTTCACCCACGATCGTATGCCGCAACATGGCTTGAGGATCCCGCCCAGTCCGCAACCTTCTTCACTGGTCATCCGAATTAGGCTATCGTCGACGTCTGCCCATCCATGCACAACGTTTGCCCGAGCTCAAGTATGCGCTCACATTCAAAGTGGCGCATGAAAAACTTTTGTAAAGTGAAAAACGTGGTTCGTTGTTCTCTAGTCCCGCATCACACGACATTTCTCATACCCCCATCAACGGGGCTAGTTCAAGCCTTGGGAGACAACATGCGTGCACGTAACCTTCGTGCATGCTCTCTCTCCTCCGAGTCCGAAACGGTAATCGTGTGTTCTGTCTTGTGTCACCCCATTATCACGGGGTTGTAAGCCTTGATTTTGGGTCGTCTTCATTCCGGGAACCGTCGTATGTGCATGCTCGATGGGTAATGAAATTGTCAGCCAACAGTTACTTCAATACGCGCACAGCTAGTGCACATGTTATCAATATCAATGGAGGTTGACTGCGATTATTGAGGTGTGCGTGAGGGTCCGCGACAATTTTTCAGACGTACTCCCCTATATTTCGAAATTTCGGGACTCTGTCAAGGCCGAATCGCAGAAAGAAACGTCAATCTTACATCTTTCAGGTGCTGTACGCCATACGTTGATCATGATCATACACGCTCCTCACAGATCTCACCACCAACGCCTATGCCCACGATCCTTCCCGCTCCCCCAGGGACATCATGCCGTGTCGATGCCATCCCTGCATTTCAATCAACCTGGGCTTACAGTACCTTGAGGTCCATGGTCAACGCATTCCCATTTCCAAGCCGACGGCCGCGGCTCGGCTTGAACACGGTAGTATTATGTAATACTTTAAACGGGCCAAAGATTTCTGTTTTGTGGTGCTAGCCCATGGTTTTCGGCCAAACAGCGCTCTCCTGCTGAGTCCTGATGAGACTAAGTCTTCGATATCCTGAAGAAATGTAGCCAACAGCGCTTGCAACAGCGTTTGGGAATTTTTCCTCCGTAAACTTTCAGGCCCAGCGGTCACCTGACATTGCCTTGGCGCCCCCGCTCAACCGACTTATGTCATGCATCAGGTTCCTTGGTGCCGTTTCGTGGACAAAAGCCCGTCGCATCTCACGACATACAGTACTGTAACTGCTGTCAATGCTCACCCGCAGTTTACACGCGGAATACGGAACAACGGTGCCACGCTCGGTGCGTGCGACGCGCTCTAGATCTGGTATCCCGTCAATTTGGTGGGTGTGCGTTCATCGGGAAAATGTCCATAAACTTTCCAACTTTTTGACTTTTTTAAGTCCAAAAGCTAAAAAGTGGCAAAAGCCAGAATCTATTCATGATAAAAAGTGAGAAATGAGGCTTTTTTTTTTGGAACTTCATGCAATGAACTGTCTCCCCCTCTATTTCCTGATAGCCATTACTGTTTGTGGATTTCATAACTTTTTATAGCTTTTTAAATTTTTTTCGCAGCAACCAAATGTAGCTTTCCACTAAATTTAGGTTCCTTTTCAACTTTGGGACTTTTTGCAATTTTACCCAACTTTTGCTCCTTTTTGGGCTCGTACGAGCTCGTACGAGCCAAAAAAGTTTATTGCAGGTTTACCGATGTTCCAACCCCGATGGGGGGTTCTTTGTGCTCGCTTGCGTGTTGTGTGGAATCGTAAGAGCAGAGACCGCCGTGTAGGGGCATCCATTTCACCCGTACGAAATTCCTAACCATGACATCCAGCGCAGGTAAGGTACTCCTTTTCTTTTTCCTCGTCAAGTTTGGTAGCGGGGCGCCTTCGGTTTCCCCAGTTAAGAGTTGCTTTCTTGCCTTGAGGGGGGTCTTTCCCTACTGAACGTGCAGCGCCGATGGCGCGCGTTATCCTTGGGTGCGTTGTCAAATTTTTGGTCTTGTGAGCATTCACCCGCATGGACTATGCCCGCGACAACAAGGCCCTCACTCATTGCGTTCGAGGTAGTCGATGCACGTGAAGATGCTAGGCTCGCTTGATCCTGATCACCCTTGCCCGCCTCAGGTGACGAGTTTCTGTCTCGGGTCCAGTTTTTCCATTTTATTCTGTCCATCACTGCGTTACGTGTTGCATTGATTACGTCAACCTCTTCAACCTCAACCGTCCCCACATATCGTGTCGGGTGCCAAGGTCAAGTAATTCAAGGGTAGCTATTCAGAGTGCATGAAATCACTGATTAGGAGGTCCGGTTTGCTTCTACGCAGCACTCATACATTATATGGATGGCAAGTAGAAACAGCCATACGTGGATCTGTTGCATCACTTGCATGTGCGCTGCAACGAAGTTCCTCAGGTGCGGAAAGCTCTGGGTTCTCTGGTGGTGTAGGACTTCCTTCGTCACTCGTCAAACTCGTAGATTCACGGATCCACGAATCAAAAGTCCTACCCTGATATGGGGACGATGAGTCACTACCCACACAGTGACCCCTACTCTATCTCGTATCTCGAGATCTGATACTTGACAGTCTGTCTCCCTTTCTCAGGAATGGAAAGTCAAGTCACCGCCGTACTGGAAATTTGGGTACACGACTTACGATAGCCATCTCTCTGCCCAGCTTCGAGTACGAGAGGCGGGCCTCAGGCGGCCAAAGACCAGTATCATTGTGCACCACAGTTCTCAAGGCCGCCGAGGACAAACAAGCGAAGATATGTTAATACCCTATCTGCGGCGATATGCAGCGTACAGATTTCACCAAGTCTACTTCGGTGGTTCGTCCGTGGGAGGCAGCAGATTAGTTTTATTCCAAGAAGCGCAAGGCTGAGCGGGTGACTCGAGTGTCATTCAGGTGTAATTATTTATTGCCGGTATGATAGCGTGTCTGACAGGCATTGTCATCGTGGGGTCAGAAGCTTCACACGTTACATTCCCACTCTTCATGCAACGTAACGAAGGTTCTCCTATCATGGGCACATGAGGATCCCTGCGTTCTGGAGACACTAGGCTCATCAACTGGTATCCCATCGTGACAGTACAATTAGGTATGATGAGTTAGATCTAGACTAAGCGTGCATCCATCTCCGAGACTGCAGTACAGTAGGCCTGCAAAGAGGTGACACTTGACGAGAACGGTTAGGTAAGATGGGGCTGGTTTTATCCCTGGCGTTGCCAATCCCCGTGGTCGAGTCCTGGCCTGGTATAACGTGAAACGGAATAAGGATATACGAAGCTCTCGTAATCCTCCAAAAAATATCAACTTGCACTTGGCAGAGCCCTCTCGTTGTCGTTGGGTATCATATCCATAAGATCACAAGGTGCATAAAGGGCAGCGGATAGGGGGATGTTGGAACTCCGCGAGGGACAGGGAAGTGCAATGCATTACGTTACTCTCCTAACACCATGACACCCATGGACTTCGGTGGCGGCGACAGGGGGCCATCTCCAGGAGTATTTTGTGGTCAGTGACAGTGAATTATAACCGTAGAACCCCAGACAAGTCTAATTGCTTACCCCCGGTGTTCGTCATCAAAGGAGCTGCTGAATTGGGTCGGGTGGTGACAGTGTCACCGGTCGCAACAACGGTGACACTCCCTGACAAATCAATCTCTTATCGATCCAATCAACCCCCTGGCGAGTGCTGAACGTTGAACCGCAGAAACCAACTGAGAGAGGGTGACTCGGAGCACGAGGATCCATTCAGCTGTCTCAGGAGCGGCGGCAGATCCGAGTCCCCCGCCCATCGTGTCCGAGTCGGGGACACGGGACTCCGAGTCCTTATGGCCTTATGTACTGCGTGTATGTACGTCCACAACGAGACCCGACCTAGGGGCTGCTATTACGTCCATCCAAAACCGGAGATTCACTCCAGGTGTTCGCAAGACATCATCGCCCCTGTACAAAAGAAGCCAAATGAACCTCCCGAACTAGTCATGATGCGGAAACGGCAGCCAAGTGCCGCCTCCATTATGTGTGTGTGGCCTCCCCCATATTTTACCTGTCGATGCGTTCTGTGTCTCCCATTCACTCTTTCCCTGAGGAGTGATCAATTCGTTTCGTTTCCCTTTGCCATCGCAACCCGCCGGATTATATGGCCTCGCAGGGACCCCACACGACTCAGGTACGTGTATGCCTCGCTCCCCTGCGCGTTATGTGTGCGGGCGCCATCGCGGGATTACGCAGAGGGTATTCACTTCTCCTGGTCTGCCCAGCAGCGCGCCTTGAGCGGGATCATCGACCGCCATGTCTTCCAGGGTATCGTCGACCTGAACGACGAAGACTCGACCGACTTCTCCACGCAAATGGTTCACACATACCTTGCCGTGTCCACCTCGACACTGTCCGACATGGACCGAGCCGTGTACGTGTGACCCATCACCTCCACTCATTACCACACTACATCAGCATCAGCGCTCCGGCACCGAGGTGAAGCCCGGCGGCGGCCCCTTCCATTCTCTCCTTTCCCCTTTTTTTCTTCTCTTCACGGTGCTCGTCCGATTCTTACGTATATGCAGAGGGAACAAGGACGTTTCCAAAATGTCGCTATTGGCCGTCTCGCTGCAGGACACGTCTGATGCCATGGGCGTCACAGACGTACGGCAATCATGTTCCCGCCTCCGGGAGGTCATCCGCGTGTGGAACGAGACCGAGAGGAAGGCGGGAACGGGGTCTATAGATGGGATAATTGCGGCACATGGACAGCTGAAAGACGACTTTAAGAAAGCTAAGCTCTGGCTGATGAGATACGTCGAGACGGGGAACGTTCCGGAATGATGCAGTGGAGCACTGGCAGCGCGCAGGGTG
Organism: Russula brevipes; assembly: GCA_022496215.1. Taxonomy (NCBI): domain Eukaryota; kingdom Fungi; phylum Basidiomycota; class Agaricomycetes; order Russulales; family Russulaceae; genus Russula; species Russula brevipes. The sequence goes on along the minus strand of WTXF01000009.1, from coordinate 412,326 downwards.
TAGTGATGGATAGGTGGAGGCGTTGTACATGTGCCGCGAACGTTAAGAGCCGATAACAGTATCCGAGCGTCATGAACGAATCTATACCCATTGCTTCATATCCAGAGGCAAGCGAGGCAAACCGGCCCGGCCCAGATATCGCTCGCTGCCCTAGCCGAAGCGCCGCTGGCACGTCAGAGTCGCCGCACTGCACGCAACTGCCAGTGGGAGACGTGCACCGTATCTTATCCACCACATGTCTTTTCTCCGCTTTGCCACGCGCTCTCTGCGCCCCGTCCCGGTGCGCAATTTTTCTACCTCTACCAGTACCGGTACCGGGGGACCCACCAAGTCCTCCAACCTCCCGTACTTCCTGGGCGGCGCAGGGCTCGCAGGGCTAGCAGCCTACGTCTACCTCGGCGGCTCGCCAGCGCCATTCTCGTCGTCGTCTTCCGCGTCCTCGCCTCAGCAGCAGCAGCAGCAGCAGCAGGCCAAGTCCGCGCTGGACCCGGAGCGCTTCCTCGATCTCAAGCTCAAGGCGGTCAAGCCGTACAACCACAACACCGCGCGCTTCACGTTCGAGCTCCCCGGTGGCGACGGCGCGGCGCACTCCCCCATCACGTCGCTCGTCGTCGTGCGCGCGTCGGAGGGCGCGGCCGGCGCGCCCGTCGACAAGAAGGGCAACCCCGCCATCCGCGCGTACACACCCATCTCGAGCCCGGATCACGAGGGCGAGCTCGTGCTGCTGATCAAGAAGTACGAGAACGGCGTGCTCAGCAAGTACGTGCACGAGCGGCTCAAGCCCGGTGACACGCTCGCCATCAAGGGCCCCATCCCCAAGTTCCTCTACAAAGGTACGTCCCCGCACCCGTGCGCGCCTTTTTTTTTTTTCCTCCCTCCATCCCGTCCCGCGCCGATGGCCCTGTTTCTCACGCGACCACCCCCCCCCCCCCCGCCCGAAGCGAACGAGCTGGAGCACGTCGCGCTCATCGGCGGCGGCTCGGGCATCACGCCGCTCTACCAGCTGCTCAGCCACGCGCTGAACGACCCCGCGAACCGGACGCGCTTCACGCTGCTCTACGCCAACGTGTCCGAAGCGGACATCCTCCTCCGCGACGAGCTCGCCGCGCTCGAGCGCGCGCACCCGCAGACGTTCCGCGTCGTGCACACGCTCGATAAGCCCCACGCGGGCTGGGCCGGCGCCAAGGGGTACGTCAGCAGCGAGCTCATCAGGGCGCACGTCCCGCCTGCGGAACAGGGCGACAAGGTCAAGGTGCTCATATGTGGTGCGTCGACCCATCCGTCCCTCCGTTCGTTCGTTCGTCGGTGCTGACTCGGAATTGTCGTGTCGTGCCGTGCCGTGCGCGAACAGGCCCTCCGGGACAGGTCAATGCGGTCGCGGGGAAGAAGGATGGCATGAAGCAGGGCGCGGTGGGCGGGATCCTCAAAGAACTGGGATACACCGAGGACCAGGTATTCAAATTTTAGAGATGGAGCCCGGCGCTCCCCTCCTCGATTTACGTTGCGACAATATAGAGAAACCTAGACTATGTTTTCGTTCTTTGAGCACGAGTGCATTGATCGTTAGATGGGAGATGGAATTCAACCAACCAACCAACCCTCGAGAGATGGTTCAGGCCGTTCAAGTGTGGCGCCTGATGAGTTTTGTCTGGCACGAGTCTCCTCCGATCCACGCTCAACTGTGAACACCTTACGGCGGTATGTTCGCGGGTGCTTGATATAGTATTGACACACTCACACTTTAGAGGCGGGGCGTCGGCTATCAGCGTGTCTGGAAGACATGGAGAGCGGTGTGGGACAACAGCACGCAGGACACGATAGCGAAGAGAAAAGTACTTTTGGGATTTTCATGAAGAGGCTACGAAAAGGCTGCAGGGCAGGAACACATGACGATGGAGGACAGCATTTTGAATACATACATAACAAAAAGTAGCAGAAAGGCGAGTACATGGCCACCATCACGAGTGCGGGCTAGAAGATGTCGATATGGGAGCCGGTCCTTGTCATCAATGAACGGGAATGTATCGGTGTCCAGCCCTTCACACCAAAAATCATAGGCGGTGAACCGGTGAACTTTGATGTGTCCGACGGGTTTTTAGAAGAGCGGCGACGAGGAGGGCCAACATACTTGACTGTAGATCCATCCGTCGGAGGCAAGTGCAAAGACCATACGGATTATTGGCCGAGACTGCTGTTGAGCCAAACACCCCAGTGCGGAATGGGTCCATCCCATCGAAGAGGTGGTGGGGCGCAAAGTACCATGGCTCCACGGGTAACAAACCTCTTGCATTTTCCATTCAGAACGGTCAACTCGTCCGAGTCCTGCTCCCGTTCGGGTTCCCACTCTGCCTCTTGTTCTTCCTTTCCCTCATCATCTCCACTGGGCTCGTCCAGGAAGCTAACCTCCCATGCCGTTGGTCGGCGTGGGCGTTGTGGGAGTGGCCGATCACTCGATCACCTGTTGTCCTCCATCAGGGTGTAGATGTGAGTTCAGTATAGGTGACGGGGGGCTCCTTGAACCGCTACCAACACCAGGTGTGGTTTTCCCACGACAACTGGGCGAGGAAACACATCTGTTGTGGAACACCATCCACCCCCCCACAAACAAACACATAACCACCCACTATAAAACTGGTCTCCAGACCCAACATAAAATTTCATCCGTGTGATATGAGCATTTCTGAGGGGGGCTCCTTGAACCGCAACCAGCGTCTCCCCAACAGGCAACTGTGAAAAACACACCTTCCACCGCACCCCCCGGAACATACACCCTAAAAACATAACAAAGCGAAACTACAACAAATGACTAGAATTTAGTGAACTGCCGAATATGCGCTGAACGCTGAATGCTGAACATGCTGAACGGAGAACAGAGAATACTGAAGCGACCGGAAACTACACCCAGACGTGCGTGACGGGCCCCCCAAAAAAAAAAAAAAAAAAACTCGACCAAACAACCAAAATGCCACGTGACCTGGCCCTGACTGCCGGAACCATATTCACAACGATAACAACAGATAAAATCGCAGCCACAAAAATCAAACGAGACAAAACATACACAAAGCTTATCAAAGACACATGGGAACAAGTATTACGCACGGAAGGTGATATACCTTCGGACTGGATGTCCAACAATGAGGTTTTAGTGGGTAGGAGACCATTTTCAATGTTCTGAGTCCCACACTGCCCCCACCAGGGGCGTGCAAAACTGCATTTTTCCTCCCCCCCCGGGCCCTGCGTGGCCTGGCTCTAACGCGCTGACTAGGAGCTGATGCCATCACCTACTACCAGCACTGAATCCCCCCGTAGTTACATTAATACAGGTTAATTGTAACTTATCGGGAAATGAATGGATTTGAGCGTTTTCAAAAAAAAAGAGTTCAGTATAGGTGACGTATCTCTGCGGAGGTAAGCGGCCCGCTGTGCTGGCAGGCGCCTTTCGACCCTTTTTCATCCCTCCGTCACAAGAGTCCAACTGTCGGCGCACTTCTCTTCCATCTCTTGTTCGATTTTGATTGGCCAGTCGATGGTATACATGGTATGTACGACATGGGATTTCTTTTACTCGGACTTTTCTCCTTGAATATGCTCATATTGGCGTGCGAGAAGGAAATTCCCCGCGTGCTATTCGCCTGGTCAATAAGACATTCCCTACTTAGAAGCGTGGGGATGTACTACAAAGTGCGATGTCACCGATTGTTCCCAAACGCAAGATGTATTCCCGGGCTCGCCCGCGTACTGTAGCACTCGGAGCGGTACGGGTGCTGTACCGCGCTGCCCTTGATGCATGAACTCACCATTCGATAGGCATATAAACCCCAAGAGCATTTCACGTACTCCTCGAGGTCCGCAATCATCTCCTGACCCTTTGGGTACCTATCAAACCCTCGTGACATGCACTTCTCTTTGACCTTGGTCCTTGCTACTATTCCCTTCCTCACCGTAAGCCATCCCACGGTCCGGGTCACCTGCTTCTCGCTGTCATGTCGGTAGGCGGCACCTCTCTCAAGAGCTCTGATCGCTAGAGACAAAGCCACCTGAAGAAACTGTCCATAAATGTCGAGGCTGTTGGCAACGACGTTTCGAAAGCTCATGACAGATGGCCAACGTTCAAAATGACCGACGATATTCATTCACTTCCTTGAGTTAATATCATTGATCATTTTTGACGAGGTCATCGTTTGGGCCGAGCGGGTGGATTTTCATCTATTCTTTGTCATATGAGGACGACTAAAGAAGGACGGGCATCGACCTATCGATCATTCCAACCCCGCTCTATTGACAATTCGTGAGAGGCAATTAAAAAACGAGCAGGAAGAGCGCCCCGGAGGTTTGTCGATCGTCGTAAAGTTCTTTGCAGAACAATATACATGTGGAGACCCTTCGTCATCTTTTCCTTGGACGAGGCCGATGGACTTACTAAATTGAAAAAAGGCGAACAATGGTCTATATATTTTGTACTGCGCAGCTGTTTAACCCGTTTGGTTCCTTTCCCATTTTTTTTTTCTCTTCCTCTCCGCCGCAGGAAGTTCCGTGATTTCAGCCCGGAGACATTATGTGACCCTTCCAGTCGAATCTCTAATCAAGGCCATCTTGCTTTACCTCCCATCACGGAGACTGGATTGATCAGCTCACATTCACCGCCATTGAAGTACAGACTACCCTGGAGGAAGTTGTGACAGACAAGTCGATTTCCCATCTTTGGCCGCCCCTTGTATGTCTTCTGTGCCTTTCATCAGAGGGCTGATGGCTGATTTTGTGTAGGTTTGGTTCATGTTATGATGCTGACGAGGGGAGTCACACTAAATCAGCTATTGTGGACTTCGCCCGATCAAATTACTCCCCGGCCATGATACAATTCATCCACATAATCCCCTCGACCAGGCACTTGCGTGCTTTTCTGTACGATTTCCATTGAGGTTCAATTTCGAAGATCGGGATATACGTGCCATTGTGAGAAATCAAATCGAGCATATGCAGCTCTGTACTGTTGCCACTACTGGATTCGAAATCCTCCTCTCCACAGTCGGCTCAGAGCCGTTACTTGCCGAAGCTGCCATGTACGCCGTGGATGAGAGTGAAACAAGCACAATCAATTACTCTCAACTTATATGGACATCAACTGTATTTCTGATGGCGAGTGTGGCGAACATGCAGGCACGCGATGTACTGGCAACGTCGATGCCAGCTGGTCAAAGATGGGTGCCGGTCATTGACTTTATGAAAACACTGGTTGAGTACATTGAGTATCCAAATCTGCGAACTGCCTTACCAAGATTTGCACGTACAAACGAAGCCGAGCTGTAATAAGCCTGCAATTCCAAGAAGCGTTCAAGGATTCTCGTATTTGGATGAACCACCTCCTCAAGGTTCGAGACACTGATCTCATGAATGCCGAGTATCTTTGGGCAGGCAATAATTTGGCCCATCGCGTGCGCCGTGTTCCCGTCTCTCCTCCGCCTCCCTGGCTTATGTGGACCTGGAATATAATAGCCAGCGAAACGCCCCAATCTGGATGCCTCTTTCCAACACCAGGACGGGGAGGATGGGAAAGAGGGGGATGACGATGAATTATCGTATCATACCCCGCACCCTGATGAGCTCCCAGAGTCTGCATCAGACATCGCATTCCTTCTTGGCGAATCCGACGGACCTCTCCCCATTCCGCCAGCAAACACGGAGGAGGGAAGGCCTGTGCACCTGCTGCACGACTGGACTATCTTTGATGCACGCCCAAGCAAAGTTAAGGATGATGGTAGAGCACTGGCACTCGCGCTGGTCTCGTTGCATGCACTCGATAATAATGAAGAGGATGCTGGGCAGGAGGATGGTGGCCGATGATCTGGCCAGCGCGAAGGGGTACGTGACTCATCAGCGCACGACCTGCGGAATGGGGCGAAGGTGCTCATATGTGACGCTCGACCCCGTCCTTTTGTCGTCTCTTGGGTTTCGGTTGCCCCGCGTCCGCGTCCCTCTCTTCGTTCGTCGGTGCTGACTCAGAATTGTTGTGCCGTGCGGTGCGCGAACAGGCCCACCGGGACAGGTCGGAAGAAGGATGGCGTGAAGCAGGGCGCGGGCGGCGGGATCCTCAAAGAACTGGGATACACCGAGGACTAGGTACTCAAATTTTAGAGATGGGAGCCCGCCGCTCCCCCAGTCCCCAGTCCAAAAACGTCTCGATTTGCGTTGCGACAATATAGAGAAACCTGGACTACGTTTTGTCGTTTTTTGAGCACTTGCGAATGCATCGCGTGGCGTGAAGATGGAATCCGATCAACCAACCGTCGAGAGGTGCACCCCTCGACCCTTGCGCAACAATGATTCCCGCTATAAGGAATGCGTGCGCGTTGAGCACGATTAGCCACGCCGGAGCGCCCGACGCCCGACACTCCCTCCCTTCTCGGCCTCGACCCACTCTCGACACAACGCCACCGCCCCTGCAAGCAAACGCCGTCGCCCCAAACCCTTTCAGCTAGCATAGTCTATCTTACTGTCACCCTCTTTCTGTCTCTCTTTTCCTTTCCCTTAGCTACCAACTTTGTATATAAAGTAGTCAATATCTACCTACATACAACTTACTACCTAGTCACCACCGAATCAGTATCCCTTTCGTCTGCGTTCCGTCTCGTGTGCTGCGCCGCCGTGCGCTCCCGTTCCCTTCGTTCGCCCGCGTTCGCTGTGCCACCGTGCACAAGTCCGCTCCCCTTCCTTTCGTGCCGCACCGCCGTGCACTCCCCGTTCCGTTCCCGCGTCCCGTCCGCTTCCTCGTCCCCAGCTCTCCCTCTTTCATATCTTATCCTATCTTATCTGTCCACACTTTCCCTTGGGTCGAATTCACCAACTCGCACTTATACCGCGAAAGCTCAGCCAACGAGCTCTATGAAGCAGCCGCGGGCAATAAACCTTGCAACAAACGACGCTGGTCAGCGATAATCGAGCTCTTTCGCAGCTGACAACACCCCCCGATTAGGTATAATACATCCCAACTGGCCTGCCGCTGCCAGTGTCTTGGCGTCGACACTTTGCCCAACTAAATTGCTCCTTAAGGTGTGATGGATACAAGTTACCAACGTGTCGGAGTCCCGAGGCGCTCGTCCACTCTCGGCCACGGCTATGTCGGTGAACTGTCGGTGACAGAACTGCCCCCCCACTGTCACACCCTTCTCATCAAAGTTGTGTACAAATGAAAGATGGTCATGGTTGAAGAACCTCTGGACTGTATCGTATGCGTTATGCGATGTGTCCACGTGTCCATGCTTATCTTATCTTACGGAAATGACGTAAAATGGAACGTCGCGCGGACTCGTCACGGTCCTCGGACTTGTGGTCGAGGTCGACCATATACCAACAAGCCGTATAGGGATTTGATTTTGATTTGATTGATCACATCTGATGCACAGTACATGGGGCGGCAGCCACGAATTCGAAAGCAACAAGTCCAAGATCGATTCCAACTTCAGCCGCTTTCTCAAGAGACCATTTTGTTGATACATGCAGTAGCGTATACATTTTTGTTTACTTCTTGAGCAGGGCAGGCCAAGTTGCACCCGCAGAGAGGCCCCTTTCGCCTGCATACGATGAGTTGCCCGCGAGTTCCTCCCTGGGTTTAAACCGAGCAGGGTTAGAGAATAGTGAAGACGTAAGGGGAAGAAGAAGGGCCCATACTCGATGCGGAGTAGCGCGTTATACTTCGCGACACGCTCACTACGCGCCGGCGCGCCCGTCTTGATCTGACCAGTGCCAAGCGCGACAACAAGATCCGCGATCAGCGTGTTCTCCGTTTCGCCCGAGCGGTGCGAGACCATGACACCCCAGCCGTCAGACTGTGAGAGCTGCGCACTTGAATACCGACACAATCGTCAACCTTCCTCACAGCTTGGCCTTGGAATCATGACTTACGCTTGAATCGACTCTGAGATGGTACCGATTTGGTTGACCTTCAACAGCAGACCGTTGCAGGCCTTCTTCTCGATGGCCGTCTTGATGCGCAGTGAGTTAGTCACGGTCAGATCATCGCCGACGATCTGAATGCCAGACTTGGCAGTAAAGTGGGACCACGCCTCCCAGTCGTCCTGATCAAAGGGATCCTCAACTGACACGATGGGGTACCGGTTGATGTAGCTGATGTACAGATCGGCCAGCTCGACACCAGAAATCCACTTGGTCGGGTCCGAGTTCGGGTTCTTGAAGTCAAGATCGTACTTCCCCTCCCTGTAAAACTCGGACGAAGCGACGTCGAGCGCAATCTTGATCTTGCCCTCATACCCCGCCTTCTTGATCGCCTCAGTGAGGAGCTCTAATGCTTCCTCCGCACCAGAAACGTTAGGCGCAAAGCCTCCCTCGTCACCAACGTTGACGGCTGTATGAAGGGAAACATAAATACGTGATGAAAATTTGGTGTGTATATGCGCGTATGGCGCTCACCATCAATACCATACTTTGCACTGATAACCTTCTTGAGTGTGTGATAAGTCTCGGTACCAATTTTTAGTGCTTCAGTAAAGCTGGACGCGCCAGTAGGAAGGAGCATGAACTCCTGGAAAGCCAGCTTGTTCCCAGCGTGAGAGCCACCGTTGATGACATTGAGCGCAGGGGTCGGAAGCACGTATGGAGGCTTGACACCCGCGAGCTCGGCAAGGTGCTGATACAATGGGACACCCTTCTCAGCCGCACCAGCATCCGCGGCCGCAATGGATACGCCAAGGATGGCGTTGGCACCGAGCTTGCCCTTGTTGGGTGTGCCGTCGAGCTTGATCAAGAAGTCGTCGATCTCCTTTTGCTGCGTGACTTGAATACCGGACTCGATCAGTGCGGGCGCGATGACGGTGTTGACATTGGCAACGGCCTTGGAGACACCTTATTTGTTGGCATGTGAGTGGCGAGAACGACACAGGAGGATATGCGCGCACCCTTTCCGACGTAGGCGCTCTTGTCACCATCACGAAGCTCGACCGCCTCGTGTACACCGGTGGATGCGCCAGAGGGTACAGCAGCCCTGTAGCGACCTATATGCGCCATTATATGCTGGACCTAGCAAGGCGACGATGCAGACATACCCTTCTGGGTATGAAGGTCGACCTCCACAGTCGGGTTACCACGAGAGTCAAAGATCTATTGTGGGTGTCAGGGACATAATAGGAGCGGCACGGGAGAAGGGATGCGACTTTCCTGACGGGCGTGAATTTTGGTGATGGACATGATGGTGGAGTGAAGTGGGGGAAGTGGATGCCAGAAGGGACGTATTTACGCTTACGCCTACCGAAAGTGGCGGATCAGTCAAACGGGGCATCGCACTCTCCCACGCTGATTATCTCCGCTGCATGGGGTCCTCCCCATTTTTTTTACTGTAACATGCGCGCGCTCCGTGCCGGCGCGCCGCGTTTGGCTCGCATCTAGCCCTCTTTTCGCAACCTTTCACCCACCCGAGCCGACAGCCCCCGAAGAGAGCGAAATATTCATGATCATCAATCATCGCTCAAATGTGCGTACATAAGCCACCGGACGTCCCCCAAAAGATCGCCCTGACCAAGTCGAGCCATCCGTAGATTCCGTACATGCATCCGTAATGGTTCCGTATTAAGCTCTATTTCTTCTCAGGCCCTTTAAAGCTCGAAATGGTGTTCGAGCTCCAATGTTTGCCTTTGTACATGTCACCCGCAACACGACCAGAAGAGCTGACCTTCGGTATGAATGACCCCCAAGGGGTTCAGGCTGTTGAGCTCGTTCTTCCAGAAGTAGAGCGCACGTGCGTGTGCCCCAGACATCGATTGAACATGCGACCGGAATTTGTTCATCTTCGTTCGTCCATAACTGCGAGCAAGGTAGAGCGGCTTTACATGTATGAGGAGTTCTGGGACATGCTCTGATGGCGTTGAGAGTGCTTCTACGCACAGGACTCCTTTGAGAACTGTCGCTGTCTGCGAGTCATGCGCGGAAGTCGGGGACAATTCCGGGACAGTCGATAAGGTAGATTTGCCTTGTTAACGTGATGTATTGCCAAACCTAAAAGTTCTGGTTCACATCACAGGCCGCATAGTCGTATAGAATATGATCACTCACCTTTGTTTCACCGGGAACGGGTGCAACCCCTGCCAACCCGACACACTTTGCCACTCTTCAATGTGTTAATGACACTGCTCTTCCCCACATTTGGGTAATCGATAAACCCGACCGATATTTGTTTCTTATCTGAATGTAGCTGGGAGAATTGTCTCAGTAGCTGGATGAGCGAACCCTTGCCGAATGAATGGTTTGGCGAAGCATGGAACGCAATTGTCGGGTATCGCGGTGTGAGGTGTTGAATATATCATGCCTATACACAGACCAGCAGTCTCGTAAATGCGTGACGAGAGAGGGAGTCGGATAGCATACTGTAACCCAATTTGGGACCAGATCGCACTTGTTGATAACAAGTACAACCTGCTTGTGCGCCTTTTCCTTCCGAATATATTCCAACACGCTCTCGCAGAGCGTACCAAGTGGATCTCGTGCGTCCAGTACGTGTAGCAGCACATCCGACGAGTCAATAACTTTGTACAGTTCGCCGTATATGCGTCGTGATGTGCCCTTCGTGTATATCGGCTCCACGTAATCGGCGTGTGTCTGTTGCATCGCCGCTGGCGCAGTCACCTCTGCAAGCTCTACCATTGCCCTTGCTTGTGCGGCTTCTTCGGCAGCGGCTGCCCCCAACTTGCCAAGCTCCTCAAATGTGCCGGCATCGATGCGTGGGCGCTTGCGTTGAGCCTTGGGACCGAAAGTATTTGTAAACGGCTCCGTCTCGACAATATGGGAATGCTGCATTTGGTTTGGTCAGAGGCACGAGATGAGTTGATGCGGGGCGATACGAACCTTGCGCAAATTTGGGTTCGCCGCATCGTCAAGGAGCTGCATGGGGAGCTGTTGCGCCGTAGAAGCACAGAATAGGGGTCATGCTGCTTGGTCTGCAAGCTCGTACGGAAGTGATCCAGGGTGGTCTGTGAGATAACCCGGGTGTTGCCTGCAAATAAGACGCACGCAGACAATAAGTAAAAGTCATCAAACACATGAAGCGAGGACAACGTTGACAAGGGAGACGCACCGAACCATCGCCGATCCGGCTGTACTCTTCCGGGCGTCGTCTCGTCCTCTCCCTTCTGAAATTCCGCAGCCTGGATGATCTTCCCGTCCGGGTCGCGCATGGCCTTGCCCCCCGTGAGCATCTTGAGCCGCTTGACCTGTTTAGCATTGCGATAAAAGTTCTCGCCTTTTACTTTTTGCAGGTTTTGAGATCCGGATGAGCGTGTTTTGGAATCCGACAGTGATCCTTTCGTGCGTGCCATCTGTACCTGTACCAGAATTCGAATTCGGAATGAGAAATTCTTGCCACAGGTGTAGTTCTACATGTATGGTATCTCATTCCCACGCCCTCATGCGGGACCGAGACTTTTACAACTTTTACTTTTGGATTCGTCCACTCGTTAAACCATGGTTTCCCGGATTCCACTGCCTCATTCAGATGCACTTCGCCTTCTACCACCGGTGTCACCGGGTGTTCAGCGTCCCGCTGGACGTAGGTATCGCAGCTGAACCGTATAGCGTCAAAAATGACATGAGAATTAATATACGTATCCAGGCTCGGGATGGCATCCGGATGTTATGACTGCCGCGGCCTGACCTGTACAACCTATGAATATCGCGCACTGCTTTACTCACCACAGGGGTTTACTGCTAGCGAGTATCTTGGCCATGCCTTCACCCCTTCTAATGAGTTTAGGAAGCTGATGGCGCTCCTCTGGTCGTCACCCCGTCGGGCGGTAATCCTGAGGTCAGTCGTATAACAGCTCCTTTGTGCACTCACAGCGCCAATCTTCCTCTTCCATTTTCTCTCACACTCACAGAGAAGCACAACGCCCTTCCCGTCCATTCATGTGGTACTGCTGATCACGTGAGAAAATTGACAACGCCACGAAGGAACGGAATCTGTCACTAAATGGCGGTAGGGCATGCGTTAAATCTACCGCTGTCAGATGCAACGACAGCCGATAGGACGCGAGCTTTACTGTTTCATCTTTGCATCTACATGAATTGTCTAAGAGCGGGTCGTGGCCCTCAGCCTACTATGATCTCTCTACTTCAGTGTGGACATATGGCTCATCTGCAAATGTACCCCTTGCACGGTTCATATGGTTGTGATCACTTCTCCCAGAATATGGGAGCATTACGAGACACCATATCAGCAGCAAGTTACACCACAAGTTTGCTTGCATCTCGTCTGGCGACCGATCTAAGAAGAATTTACACCAGTTACGTTGTAACTCCCCTCGCTCAGATGGTTCATCCATGAAACTGTAGAGTGACAAGAATTTTTCCTCTGTCATGCAAATATACTTCATCCGATTCTCCCCAAACCGACCGACTAACGGACCCGAATGTCTCGTCGAAGGGACAGATGCTCCAATTTTTGTGGTGGACATCTTCTGGCCTTCCTTCTTGAAAACTCTGCCGTCATGCACAAGAGGTGTCCAGCATATAAAAGCAGGGCCTCCTTCCTCCCTTCTCTCATCAGCATCGTCTTCCTCAACTCTCCTTTACACTTTGATCAATTCGACTTACTACCAGCGCAATGATGTTTATCAAGACCATCTTGGCTCTCTCTGTCGCCACTCTCGTTCTCGCTGCTCCGTCTCCCCAAGGGCCTCCTGGTCCCCCTGGTCCTCCCGGACCTGGGCTTATCAGTACGTCATGCTTGAATCTATGCGCGTACAAGCCTGATTAAAACAACGTAGATGCTGATGTTGGTGCTATTACCAATGCCAATGTACTCGGCGATAGCATCGGTAATACTCCCAGCAATAACCTCGGTGATCCCGGGTCCCCCATCAGCAATATCGGAAGCGTTGTTACCCGTCCCGGGCGCGGTCGCGCTGTGGATACTGCCTAAGGCTAGTATCCAGCGAAGGTATTCCTCTCATTCCAAGATTTTTTATCAGTCCTCTTAATCTCCATGCTCTAGAATGCCTTCAGAGGAACGCGAACATGCGTGCTGTTTGGAACCAGGAACCGAGATTGGACGTATGGTCATCACGAGGCGGACTCTGCGAGGTTGAAGCTCGTGCTAGAGGGCTTTTGTTGTGTTTCGGCTTTTTTTTGAAGCTCCCAAGTCGCTACTTATTTTAATTCATATGCTTGCTCCAAAGTAGCCGTAACCTTTTTTTTAACAATTTGAATCCATCCCGCAAGCTCAGATGTATGCCACCTGAGAAGAATTTTTGGTTGTGCGGACTACGTTATCCCACAAATTGACGAACGACCCTAATTGACCTTTGGGCCTGGACGCCTTTAGTTGGGCATATTCCAAGCCAAGCCGGTTGCGACGCAGCTGACAAGCGCCACATATTGCCAGGGCTCACGACGGTGGTTTCTGATCTCTGGATCTCTGAGACGTTGTCGAGTCGTTGGCGTCTGCCAGCAACCAATACAGAATTCACTTCCCACGCTTCCCTCGCAAAAACTGCATCCATGACCACCCAACGTACCCAACTCCCATATCGCGCGTAACGTACGGAGCCGAAGTACAAGGCAGGTATCGTTGAATTGGCTTCCCCACAATTTTTTCCGGACCATCATTGCATCATCTCTCAGTGCTTCCCATGGTTCGCTCCCCTCCCAACACTTCCCTGCTCGCTCGATGAATCATCACAACTTCAATATATCTGCGTCTCGATGCATTTCAGTCTACTTTATACATTCTTAGAGATGTGGGCCATGACCGTGGGCGAGCGAGTGCGACGAAACTCTGCGTTATCCGAATAGGGGGTCTCGAGTCTTCGTGCCTTTTTCAATGTCACACAAGCCGCGCTACGGCAGATGTCAAGTCGCACCAACGGTACCATCTGGCTGCACCCCTCCACTCGTAGCGCTCTTCGTGGGCTGCTGGATCAGCGCTCAGCGCTCAGCGTTCAGCCAACGTTTTGTGTAGGTTTGTGTTGGTGAAATCCATGTTTAGACTTGAATAATCTTCACACCACGATGCGGCACCCATGATCTGACATCTGGACGTCTGAACTGAAAACGATCAGCGAGTTCATTCCTGCCTGATGCTGATGAATGCATTAACATGCCTCCTGAAATGAAACGATACGGCGTTTCGCTCTGGATAATGGAGCTTCCGCGACTCCTTATCTCCTCGGCTTCTTAGAACACCTTGCTGGTTGTGCTGCTTCTGCGGTGAGGTACAGTATGACAGTTTGGAAGCATCACGCTCGTGCTTCTTTCGGGCTGCCTACAGTACGGCCACCTCGGACGCGAAGCGGATCTGGAACACGCCGCTCATATGCCAGTGAGGTCCGCGGTCCGCGGTACTTCCGTCACGTGCTGTTCAATGCCCGTACCCGATAAGACTGGCAGCGGAACATCGCTACAGACGAGGAAAAAATGTCTAGATTTTGCCTCGATGCTCAAGAGCACCGCGATGGTCACCATGTATGGATGGTGTCATGTCAGAACTTCGGGGAAAGCGCTCAGAACAGCGCTGGCAACTTTTTGAAAGAACTGGAGCACGCGAACACTGTAGGATGGAAAAGCGCCGCAATCCAATCCTGGGCCTTCCATGACCTGGGGCTGTTGCCTTTCAATTAATCCCGAATTATAGGGTACATTGGCCTGCTATTTGGAGATGTGCTAAAATGAAGGGCATCGGCTTCTAACGCTAATCATATTGTGAAACTCGGGTATCAGGGAGTCTCTCGGAGCGCCTAAGAACGAAAGGAGGAAAGGGAAATCCCGAATCAATTCATGAGCGCTCTACATTACCCCCACTAGTCTTGACATCCCTTTTGGGCTTGATGGGAGCCCCGAGCTCCCATCGCAGGCATGAACACAGGCTCGGGCGCTGCCACCAACATCGCCGCCTGTGCGGGCATGTATATCCCGAGGGGTAAGGGCCAGCGCAAGGCCCAGCGCTCGGGGTTGCACGGCGCCGCGCTGGGGTGGGAACGCAGTGTAGGGGTATCCGCGAAGACTTGAGGCGGACAAGTGTGCACTGCGATGAAGGCCACTGAGTGATGGTAGTAGCCCATTATGAGTAGCAACACGGGTGCCGTTGGAATGTGAACTCGAATGCGCGCGAGTGGCCGGGCCGAATTCGGAGGATCGTTGGGGCGAGTCGGGACAGTGATGTGGAGCATGGTAGCTAATGGTAAGTTCACGAGCGAAGGAAGAAGGCCGCGCCGCGAAGGGAAGGGTATGGGGGTGGCAGAATGGAGAGCTTATCGAGGCTCTTGGGCGCAACATCGATTCTTCCTCATTTTTAAGGATAAGCCAAGTCAAACAAGTGTTGTTAAAGGGCGAAAAACGGAAACTGCATGAGATTATAAGACTGGGAACAGTCAAGTTGTTCGTGGTCCAGAGTCGCGCCAAATGTTCGAGTCGAGCGTATCGCAGAAGATCTTTTGGGGAATGAGTAACGACGTATCGAGATAGGAGGACCTGCGTAGGAGGTGAAAATGATAAGGAGGGCAGTCAGGAGGAATTGAGTTTCCTGCTTTAGGTCATGAATGTAATAACCCACTTCCGGCTAAAGAAAAAACGATGTCGGGTTCATGGGCAGGTGCGTAATGGTCGTCGCTCAGCTCAGGACTGACCACTTACTACGGCGGCGTAGCATGGCTGCTGAAAATGAACATACAGCACGTTCCTGTAAAATCGAGTCACCACCGACAACCGCACATTTTGGGAGCGCTGCGCGCTAGGTTGGGGACTTGGGGTTGAAGCGTTGAAGTTTTGAGGCGTTGAAGGCGTGCGACCTGCCACTAGTACTGCCGCCTGCAGCGCTTTACCCAATTGAGTGATCACAACATCACATTGGTATGTGTTGAGACATCCAACACTTTTCCTCAGACATCTACGGTTTTTTGGTAGCTGTCAAAGATGGCGAAGATGATCAGGGGAGGGATACGAAAACGCGTGACCAGACCACCTCATCCTGGTCCAAAAACCATGGTTTGACAACGCCGGAACTGCACGGCGGGCATAACGTGCACGTATGAAGACGGGGTATATATTGAGGAACGAGGGGGCAGAGCAGCAGGGCCATCAGGACTATGGACGACCGTAGTTGCTATGCGATAAGGAGATGTGTCCACGTAAGGATTTAGCAGCAATTGTGACGATGGGAGCCGCCCACGTAAGACATTATATTCTAGCACTCGGTCGTTATGGATTCCTAGTGTGTAGTGAGGTAATACACGAAAATGTCGTAGCCAACGAGATGTATTAGGCAACAACGGTCACCGAAGTTTTTATATATGCGGAAAGTTCCCCCGTGCTCGGTCGCATTCTGAGGAATTGAGGTTCGACGAGGTGCCGACGACTCGAAAGGCGACGGGATGAGAGGACCTGGGATTCACAGTATGCACGAGGAGCAATAAGCTATGTCGAGACACCTTCCGAGGTGGCGATTTATTCCACTGTACTGTACAGCCCAGAAGCCAAGTACGGCGCCGGAAGAACCTGCCGACGGAGGTTCCGTCAAGTGGCTTACAGCGGCGTCAACGGATTTGCATAATTGTAGTCGATACTGTTACAGTAACTGCCAGCGGGGCCCGCAGCACGAGGTGGCAGTGCGAAACACCAACGGATGCGGAGCATCATGCGCGCCGCGCAAGACTGCGCAAAACCGGATGCTGAAAAAGCCGTGCCAAGGAGATCCATAGGTCGCTTGTCGTGCATGAGGTTGAGGTCGGGCTCGACGGTGAGACAGCTCGCTTGAGAAGAGGCCTGGCGGATAATTGTCGGTCGATCCGGGGTCAGAAGACGTTACACATAAAAATTTGGCGAGTGGGAAAGCGGAAGAGGCTCTGCTCAACCCCACGAGGGCGCCACAGCCGCCGCCGCCCCACTCCACAAAGCCGTGACCTCATCGGATTTGGCATGAACCTTGGGCGTATAAAACTGCGCACCCGAGGGTCTCTATGCCATCCAACATTGTTTCGTCTTTCTTCGTTTTTTGACTCTTTTCTATCTCTGCCATCATGAAGTTTATGAGAGGTTTTGTTACAATTTTTGTCGCCACGATGGCGCTCGCTTCACCGCAACCACGCGGAGAGGAGGAAAAGCGTCAAGGTGCGTCCCGTCTAGCGTCGATGTTCACTTGGGCACGAATTTAACTTGGTCTACGTTACAGTCACGTCGTTCCTCGGATCTGTTGCGAACCAAGTTACCTCTGATGGTGCGCCGCCACATTCACCGATGCATTTCTGATGTCGCGGTCTCATTCGATTGGGTTGGACAGCGGGGTCTATCTTCACAGACGCGACCTCCCTCGGTGGTGAGGTTGCCACCAAGGTCACCTGTACGTCCCCTCCCCCCTTTGCTCGGCGATTCCACGAGCCCTTTTATGACGTACTTGGCGTCATAGCAATCGGTGGCCAGGTCTTCACTGAAATCACATCGGCGGGTGGTGCAGCTATCACGCTCGCGGGAAGCGGGGCAGGCGTTGTTACCACTTTTGCTGGCTCTGTCTACACAGTCGCGACCGCAGCAGCAGCGAGCACGGGGACAGGAACTGGGTGCGGTCCGAACACTGCAACCTGAGAAATGCTAACGGGGGAGTTTTTTTTCAGGAACGCGGCTGTGGCGAATGTCCGGTCGTTACATATCTCGGCACCTGTGCTCGCAGCACTGGCTACAACAGCTGGCGGCGTAATACTCGGTGCTTGGGTGGCGATCTAAGAGTAATACTGGAGATTCTTAATCATTATGGCCGCTCCATACATGTATCGTAGCTTACTATTCTAGTGTTTACACCATCGGACCGACTCTCGTTTTTTTTATACAGCTACGCCTCGTCACCTTTTTCGGAGGGTGTATGTGTTCTTTCGTATGGGGACCGGCGATGCCTTGCCATGATCGAAACGTTTTGTGGATGCAGCCCCGCGACGGGCCTAATCTGGTTTGACTCTCTTGCCCGGGAGGGATAACTTCGGTTGGAAGTCGACGTAGCCCTCCCGGCATAGGCAAAGCACTGTCTCGAACAGGCTTCCGGATGGGTCGATCGACTTTGTATTTTCTGATATTCTTGGGACTATAAAAGTATATTAATGCCGGCGTCCCACGGCCATAATATGCCCGTCCTCACTCGATACGACATACTCCTTGGGTCTTTGACTATTTTGTTCAGCTTGGCATTATTGTTCGTAGCGCATGCAGGCAAGAAACGTTTACCGTACCCTCCCGGGCCCAAGCGCCTCCCAATCGTAGGCAATCTGTTCAACATGCCTTCGCGTGCGGAATGGTTCACGTACCTTAAATGGTCGCAAGAGTTTGGTAGGACTCGTAATGTCATCGTGCCAAGGCCCCCTTCAACTGAAGTTCGCCACCACTCGGACTGGTTCTTCGTCAGATTCCGACGTCATCCATGCAGATGTGATGGGGTCACATATTATTATTCTCAACTCGATCAAAGCCGCCCAAGAGCTACTGGAGAAGCGCTCCTCAATCTATTCAGACAGGTATGATTTGAATGCATGTAGGACAGCTCGTCCTTGTCATCTGCCGATTCAACACGCCTTTCAGACCGCCCATGATTGTTCTGCGGAAGTTGTATGTATGATGGACTTTGCGTTGTCGTGTTTCTGACCACCCACAAGACTTGGCATGGACTTCAACATTGGCTTTATGCCATATGGCCCCACTTGGCGCTACTTGCGCCGGGCATTCCACATCAACTTTCTTCCCACTAAACTTGAGGCATTCCGACCTTTCGAGCAACGAGCGGTCCATCGCCTGCTCCGCAACCTACTGACTTCACCGGATAACTTCCCGCAACACCTCAGGCAGTGAGTTGTCGTGCACCTATCTGTTAAGGGAATATGTTGATCGAGGGAGAAAGCATGACCGGACAAGGTATCCTATCGGTCGCTTATGGGGTGGACGTGCTCCCCGAAGGGGATCCATTTGTGGAGGATGCCGAAAATGTGCTACGGGCTATGGCATTCGGATCAACCAAGCAAGCCTTGATGTTCGATACGATACCTTGGTGTATGTACCGCAGCCTTTTACTAACAAAACAAATGTTTACCGACGACTGCGCAGTGATCCGTATTCCGAGCTGGCTTCCGGGCGCCCGCGGCTTCAAGCGCAACGCGCATCAGTGGAGACTCATTGTCGAGACCGCCTTACAGACACCATACGATAAGGTGAAGAGCGAGCTCGTGAGTTCTCTTGATCGCCCCGCGGCTGGCCAGGTCCACAATACGTTCATGTAGGACTCTGGGGCGTCTCCTGAAGGCTGTCCCAGGGACAATGTATATCGCTGGCGCCGACACTGTAAGTGAAAGGCCCCAACGAGGCCCACATGTTTCTCTGAGGATATTTCATAGACTGTCACCGCGCTCGAAATATTTATCCTTGCAATGACTCTGTACCTAGAAGTCCAGCGCAAAGCACAAGAAGAGATCGATCGGGTGGTCGGAAATTCACGACTTCCGGGTCATTTAGACCAAGATGACCTTCCATACGTTCAGGCCGTGGTCAAGGAGGTTTTACGCTGGCATCCCGTTACCCCGCTCAGTACGTCCTTGCCATCAAGCGTCCAGAACACCAATACAACTGCGCTCCAGGTGTTCCGCACCGGGTGACGCAGAGCGATGAATACGAAGGCTATTTCATTCCTGCAGGATCGATAATCATACCGAACGTGTGGTACGCACCATCATGTGCATCATCTTGCGTCGGGTAACCGATGGTTCACAGGGGTATGCTACACGACCCGAACGTCTTCGCGGAACCCCGTCGGTTTTACCCAGAACGTTGGTTCTCTCCGAACGCGCCGACCTTTCCCAACCAGGCATTTGGTTTCGGGGCGCGCTTGTGTCCTGGTCGTTTCTTCGCCCGTAGGAGCATTTGGGCGAATATGGTTGGAATACTGGCTACGTTCAAGATTACACCCACAGAGGATGGTCCTCCCCAGCCAGTATTTTCATCGGGGTTAATTTCGTATGTTGTCTAGAACCCTAACCCCACGAAATGGATAAAAGGCTAACGAAGGGTTGGCAGGTACGTAGAACCGTTTCGATGCTATATTCGTCCACGTTCGGAGGCGGCAGCTTCGATCATACGCAACACGGAGAGTGAATGAGCAGCTGGGGCTGGCTAGGCAAAGAGCGATAGATCTGTCATGGTACTGGCTCGAGAAAAATTAGAAACCCGCTAGTAGCGTTTCAAATAAGATAAAGACATGCTCAGGACAAAGCGTGGTAATCACCTGAGTGCAGTCAGGAAGTGCTATCCCGGAAAATTCGGTGCTGGGCCGGGGTGCGTGATGCAGCGTGCCTTTCGAGGAGCTGATGACTGGGTTACGCGATGATAGATGTGATTCGCTGACATCGTCGACGATTCTGGTGCAGGGATGGTTCGTGCCAGTGCACCGGACAATGCGGTCTCACTGGTCTTGGTCCAAACTCAAAAAGACCATCCCAGGACACAAATGCCAATATTTGAAGCTGGCTAGACGGGCACGGAGTACTAATTGAAGTCACCATCTCATGTAGGACAATCACAACTCCATCGGCCCTATCACGTCTTACACTCTTCGTCCGAGTGAAAAATGCGCAAAGGTGCCATCAAACGTGTGCGGTCCTCAACTACTAGGTGGGATGGCCCGCTAGTGACATCCCCGGGTATGCGGGGATCATGCAGAACTCAAGAAGGCAACCAAGCTCCACACGAGGAACGTCCTGCGGTCGAGGAAGCAGCAGGCAGACAGCCGGCAGGTTGGAGGGAACGTTACATCTTCCCATGGGACCATGGAGCCTGCGCGGGGATCTTGGACTCACATGAGTATGAGTGGGGAGCGCTGGCGTGGAGAGTTAGGATTAGAGGCCAAAATGAGGCCAAAATCGAGCAAATAAGGCGGCATTACTAGTACCACTCGCAGGAGAAGTTCTTGGAGAGGGTGGGCGAAAAGGTATAGATGGCAGTTCGACGAGACTAAAAAGGCTCAACCTTAACGTAAGGTTTAAACGTTTAAAAGCCAACAATTCTGCAATTCTAATCTGTTCCCCGATTCACCATGATCTCCTAGACTTCGACCTGGAAGTTCGATATTCCAAAAGGGAGGGCGAAGCGATAACGATAACGATAACGTTGCTTGAGGGTTGTCCTTCCATGACACAGCGACGGTGAGGGTAGTAAGGTGAATGTTGGAATGCGCGCACGGCACACGGTATCGATTAGGACGGGCCAATATTTACGGGTCGCACTTTGATCATTACTGCGGGCTCAGCTCCTCGGTGATGGCACCGACCAATTATGGAAAACAGCTTTAGAATGTTTGGAGCATTCGGAGACATGATGAAACGCTACAAGGTTGAACTGATTGTACGAGACGTGCCAGTGGCAAGGACGCGGAACTGAGGTCGGGTACGCGAGCGAGCGCCTTCGATTAATTGTTCTGGAATTGACCCTCATCAGGATCCTCCTTTCACCCTGACTAGGACGCCCATGGAAGTCACAATTTATCTCGGGTTGCATCAAACCACATTCAGTCGCACCACATTGAGAAGTCCGCCGCGTCGCGTGTCGAGATGATGGGTTCATTTCATGCGTTGGCTGATATTTCGTTGGAACTATGGACTGTCCGCATCACATTCTTCCGCATGGCGCCCTATCTTCTACCCATACAACACGACGAAATTCATTAGGGCATCTTGGCACTCAGAGATTATTTTTATCATGTGTGGACGGTTGACTGTCAGAACAAAGTGTGTCTGGCACAGCTGCGAAGCTGCCGCATCTCCCTCAAATTGATTGATTCAAGCCACGTTTGGGGCGCATTATACATTATCGGCAAAAGCGAACCCCAATAACTACCTCTGAGCCGGGGGACAACTGTGGAGGTCTGTCTCGCTTTTACAGCTCCGCCGAAATCAGCACAATAGCCTCATTTCAAGACAATGGAGACATCCTTACGAATTTCTGCTTGCCACTAAACCTTACGAGGATTTGTGGGAAGGCAATCAATGAGTGACCTTTCAGCAGTCCTGAGAACACGAGGCGACCCGGATCCAATCACACCACCACTCCAGTAGCAGGCCTAGCCAGGAACGCCATTGTCGAAGCTCTCGAAGGAAGATGCCTCGGCCCTGTGGAGTCAGCCCATGTGTGTGGTTGTTGCTGCTCATAACCAAAAATTCCCAAGTGAGGCCCGTCGCGCAAGCGCCCGCCCGTTCGTTAAAAAAGCCTAGTCGGCCTCGCTTTCCGCAAGCACGTTTTCCTCAAAAACTGCACTCCACGCTACCACCAGCATCCCGACAGCGAACACACCATACTCACAACATGAATCCTTATCCTTTCCACACTGTCCCGGCCAATGACGCCGCTTTCTGGTCCCGTGGTGAGACACAGGGCCAAGAGCAGACGACGATATGGTCCGAAACTGCGCGTTGCGTGCAACCTATGCTTGAATTCAACTCGGCGCTGGGGGGTCCCACCACGGTGAGCAACGTCCCCTCCAGGGTGTAATGGGTTACTCACGACTCCCTGTCACAGGACTTCGGCTGGGAAGCCAGTGCTACGCCCGAAAACCTACCTAATAGCAATCTGGCTGCCACTCCTCTCTATCCCCTTCCACAACTGCCTCCCCCTTTTCGAACAGCTATCCAGGAGGTTTCAACTATATGGACCCCGTGAGTGAAATGCGCCCGATTACCAACGAAAGGCATCGACTTACCTAGTTGCGTTACAGTTACAGAACCTCCTGGACCCTTGGTTCATGCCAACCCCCCGTAAGTCACATTCTTTTCTCTGCATTGCGCTTGTGTTGACGCAGCCTAAAGCCCATACAGAAGCGGCATTTGGTGCAGCATCGCCGAGCGATGTGCCGTGGGCCGGGGTCATCCCTGTGCATACTCAACCTATGAGTTATATGGTGAGTGCGCGTTGCTCGAGTACTAGAGACCTGACCTTGACACTTTCCAGGAGTCCATCCCAAGTGGCTCAGTGGCACCGGCTGCTCCTGAGGCTGGATTGGCCTGGTTCCAACAACCAGGTCAGTTCGTTGACACCACGCCCTCCTATTTTCCAATGCCGTGAGTGTCTTGGTCCTGTGTCGGGAGTGACACATCCGCCCTCGCTAACACTGCCTATCCCAGCCATTCGTCCACTGAATTCGACATGTCAACCATCGGCATACCGGACGTCGGTGGCGGGCCGTCAATGTCGCATGCCACGTGCATCCTGGCATCTCTGAGGACAAGGCTCGGGAAGCGTCCTCGTGGCGGCGACGACACGAGTCGTACTTCATCCGGGGAGGAAAGCAGTGGCACTACATCCAGCCCACGCAAGAAGATCAAGGGCAAGATGGCCATTAAGAGGGTCTTGGTAGCGGCCGGGTCCACAAGTAGGGCCTGCCAGAAGCCAATCACCGAGACCCCAACAGTTATCAATGGTATATCCAAGGCGGCAGAACGCGGAGCAGGGGAGCTCGCGACTCCAAACACACATGAAGTTTACCCTCGATTCCTATTGGGGCCAAGTGTCCAGGGATCGACAGTAACCACTGTGCAAGGAGCGCCGCCTCGGGTCGCGGGGAGCGAGCAGGGAGCAGCGTGGCACCACGTGGGTGGCACGGTGGAGCGCCAGCAAGAGGCTGGTTACAAGGCGGAGGACGGAAGACCGGCGGCAACGGAAGAGGACCACTTCCGAATCCCTCGACGTCTTTGGAAAGGTGTACAAGGCCCTCCTCGAGGCTTCGTCGGAGGACTGGGCACGCGGGGCTGTCCGCGTGCTAAAGTGCCGCCTTTGCCCCAGTGCCGACTTTGGCAACTGGGAAGGTTTTAAACGGCACTGCAGATTCTCGGAGGCTCACCCTTACGAGATAGTCTTCTGCGACTCTTGCGGAGACTTCTTCGCGAGACAGGATGCGCTGAACCGGCACCGCAAGGAACCCCCTCGGCGTGTGTCAGCGTCAGTTCCGAGATGGCTGCGTTCAAGCGTAAGGTGACGGAGGTGGTGCATAGGCTGTTTTTGGAAAGGCTGGAGCGCTGTCCGAAGACGAAGGAGGACATTGGGACCCCCTTCGCGCAGGTCATCCAGGGGACCTTCCCGGAATCTTCAAAGAGAGGAAGCCGACTGCAGAGTCGCCTCGGAGCATCCACGTCGCAGACTCGCAGTCCTGAATCTGTCAGCACCGATTGGATGTAATTTGTTTTGTTTTACTTCCCTTTTTCTCTTCGCCGGTCCTACCTGCAAGGGGTGAATTGCAGTGTGGTGCCATGGACGGTACGACTTTTTGTATTTAGTTTGCTCTTGCCGTAGCTCTCTGTCTCGCGGTTTGGGTGCTTCGCCTATATACTAGCCGTTATTCTGATCCGAAGGTGTTCTTGTCCGACTATACGCCGTATATCCCCTTCTGTATAGTAAATTTTTGCTCGAGAGTCGCAACGAGGGAAGAGCAAGGTGGGTGTCGACGAGCCATCGATTGATCACAAGTCGGATAAGAGACGCGTTTCTTAAACACGCGTCGGGTCCAACCAAGGCTGGACCTTCTTCTTGCCACGCTGCCTCAACGTGAGGAAATGCACAAGCGTCCGACTCTCGCACCAGGACGCTGAAAGTCAGCCTATTCCTTCCACATCAGAGACCACGAACCGTACACATGCCCGCTGCACGCGATCACGCGCGATCTTGAGCCGCACACAATCCCGCCACAAGGCAGCCCGGAGCAATCGATGGATTGTCTCTGGCGGGGGGCTATCTCTACACGGGGGACACATCGACGCCGTTGTTGGACCGACGGTCATCGGGAAGTGGACGGAAGCAGGACCGTGTAGGCGCTCAGCTAGAGGGGATCGATTTGGAAAAACGTAAAACGGTGCCAGTGCGTCAGCCATTTGTCCCCCCATACTGTAGTAGTCTACCGCACATCGTGGCAAGTTTTTAGCGACATGATGATCAGCCTCGGTCTGATACGATATTTGGGAACAAAAACATCATTTTTCGAGACTGCCCTGCCGACGCTGCTACTGTACTCGATGGACGGACACGCTAAGCTGGATTCGGCTAGCTACTTCATTGCGAGTGGTGTCGCCTGTCTCCCAACTAGGTACAGTAGTGTCTAGACCCCGTCAGGCGTCCTGCCTTTGCCCGACTGCCGGTGGGTTCACATCAATCGAGAACGGTCCTCCGTAGCACGAGGCCCCAGCCGCCAAGGCTACGTTGCCGCCATGAGCATGAACCTCGTGTTTAAGCTTTCTTCCTTGACTCCACCCCTGGTACTTAACCCGATTCCATGCGATAGAATACGTGGGGTGGACGGCGATGACCTATGACAAGCTCGTTATATGCCAATGCAGCTGTATCCATATGTTCTACCCGTAAAAGGGCAATTCTCCATATAATGCAATCCGCGTCGGCATGGTTCGTGCTCGTGCGTTTCCCGGTTATAAGGCAAGTTTCCCCGTCTGGAGAATCTCCGACTCTGCCGATGCGATTGGTTGCTGTAGTATAATCATGCATGTACGAGGTAGGCTAACTGCTTAAGCGCTCAAGCGCGGCGCCTCCATATACGAGTGTACCTACCCACGCAACGACTCTCGTGCTGGGTACTGTACTGGATGGCTGACACGATCCCATAATCGCGCGAATACGATGTCCCCATCTGCTTCTGCACGGTGGGGTGGCCAGACGTGATGACACTACCTGGGACCAGCGTGGCACGAATCATGCATAAATCATGGCTGGCACTGGCAAGACACAGTAAGCGTAGAAGAGCTGAGCTGTAATGCCGAGCGTATGCCGTGCTGGGCTCCGTCAAGATGGAGAAAGACGGACACCGTTATGCAGCCTATACTTGCGAGAAACTGAAAAAAAGGTACGACCACGTCACTTCACCTCGTTGGCTAGAAAGCCAAAAGCTGGAAAGAGCGAACGGACACTGTGCTGTGAGAATGAAAGTGTCTTTGAGTAACGCACGACAAGTCCACCACACAATCGAAAGGTGAGGCCACAAGTGGGCTGCACTTATCACCAAATCGATGGTCAAGATGTTATCGGCTCCACTCCGCCCTCCGATCATCTGGTCGTTCCAGAACCTCATCATCACCCATGTCTGCCCCGCTCAGTCCCTCAGAACTGCAGGAAGTCCTCGCTTTCACGACCGAGCTCGCCCGTAAAGCGGGGACCCTCATACTCGAGGGCTCGTACGCGATCCAACGTGCAGGCGCAGGCAGCGTCGGCGAGAAGAAGAACGCAGTCGACCTCGTGACGGAGTACGACGTCAAAGTCGAGGAGCTCGTCCGGGGCGAGATCGCGAGCGCATACCCACACTTCCAATTGTATCGTATCATACCGTTTTGCGATCTTTTCTGTTTTTTTTTGTTGTTTTCTTTGGTAGGTGGAGAAGCTGAAATGCGTCACTCTTCTTTTTTTTCTTCCGGTTAGCATAGGCGAAGAGTCGTATTCCTCTGGGACGCGACCACCGCTCACGGATGCGCCCACATTCTGCGTCGACCCCATCGGTGAGTACGCTCGCGCCCTCTCCTCCTGCCTTGCCACTGAACGAACGGATATGATCTGATGAACCGAATCCCGAACCACGCGCAGACGGCACGACCAACTTCGTGCACGGCTTCCCCTATGCATGCATCTCCCTAGGCCTGCTCGACCAGCGCACCCCCGTCCTGGGCGTGATCTACAACCCCTTCCTAGACCACCTCTACACAGGCGTGCGCGGCGCCGGCTCCTACCTGCACACCCGCCCCAGCCCCGCCAACAACAGCTCACTCGGCGACCACAACACCGCCGTTGCGCAGCGCCTCCCCCTCGCACCCGCCAGCGCCCGCCCACTGCCCGCGCTCGCCGGCGCGCTCATCGCGGTCGAGTGGGGCTCGGACCGCGCGCCGGACCCGATCCGGCGCAAGGCGGGCAGCTTTGCGCGCCTCGCGGGCGCGCCGCCGCACGGCGTTATGGCGCACGCGCTGCGCTCCGTCGGGAGCGCCGCGCTCAACTTTGCGCTCGTCGCGCAGGGCGCGTTGGACATGTATTGGTACGTCGGGCGGCGTCGGCGGCCCCCTCTTTTATTTTGTTTCGTGGGCACTGATGTGGTCGTTTGGCGGGCGGACTTGGACTTATCATAATTTGCGTTTGTAGGGAGATCGGGTGCTGGTGCGATTCTGTTTACTTTTCATGGGTTTGAGTGGTGCTGAATGATGACGGTGGCAAACTCGCAAGGCCGTGGGATGTCTGCGTACGCTAATATAACAGAGTTTAGTTCAGAAATATGTTGACTCGGTTCATTCGGCATAGGCAGGAATTGTGATCGCTCAAGAAGCAGGCGGCTTCGTCACAGGCTCCAAAGACGCACCGCACGATGGCGTCGTTACGGAAGCGATCCTCACCGGCCGGCGCTACCTC
The DNA here is from genome assembly GCA_022496215.1 of Russula brevipes. Taxonomy (NCBI): domain Eukaryota; kingdom Fungi; phylum Basidiomycota; class Agaricomycetes; order Russulales; family Russulaceae; genus Russula; species Russula brevipes. The sequence continues at coordinate 384,936 of WTXF01000009.1, read as the reverse complement.
GTCATCCGCGGCGTTGCGGGGACCCCGGTACGTCTCGGCCCCAAGCTATGGAAACTTGACGCACGATTTATTGTACTTATCCCTATCTTCGTATCCATCCTTGCAGGAGGAAAGCAGCCTCGACGTTCAGAAGCGCATAGCGCGGGAATTCTATGATACAGTCGAGGATATCCCTCTCGACGAGTAATCACGGAGAATATCATTTGGTCGTAGTAGCGCACATGATTTGTGAATAGACATGATTATCCACGTCAATGATGGAAGCTGTAAAGTACCCGGTATGCTATAACTCCTGCCTAAATGACAGACGGTAACGGTACGTACGATGCATACAAAGAGTGACCGAGAAAGCGGAGGGCGAGGGATCGGCCAGCGGGCGAATCTTATGTACGGTGCTGGTGATCGCGGCCCTTCTCCCGCCCTCCGAACCCGAGCCCAATCCCGAACAAAGACGCATTGAGACTAACTTGCGCGCCGCGTGCCGAAACCCCGCCGGTTCCTTCCCCTTCGTCGCAGCAGATGACGATGACGATGACGACGTGCCGCTGGAGAGCAGCACCTCGGGTGGTGGCGGTGGTGGTGGCAATATCACGCTGCCCGATTCCGCGGCCGATGTGGACTGTCGGGACGTGATTCTTCTTGTGGGCTTGGATTGCGCTCCTCACGCGGCGTGCCCCTGCCGCTACCATGCATCGGGTGTGGGTGCCCACGCCGGTTTCCCGGACGGAGAGTTGTTGTAGATCGAGCGTCCAGGTGTTCGCGATCGCTAACTGTCATTTGTCATCCACTGTCGATGCATATGATGTGCAGGCTTGCCGATCTTGTACGAGAGCGCAGGCATCGTCATGGGACCGTTCGATACGCCTGGCGCTGGCGAGGTGCGCCAAGCAGGGAGAGATGGACTACCTGAGCTGCAGGTGTCCCCCCAGCTCCAGATACAGCCCCAGAACCCAAAGACTTTGATTTCTCGTAAGGTGCCGAACGATGCATGATATCGAGGTCGTCCGATCCCTAGTCGGCATAGTCTGGGACACTGGGCGAGCACAATATTGTGCGATCACCGCGGCGTGCGTCTTGTCTTTCTCTTCTCGCACCTTTTATCGTGGCGCTGCCTGCTCAGACGGCCGGCGTGCCGTATCCTGCAAGCTTTATGTGATGATGCGACCCATCGACACTGCCCGCCAGTGGAGGACAGGGCGGTGCTGTGCCGGCGAGGGCTGGAGGAGGCATGGAGGGATTTCGATCACGCTGAAAACCCTGCTGGGTCGTAGGAAATGCCGGGAATTATCCTGACGTTTCCCTGGCGGTGGCGGTGGTGGTTGTGAGGCCGGTGAGGGGTCGGGCCCGGTCGGGGGTGTGGGTGTGACATTGTCAAGCTGGAACCCAATGAGCCAGCCGTCGGCAGCTGTGGCATCGGCTTCGCCGTTGCAGTTGCAGAGAGCCGCTGGACGTGGTGACTAACATGCGCTACTACGGCGCCAAAGCGACGGCGTGTCAGATTGTGAAGGTGCTATGGCTAATTAAACTTAACTCGTCGTCATTAAAAATCAGCTGAACGGGCCCCTGAGTCGAGCCGTATCCTCCTATCCATCCTCCTTTCCTTTATTGATTGACCATGACTACACGCAAACGCACCGATTCCCTTGATTCCTCTCTTGGCGGCAAGAGTGTGAGGCAAAGAACAGCGGAGCCAGAGGATCGTGGAGGACAAGTCAAAACGGATGTGGAAATGGCTGCGCCCCCAGCCAAGGAGGCTCCAGCTGGACCACTGGCACCCACATCTTCGGAGGCCAGTCAAGAACTCGCAGACCTTTCAGCCCCTCGCAGTGAGCTCGTGAAGGATACCACCTTTTCGGATACAGAAAGTGAAAACTTCGATCAGCAAATGCAAGGCTACATCCTCCCATGGAAAATGGGCGGCGACCAGATATATCGTGCCAATGGGCGCTTCACTATCATCAAAACTATTGTCCAGCTGTGTTCCGGACTGGATCGCAAATACGTCGAGAATTCAGGTGAAGTGGACAAGCTCTTAAACAACAACAACAATACGTGGCTTCCGCCCCTCCTCGATAGATGCTGGGAGAAGGGGGAATTCTGCGTGATTCGTAGGCTGAGTGAGCGTTTTCTGTCATCCTCTATTGTAATTAGCGTCGCATATGGAATCCATTTTTAATTCAGAGATACTACGGCCTGCACCTCTTCCAACCTCAGCGTCTCGAGAACCGGAGCTATCAAGTTCCGGTAAGTCTTAGTATTCAACTCCCCTTACGTGTGTCGTTGACCCTTCCATAGCGACCCTTGATTCTTGGGGGGAGGAATACAGGGGAAACGCGGCAGATGTCCTCCTCAAGACGATCTCGTCTTACCTGGTTCAAACTAACGCATATGGAGCATCCACCAGCATTCTAAATTCATCAGGGACCGGGAAGTCGCGTATGGTGGTCCGTAGAGAATCTGTACAAATATATACAGATGGTGTCAATTCGGACTGAATCACATAGAATCACATAAATCCAATTGATGAGATTTGAAATAATAGAATCTAATCAAATAATCTGATCGTGCAATCTTATGTGTTGTGCTGTGTTGTGCTATGTGAAACTCGACTTGGGAAATTTTCTAAATCGCTTCAGCGTGCAGCTGGCTGATAGAAATGAGATGGTATATCCCCATTAGGCGAAGATCCTGGGACATGCCCACCGCCCACGGATGCGCCCACGTTCTGTGTCGACCCCATCGGTAAGTACGCTCCGCGCCCTCTTCTCCTGCCTCGCCTCGCCACTAAACGACGAATATGATCCGATGAACCAAACCGAACCCCGAACCCCATGCCATCATCCCGGCGAACCCGCACAGACGGCACGACCAACTTTGTACACGGCTTCCCCTACGCGTGCATCTCCCTTAGGCCTGCTCGACCAGCGCGCCCCCGTCCTAGGCGTGATCTACAACCCCTCCCTTCCTAGACCACCTCCACACAGGCGTGCGCGGCGCCGGGCTCCTACCTGCACACCCGCCCCGGCCCCACCAACGACGACGCACTCGGCGACCGCGACGCTACCGTCGCACAGCGCCTCCCTCCTCGTGCTCGCTAGCCCGCTCGTCGCGGTCGAGTGGGGCTCGGACCGCGCGCCAGACCCGATCCGGCGCAAGGCGGGCAGCTTTGCGCGCCGCCGCACGGCGTCATGGCGCACTCGCTGCGCTCCCTCGAGAGCGGCGCGCTCAACTTTGCGCTTGTCGCACAGGGCGCGCTGGACATGTATTGGTGCGTCTGGCGGTGTCAGTGGCCTGCTTTCCCCCCACTTTTTTTTTTTGCTTCGTGGGCGTTGACGTGGTCGGATCGTCGTGGTTGTCGTTGGGGCGGACTTGGACTTGTCATGATTGGTGGTGGTAGGGAGATCGGGTGCTGGTGCGTTTCTCCCCTTGACACACGTGACGATGGGTCCCAAATATACATATACTCGCACTCCGTTGAAACGTTTCAAGTATCAGGAGGAGTCGAAGAAATACATCAAGCTCACATGCCGTGTCGTCTTGAGCTACGCCCCTTCAATACCATCGATGTGGATGACCCTGATCGGCGGCACGAACTATTGGAATTGTCGTACATATCGGCAGGTATAGTACTCCAGTCCATCTGTACGTGGCGTCCTGCGGTGCGTCTGCTGACCGTTTTCGTCAGCGGTCCACATCATGGACACTATGTGGCAATTGTCAAGGGTCATGGTTGACGACGATAAAATCGAGCCGATCAAGGAGAGCGAAATACCTAGGTATTTCGTTCGATGCAGCCTCTGGGAGCGCATATGTACTCTATTACCAAGCAGTCGACTTGGATCTCGTGTCTTTAGGCATGAAGGTACCTGCCCATCCCATTGTCCCCGATGTTACCGTCGCAGGCTCGCCTGCCAGTGCGACGAACACAACAACAACCAACGAAGTGCCGCCGTTGGAACCCCTGGAACCCGCACTTCCGCCTGGTCTAGGAGAGTCGTCTGCTTCTTTACTAGCTACCGCACCAATACCGCATCCACCAATACCGTCTGCGCCATCATCCCCTTCCCTCGTGACGACTCCGCTCGTCGACTCTAACGCTCCCGTCTCGCAAAAAGTCGCTTCCCTCGACTCCTCAACCACCTCGCCTTCAACACTGAGTTGCACCCATGGAGGATTATTCCATTCTCTTCGCAACTCACCGAGCAGCTCGAAGATTCGACCCTCAACATCGGATGAGGCTGTCTCGGGTTCCTCTCGAAGTGCAGCAGGGGACGTGCCTCCTGTCCCTCTTGTTCCTCATCAGTACATCAACGGCCAGGATTCGAAGGAGAAAGATAAGGATAAGGATAAAGGTGGGGAGAAGGACAGGGAGGGGGAATGTTCCTCGAAAGAGTTTGACCTCCGGCCGAGTTTGTGGTTCAAACGACGAAACGCCAAGCCATCAAAGGACGATCGAGAATGAGAGAGGGAGAAGGACGTTAAAGACAAAAGCTCGATTCCTGCGTGCAGCGGTGCCGGCACCAGCGACAGCGCTGTCCATGTCAAGCCCCTCTCCGCAACGCAGAGCAGTGCTACGCTCGGCGAAGCCGATGCCACTGCTGGTTCATTGGGCTCCAGCTCGACAACGTCCCAACCACCCCTCGCCGCCACCGCCGGCAGGAAACGTCAGGACAGCTCTCAGCAGTTCCTCCGACCCAGGGTTTTCAGCGTGATCGAGAACACTCCACGCCTTCCTCCACCTCGAGCTTGCCTGCACAGCACTGCACTCCTCCGCTGGCGGGCATTGTCGATGGGTTGCATCATCATACTGTATCTGGAGCAGGAGGCCCCCGCAGGCGGGGCACGTTCATGGCCAGCACATTTGCTGGTGTCAAGTTCGCTGGTGCTTCATTCAGCAATGACACGTTTTAGAGCGGGGACTTGGCTATTCATGTGTCTGGAAGACATGCCGAGACGTGGATGGAGAGCGGTGGGGGGCAGAAGGGCGGTGCAGCACGCAGAACACATTTGCGAAGAGAAAAGTACTTTTAAAACTTTCATGACAAAGCTACGAAAAGGCTACAGGAGCAGGAACAGAGGACGACGGAGGACAATAGTTTGGATACATATGGACGCTGTGCTCACAAAAGTATACAAGACGTAGCAGAAACGCGAGTACAATGCGATGTGTTAGAATGATTGGAAAGTATGCGGTGGCAGTCGAGGGTGCCGAGGGCCATCAGTGCCTTGTGAAAAGAAACGCGAAGGGTTTCTTTACGCAGCTCCAGCCTGTGCTTGATCAAACTGAGGGCTGAGGGAACGCAAAATGGGATTGATGCTCAGATCTCAGACCCCCGTCTCCAAAAGCGGATCAAATTGGTGCAAGAGTCCGCATTTGTGCTCGATTACCCTGGCAGAGTAATCTACACCCTCGCTCCTCACGTCGTAACTATTATCGCGAGTGCAGGCTAGAGGATGTCGATATGGGAACCAGTCCTCCTTGTCAATGAGTGGGAATGTCTTGGTGTCCAGCCCTTCACACCAAAAGTCATAGGCAGTGAACTGCGACTTTTTCTTTCCTTTGTCTGATTGAATTCTAGAAGAGCGGCAAGGAGAGGGGCCAACATATTCGACTTTACACGTATCGGTCCTATCGGAGGTGAGTGCAAAAGCCATACATATTATTGGCCAGGATTGCACCATTGAGTTGAACACCCCAATGTGGAACAGGTCCATGTTATCAAAGAGGTCATGTTCTGAGGGGAAAGTACACCTCCCAAATGAACTGTTAAGGGATATAATCTGTCACCTGTAATAAGGCAAATACAATTGTGAAAATATATTCCCAATTCTAAATGAACCTATGGCCAGGTAGCTCAAGAGATAGAGCACCTGGTATATATCCAGAAGGCCTGGGTTCAACCCCCAGTCTGGCCAATAAACACTTTGCATATGCCACCTGATCAAAACCAGTCCCAGTGATGGGAGGTAAGACAAGAGAATCACGATAAGGGTGTGGTTTCTGGAAAACGATGGCATGCATTACCATCTCATTTCTCGATTTCCTGCAGCTTCACCAGTGTAACATTCAGAAGCAAAAAAAGAAAGCAGAGGAGCCATCCATGACATTTTTTTGGGAATATATCTGGAGGGAGTCTAACCACTCCTCACACAGATTGACATCAGGGGGCGGAAACCCTGATGTGGAATAGCCTGAGCGTGATGAGAGAGAATGACAGAGGACCATACCAGTAACCCCTTCGCGCAGACATATAGAACCGTTATAATCTTCTTCGACAGTTTATCCACCATACGCGATTTTCCGGTCCCTGACGAGTTAAGAATGCTGGTATGATCCATATCTCCTAACTTGGGCAAGGTGAGATGATATCATCTCCAGCCTCCAGGAGGACGCTTGCTGCATTGCCCTTGAATTTACCCCTCCACGATTTGACAGTTGCTATGGAAGGGTCAACGACTCACAGTAAGGGTGGTTGAACACGAAGACTTACCGGGCGGCGGGGCCTGACAGCAAAAGTTCTTGAGATACCGAAGCTGGAATAATTGCGGGCCGTAGGATCTCTGATTAAACACGGGTTTCCATATGCCAAGTTAATCACAATACAGGAATGCAGAAGACACTCACTCAACCGACGAATCATGCAAAATTCCCCCTTCTCCCAACATTTATCGAGGAGGAGCGGAAGCCATGTGTAGTCGTTTAAGAGTCTATTCGGATCTTCCACATATTTGCGATTCGGTCCAGAACACAGCAGGACAATGGCCTGGATGATAGCCGCGCGACTAAGAGCACAATATACCTGATTGCCGTCCTTTTTCCATGGGGGGATGGCGTCCTGTATTAGTCCATCCAATTCTCTACGTTCTTCATCAGAAAGGGTATCTCCCACGAGCTCGCTCTCAGGGGCTAAAGGATCTGCGAGTTCAACTTGACTAGCCTCCGAACTGGAACTGAACTGAATGATGTGGATGGTCCCAATTGCAAGGCAGGAGGCTCCTCGGCGGTCGGGGCAGCCACTTCTTGTCCTCCATCATCCCCTGGATTTTCTGTTCTTTGTCTCACAACCGCCTTGCGTGTGTCGCTAAGAGAAGAATCAGGGTATTTGCGTTTGGCCATGGTAAACTATGGTAATTAGGAGAGTGCGGGGCCAGTGTTGATTAAGCGCTGTCGTAGCTGGTTGCCACGTGCTCATTGTCCCAGTTGGCCCGTGGTTTACCAATTATCCTTATCCTTAGTCCGTATCCATCCACACAGGAGGAGAGCAGCCTCGACGTCCAGAAGCGCATTGCGCGGGAATTCTATGATACAGTTGAGGATATCCCTCTCAACGAGTAATAAACGGGGAATATCATGGTCGTAGTAGTGCACATATTTTGTGAATACACATGATTATCCACGTCAATGATGGAAGCTGTAAAGTACCCGGTATGCTATAACTCCTGCCTAAATGACAGTCGGTATCCGTACGTACAACGCATACAAAGAGTGACTGAATGAAGAAAGCGGAGGGCGAGCGGTCGGCCAGACTCATCTCAACTAGTCAGCGCGGCGTTCGAGCCACCCGAGCCAAAGAGCGAGCTTGGCGGGCGAAGCTTATGCGCCTTCTTGCCCTCCTCCTTCCCCAGATGATGGTGATGCTGGTGGTGATCGCGGTCCTTATCCCGCCCTCCGAGCCCGAGCCCGAGCCCAATCCCGAACAAAGACGCGTTGAGACTCAACTTGCGCGCCGCGCGTCGGAGCCCCGCCGGTTCCTTCCCCTTCGTCGCGGCAGATGCCGACGACGATGCCGACGCGCCGTTGGAGAGCAGCCCTTCGGGTGGTGGCGGTGGCAATGCCACGCCGCCCGATTCCGTGGCAGATGAGAAGTGCGGGGACGGTGCTTCTTCTTGTGGGCTTGGACTTGGGCTTGGACTGCACTCCTCGCGTGGTGTGCCCCTGCCGCTACCGTGCATCGAGTGTGGGCGCCCACGCCGGTGGTGGTGCCCAGGACGGAGAGTCGCAGATCGCGCGCCCGGGTGTTCGTCATCACTGCTATCATTGTCGTCCACTATCGATGCAGGCTCGCCGGTATGGTAAGGGACCGCAGGCGCCGTCAAGGGGCCACCATTTGACACACCTGGCGGCGATGCTGGTGAGACGCGCCATGCGGGGAGAGACGGACTACCTGAGCTGCCCGTGGCGTCCCCTCCAGCTCCAGATACAGGGTGGTGATGCGACCCATCGACAATGCCCGCCAGCGGAGGAGGACGGTTCTGTGCCGGCGTGGGCTGGAGTGCAGGGGAGCTCGAGGTGGAGGAAGGCGTGGAGGGTTCTCGATCACGCTGGAAACCCTGCTGGGTCGCAGGAACTGGCGGGGGCTGTCCTGACGTTTCCTGGCGGTGGTGATGGTGGTGGTGGTGGTGATGATGATGATGGTGGTGGTGGTGGTGAGGGGTTGGGGGTAGGGGTGGGTGTGATGTTGTCGAGCTGGAACCAGCCGCGGCAGCTGTGCCATCGGCTTCGCCGAGCGTAGCGCTGCTCTGCGTTGCGGAGAGCCGCTTGACGTGGTGACTAACACGCGCACTACTACGGCGCCAAATCGAAGTGGCGCCTGATACCGACGACGCCGTGTCGGACTGTGAGGGTGCTGTGGACAGCGCTGTCGCTGGTGCCGGCACCGCTGTACGCACAGGAGTCGAGCCCGTGTCTTTCTCCTTGCCCTTGGCGTCCTTCTCCTTCTCTCTTTCTCGATCGTCCTTTGATGGCTTGGCGTTTCGTCGTTTGAACCACAAACTCGGCCGGAGGTCAAACTCTTTCGAGGAACGCTCTCCCTCCTTTTCTGTCTCCCCACCTTTATCCTTATCCTTCTCTTTCTCCTTCGCATCCTTGCCGTTGATGTACTGCTGAGGAACAAGCGGGACAGGAGGCACGTCCCCTGCTGTACTTCGTGAGGAACCCGAGACTACCCCATCCGAGGTTGAGGGTCGAATCCTCGAGCTGCTCGGTGAGTTGCGAAGTGAGTGAAATAATCCTCCATGACTACGAGTCGGCGTTGAAGGCGAGACAGCTGTAGAGTCGGAGGTGCCCGGGATACGAATCGAGGGGAGCGACTTTTTGCGAGACGGGAGGGCTACAGAGCCGGCGAGCGGAGTCGTCACGAGGGAAGGAGATGATGGTGCAGACGGTATTGGTGGATGCGGTGTTGGTGCGGTAGCTGGTAAAGGAGCAGACGGCTCTCCTAGACCAGGCGGAAGTGCGGGTTCCAGGGGTTCCAACGACGGCACTTCGTTGGCTGTTGTCGTGTTGTCGCACTGGCAGGCGAGCCTGCGACGGTAACATCGGGGACAATGGGATGGGCAGGTACCTTCATGCCTAAAGACACGAGATCCAAGTCGACTGCTTGGTAATAGAGTACATATGCGCTCCCAGAGGCGGCATCGCCGAAATACCTATGTATTTCGCTCTCCTTGATCGGCTCGATTTTGTCGTCGTCAAACATGAGCCATGAATGGGGGCCCTTGACAATTGCCACGTAGTGTCCGTGATGTGGACCGCTGGGACGAAAACGGTCAGCAGACGCACCGCAGGACGCCACGTACAGATGGAGTACTATACCTGCCGATATGTACGACAATTCCAAATAGTTCGTACAGTCGATCAGGATCATCCACATCATCGGTGGTATTGAAGAGGCGTAGCTCAAAGGGGAAGGCAACGCGGTATGTGAGCTTGATGTATTTCTTCAACTCCTCCTGATACTTGAAACGTTTCAAATGGAGTGCGAGTATATTTGGGAGTTTCTTAATCTTCATCCTACAGGGAAATCGTGAACCCATCGTCACGTGTGCCAAGGGGGGAACACACCGCTTCTCGGCCTCTTGTAGCCCGCAACAGCTGTCGCAGAAAAACTTATTCCGTTGGCATAACATCTCGCTGGCACTGAATTGCCGCAAGCATGCAGTGACACTCGAATTCTGCTCGATATCGATCGAGAGATCGAGGAAGGACTCGTCGCGGGAGGATACCTTTGCCAAGTGTTAGTGAGTGCACGGGACGCGATCCGCCAAGAAAAAAGAAAAATTGCTCTCCGACCGCGAGTACCAGGATTGGTATGATCGGGGGGATACACGACAAACAAAGGCGATGCCTCACCGTTTCACACGTCAGACATCTGGTTTCTGATGTGAGGGTGCCCTCGAAGAGTCGATGCACGAGGGTGCCGCTTTGATGCGAAGATTCGGAATGTGCGGCAAGGGTTGGGGCGGTATTGGATACCAACGTGGCGGCGGAGGACGAAACTAATCTCAAATGAGCACGAGTGTGTTCAGAGGGGAGGCCCTCAATGCTTGACGCATTGCTGCGTAGGGAGTATGTGGGAACTGTACTCACGGTCCTCGCCAGAGGCATTGGGGGAGGCGTCCTTATCCTTGTCCTTGTCTTTATGGTGCTTGTCGTATTGGATCTCTTCGACGATCTTATTCAGAAGGTAATTGAGAAACTCGTGCGCATCTTGATGCATGACGCCGCGAAAGTGTTCATTGCCATCGCGAAGCTTGTCGATGAAGGCACGTGGTGCAACGGCACCCTTATCTGCTGGGTTCTTGGAAATGTACACGTACAGGGAGCGGAGGGCAGAGAAGAGGGTGGGGGGCGCTGAGGGGATGACGAGGGTTGGGGTGGTAGGAGCAGGCGGGGCGTCGGGCCCAGGCTTGGCGCGTTCGGACTTGCGACGCGGGAGGACGGAGGGAGCGGTTAAGAGTGGAGGGTGTGTCTGTCGTGAAACGGTGGCAGGTATAGGTGGTGCAGAGGTGTCCGTAGATTGTATGACGAGGTCGCGGAAGGGGGAGCAGAAGTAGAGTGCTTGGAGTACCGAGTTGGCGTAACTGCACGGGTGATGGGGTTGAAAACGGAGGAAGAATCATTGCAGGGAGTAACAACGCACCAAGTGTTTCCAAACTTACGGGACGAAGAACAAGGTCAGAGGAGAGAATGGGACCGAGACGCAGATCACGTACATTCTCCAAGCCAAACTGTTTCTCGTCGGCGATGGCGAGGGTGGAGTGGATGGAGTCGTGGGTGACGGTGGAGGACGTGGATGGTTGCTGGGGAGTCGCAAAGGACATCCATTTCGCAGCCTTTCCTCTCGCCATCGTTCGTGGCGGCGGAGGGGTATCGGAGGAGACGAAGACGGTGGTCGGCGTGAAGGTTGAGCGCGGCAGTCGGGTCGGTCCAGTCGGTTGTCTGACCAGTGACGCTTTCTCTCTTCCCTTTCTCATTTCCGCGGAGCCACCACCTCCGCCACTCATTTCTCTCCAACGCCTCCATGGCTTGGTGCAATCGCATCGAAATCGACACTGTGCTCGTCGCTCCATTCATTTTCTCTCAGTCCCTCAAAACCCTCCGAGAGGTTCTTCGTGCCTTGTGCCTGCCAGTGCACCCTTCCCAACTTTGCCAACAAGTCCGGTGCCGCCGCACTTTTGATCGCATCCTTTTCCCATCCATCATCTGCACGGCCCACCAGTGGCCCACCCTTGATCCAGTGACAACAATAGCGCGCTGCGCCGCAGATGGCCACAGCTGTACAATGTGCGAGTCCCGGCCTTTGCTTGGATGCCCGCGTTTGCAGATGCGATGCATCTCAGATACTCCAAGGCTGAGCGCACGAACGTGGCACGTTGCCCTCATGCGATAAGAACGCATCTAGTCCACTTTGAGTCGTTCGCCCTAAGTGCACCGACGGGCCCCGATACTGCGTGGACCTCTGATTTAACGCGCCTTTGCCACTCGGCGGTCTATACATCACTGTATTCCTGAAATGCTTACTAGACCTTAACAATGTGTCTTGACAAGCCTGAGACATGTGTCACTTGATTGTCTGACTTTTATCGCCGCTGAATCTGTCATTCCTAAATTCCGAGGAAAAGCCAAATTGGTATTTCCTCGGTGCATCGCCGGAAAACTTCAATCGCCCACTCAAAACAATTCTGCAACGCAAATACAAACGTTTCCTCCAAATTCTACAAACGTGGCATGATCAACGATGCGTCCCCACGGAGATAATTCTGGACAGGGAATGAATGTAAGACGACGGACGCTGTGTGAGCTGGCACACGGAAACACGCCCACACCCACCCAAGCGACCAGAAATTAAAGAAGCCCCGCGTAAATCACGCATGGCCCCCCCAAAAAACTGAGATTTTAGCCAGTGCGCAAGATGAGATGCACGCCGCTCTGTGTATCAACAATGTCGCTGATCTCCCAGACGTCCAGCGCGAACGCCACATCTTCGAACGGCTTCTGCATCTGCCCGCGGCGGAACTGGCCCAGGTCTCCGTCCTGGTCGTGCGAGGAACAGTCCGAGTGTTTGCGCGCGAGCTGGCCAAACGTCTCCGTGCTCGTCCCGATCTCCGCCATGTACTCCCGCAGAATCGCGATGGCCTCCTCCTTTGACCGCGTGACGGTCGGCTGCTCAAAAAAAAACAAAACAAACGTTCGGTGAGGCGCGTCTAACGAGAACGAAAGGGAGCTACGACTTGCCTCTTTCCAGCTCGATGGCCGGCGCGAGCCGCTGTGCTTGACCAGGATGTGACTCGCGCGGACCTCTTTGGGCTCCAGAAGCGACGCTCCCGGGAGTGCCTTGATCTGTTCCTTCGTCAGCCCTTCCGGCGAATCCCACGTGGACTGCTGCGTTTCCGTGTTGTAGAAATAGGGCACTCCGCGCGAATTCGAGAGGCGCACTTCCCAGCCGGACTGTGGATGGACGGCAGTCAGCCAATGCTTCATTCTCTACCTGGTCTTTTCTCAATTGCAAAAAAGAACGTGTATGCGTACCATCGTGTTTGTCAGTGTCAGATGGAGGTCTTCTGTATACAGTACCCGTTGGCAACCCAACGAAACTCGAGCGAGCCCGCCGCTTCTGCTGACGAAGCGAGTGGTACGATCACGTGAACGTACACGCGCGCTTGTCTCTTGTCCGTTCCAATGCCGCACGCAACGATGGAACGCGACCAGGCATCTGTCTATGCTGCATAAACTGCAACTACCATCCCCCCTCCGCGCAGCACGTGGCAGGCCGTGTTAAGCGTCCCTTCAAGCTTCAAGTCACCGTCTTCAAGTCGTCGTTTTCGCTCCTTCCTACCTTCGCGCTCCATTCAACGTTTACACACTCCAGAACGAGGAGGCATTCTTGCTAGTGGATGTAACACCATGTTGGGATAATCCAAATATTACCTGAGTGTTTCTAGGTAGGCTCGGTATATGGGTATAACTGGACCCTCAAACGTCCCGCTCGTAGGTGGGGCCAGTTCGCAAAGACAAAACAAGACGTGTCTAAAAGATGGGGGTGGTAATGCAGTCCGTCTCACGATGTATAATTAGGCACAGCACTGCGCAAGCGCGCACACGCACACGAAATGACCTTCCCTGGGTCCAAAGAGTCCGCCTCCCCCTCATGGGAAGACAAAAAAGTCAGTCCATGCCGTAGCCGCGTGGGTTTTTCGTCTGCCAATTCCACAAGTCACGGCACATAGTCGTAAGGTCCTTCTTTGCACGGAACCCGAGTTCCTTCTCTGCAAGTGTCGGGTCCGCCGTCAAATCTGGAACGTCGCCGCGCCTGGTAGGAAGTATGGTCATCGTATCGTCACCAAAGGCGACTTCCTACAAGGAATGAGGCAACGCACCGACGGCCGATGATGTTATATCTGTAATCGAATCCGGTCGCCGTGCGCATGGCCTCGAGGATCTGGAGCACGCTGAAACCTTGCCCGCGGCCGAGGTTGTATGCCTTGAACCGTGCAGGCGTCGGGCAATTGTCGAATGCGATTGAGCCGGGTGCGAGTGCGTCGAGTGCGAGGAGATGACCCGCAGCGAGGTCGAGCACGTGTAGGTAGTCACGGACACACGTCCCATCACTACGTACAAAACGTGAATTTGATATTTAAAAGTATACGGGGGTGCACCAGGGCACAAACAATAACGAAGAACGTACGGAGTGGGGTAGTCATTCCCAAAGACCTGCAAGGTGGACTCTTTTACGCGCCCGATAGCCATGTGTGCGAGGAGCGGGAGCAGGTTGCCTGGTCGCCCACGCGGGTCCTCGCCGATCAGACCGGAGGGATGCGCGCCTGCCGGGTTGAAATACCGTAGCGAGATGGCACGCCAACGCATAGGTTCCGCTGTGCAAAGCTCGGCCAAACCGCCTCCAAGGGACAAAGAAATAAAAAAGTACGCACATTGCATGAGATCCTGGATGATAGACTCGCACATCACTTTGCTCTGCCCGTACGGACTGTCCGCCTTGAGCCGCGTCGTTTCTGGAATTGGCACGATTGGAGGTGTGCCGTAGACGGTTGCCGAGGAGGAATAGACGAGTCGGGTGCAGTCGAATTCAGACATGAGTTGAAGGAGGTATATCGTTGCGGTGACATTGTTGTGATAGTACGTCAATGGGATTTCGGTTGACTCCCCGACGGCCTTGTAGGCCTGTTTAGCGCCGGATGAGTGGACGTCAGCGTGCCCTCTTTTTTTTTTTTTCTGCGCAGGGTGGAACACGCACCGCTATGTGGACCACACCCCAAATGCCCCCCTTGCCGTACTTCTCGAACACGGCGCGTACGTCTGCAGGGTTCGTTAAATCGCACCGGTACGCATCAATGACCGTCGACTCTTTTTCTGTTTCTGTTGCATCTGCGGGCAGAGCTTTTCGGGCTAGCTCCTCTAGACGTGAAAAGACTCTGGGGTATGAGTTGTGGAAGTTGTCTATGCTGACGACCTTGTATCGCCGTGTTTCCTGAAGCGCGAACACAACGTGAGAGCCTACCACGTTGTTGGTCAGTCACGCGCACTGCGACGAAAAGGTCCGCAAACGACGGAAATAGACCATCCATGGCTCACCGATGTAACCGGCACCGCCGGTGACCAGGACGCGCTGTCGAGAAAGGTGAATGGTCGCAAGAAGGCCGCAAGAGAAACCGCACTCTGAGGGAATGTTGCTCGGTAGAAGGCATGTGGTGAGGACAGTGGCGGTCGGGGGGTATTTTTGTGAGAGTTAAAACAACAGAAAAGATAAGTTAAGTAGTTCTATAAGCGGGGGTCGTGGCTGATATCACAGTTAGGATTAGATGAGATGAGAAGGAGGATGTGGTAGTCGAGTCCAAGGACCAGTTGATTTCTATTTTATTGAGCCGACCTCGATTACAACATCGCCCCATGTCGTTCCATTTTACTCCTGAAAATTTCCTCGATCGTGACGACCAGCGTCTAATCCTTTCCTCTCTCCTCGTCCCCCATCGCCTCCAACAAGTTCATGCCCCACCAGGGCCTCCACATGATACCGTGCGCAGCAAGTCCGGCCTCGCCAGCACCGCCCTCGCTCTGTGGCAGTGTCCCTGGTGCCGCGCCATGCGGTTCGCACCTTCGCACGCTCCACTCTGCCCTCACTGCCAATGGCGCTCGAACACAACCCGTCCTGATCTCAATCTCCTCCTAACATGTGTCAGCTTTCGGCGTCAGTACATTGTTGCTGTTGCTAGGGGCGGCCCTCTCCACTTCCTGATGAGCTTCGTCTTCCTTTCCTGTACGTCACGCGCGTCGGGAATGACGCGTCCATCTCGATCCTTCTAAGCCCACACACCGCCACGCCAAGGAAGTCCACTGTGCATGGCGGCGTGCGCTCATATGAGGGGATGAGTGTGGAGTGTTGATCATCTGTGCCGCAAGGAGAAAAGTGAGTAGCGAGCGGGTAATGACGTTATGACGTTATCGCGTGACATTAGTAGCCGACGGCAATATCGCCCTCCGCAGTCCCTCGTAGTAGTCAACACGTAGTACTGTAACTGCACAAACGCTTCAGAACGAGGATGCAGTGCCCGACAGCTCAGGAGGGGTTTCAATAAGGCTTTGGAGGACGTTTCGTGGTGCATCCATGAGTTTTTTTCTTGTCTAAGACGTCATTCAACTCTTTCGATGTGTCATGGTGACGTGTGAAAGCCCGTTGGAAATGGGAGCACTCCATCCTGCATACTGTATGAGCAGGTCCAAAGGGAGTTATCCGAAGCAACTGTGTATCTTTGATTGATGATACTCATACCCACTTCGCCTTGATAGTAGCCACACTATAGCCACCTGTCCGTCACCGGTGCACTGGCAGTTGAGAAGTGGTTCTTTTCCATCCTTTCAAGGACACGTTTACAGGTGGCAACGCTTGGGCTAAGTCTCAGTCTAGCTCAATACAACCTGTTGAAAGCAGGTCATATACGTCCCTTGTAGAAACGATCACTTGATCTTGTGTACCAAGCACGTTTCGTACTGAGGTGCCGTTGAATCCAGTAGCATATCTGATATCTCCAGTCCTCCTTGGCCCGAAAACACCGACAGTGGGAATAGCCAGTCATCCCTTAGAGTGGTGCTTAAGGGTGCAAACGATGCCAACAAGCGGGACGTCCCCTTGCAGTGTGAAACTGGCCGAAGGGTAATAGCTAATAGCATACCTATGCGTTCCCCCGAATTGTAACATTTATTAAATGCGCGAGGGAGCTTCATGCTTCAGGGCTGAGCGCTGAGTACTGAGTACTCTGAGTCACGATCCCGTGGCCCGTCATCATTGAAAACGCGATGATGAACAGGATAAAGTAAAAGTTGCATCGGGTGATGAGAATGACAATTAATCCAGGCAGTACCCTCATCCCTCCATCTTGACATCGCTCTCTGCATCTTTCGCAGTGTCGTTCCCAGACCTCAACGCTGCGTCCTGCGTACCCACACCCGGCCTGCTATCCTGCGATGCTCCCAGCGGACTCGCAGCGCGTTCCTGCGCTGTGGCATTCTCGCGCGCCTCGCGCTCGCGTTCGATTTCCGCTGCCAGCGCGACGATGTCACCCACCCCGATCTTTGAGAACTGCGCGAGGTGTTGGTCACGGGCCGTGCGCAGGGCAAGCCACGCCCAACGCTGCTTGTTCTACAGGGCGACAACTTCAGATCGTAAATTCTTCTATGCCTTGATAGAAAAATATTACCTCTTCCAATTTAAGAATCTGTTCATCTGAAGGCGTAATGACGGGTGCGGCAGGCGCTGGCGCTGGCACGGGAGTCGGTGCCCGATCTGATGGGGCAGGTGCCGGTGTTGGCGGAGTAAGTGTAGGGGCTGGTTGCGCTTGTGGCGCTTCTGATGCCTTCGGTGGTGATGCAGACCCTGGCTTTGCGGGAAGAGAAGGATGGAGGGGACTACCCGCAGTCGCGGCGGATGTGGCAGGCTTGGTCTGTTCGCCGGCGTTTTCCTGCGCACCAGGTGTCGATGTTCCTGTTGTTGCCGCTGCCGCTTTCGCACGGGCTGCAGCGATGCGCTCTGCTTGGCGCGCGATGGTTTTCTTGCGCATCTCAATCTTATTGTCTTCTAGTTTGATCTTCTTTACAAAGTCCTTCACGTCCCCGGGACTTGGAAAACCAAATAAGCGGGGTTAACGAATGACTCCTCCGGCATACGCACTGGGGTGGGTTCTCGATATCAGCCAGGTCTCGATATCCCATCTCCCAAATATCCGTGAGAGGTGCTGAGCCCAGCGAATAAGGCCATTCTTCCGGCTCTGCGCGCATTGCCTCCCTTTTCGTGCGTGTTCTCTCCTCAAGCGTAGAGTCCGGCTCCGGCTCTCGGTCGAATGGGGAACAAAGGTCGCTCTTCCAGCGCACCCAATTGCGTTCCCGCTCAAGCACCCTACAACTGCGTCCGCGAACACTCGACCAGCAGGAGCCGTCTGTCTGAGCTCTTCGTGCGCCCGCACGATCGTGTCAGAGACCCACTGTGCAGCATCACCTTCGAGTGTAAACTCCATTTGAAGCGAGCGATTGCGCGGGGAGATCCAGGATGCCTTGGCTTCCTTTGTGAACGTCTGCAGGTGATGTAGCAGTACGAGGAGCTGAAATAGGAACTGCCTTCTGAAGTGGGTATCCGCGATCTACGCATAGCGTCAAATCATGATCGGCCCAGGTAGACATTAGCATACTTCAAGGTCAAGGAGATCGGGACTCGTCAGGAACTTGGCGAAGAAGTATTCCTTCCCCGACGTTTGTTCCGTAGCGGGTTCCGCTTCCCTTTTTCGCTTAAGGGGGTTTGCTGCCGCTGCCCCGGTCATGACCGTGCGACTACCAGTGAGAGCTCGCTCTTTCACGGTTGCCTCCTTGATCACGGGTAGCACCTTGTTGACCGCTTCTTGGAACTCGCCGAAGGTTTGCGGCAAAACAAACTGTGATGGCTTAGAGAAAGGGAGCTGAAGCGACCAGAACGTGTTGTAAAAGTCTGAAATATGCTGAGTGTTTGCTGAAAATACGGAGGTCATCGACTTACCCTCTTTTTTCTCAATCGTCTCTGTCGTTGATTTGGATGCCGCGACTGTTTTTTCTGAGGGTGGCCCGTCGACCGCCATAGCCTCTTCGTGCTTCGCCTCTGCAGGGCCATCGTTTTTCTCGTCTTGAGCGTCATTGTCGCGAGGAAACAGTACAGTGTCCCACGTTGGCCCATACTCCCCACGCAAGTTCACGCCACTGCGCTCGCCAAGCGGGAATACGCCACTGAGGAACGTGAGGATGCGGCCACAGAAGATAGAATTGGACCCCATCTTGGATAGGCGGCGCAGAAGGTCGTTTAGAGTGCGGAGGAGGGCGAGTGCCTTTCCCTTAACCATTCCCACCGTGAGACGAGAAGCACGCGACTCAATCCAGGAGAATATGTGCGAGCAAGAGGTGATAGTTTGCATTTCGAGGAGATCCTGCAGGACAGCGAACGGGAATGCTTGCTCACAGGCATCTGGTTGGGATATCAGGGGTCAGTTAGCCGGTTGGGATGTTGCGTACCTTGTTCGGTGAGGGTCAGCACGAGTTCCAGCCTATCCTCCAGTTCGTCGTAATAAGTGGTGTTTGGATCATTAAGTGCTTTCCCTTCTTTCATCTGAGGCATATGTCAAACAACATTATCAGAACGAAGAGGCCTGGCCCGCGCGTACTGCGTGTGCGAATATCTCGTTCTTCAGTGCCAGTCCCACTGCCCACGCCTGACGTCTGGGGAAAATTTGGGGGGCATGTCTTGCACGAGTTTTGACACGAGCCTGTCAAGCTCATCTTTTTGAAATGGTCGCGGGGGCAGCGACTGCAGTAATTGGCGGAGAGCAGAGTCGGGTGAACGGTGCACCATGAAGGGACGAAGTGAGAGGCGCGCGTCTCGGGTTAACCTGGCATTGCCATGACCAACCGAACTCGAGTACAGACGACACAACTTCGCCTTCCTCTGCCACCCACGTCTCAGAGCCAGTATCATCTCTCTCTGCCGATATTGAACAAATCTTACAAGTGCTAGAGCAAGACATCGCAGACGATGATGCAGATCAAGACGTCGGACCTTTGTTGCGCCAGCTCGAACGGGCTGACTCCATCGGCCAAAACGTCGAAGGGAGAATGGACGCGATTTTGGACAGTTTGGATCGCCTCCTTTCCACACTACAGGACGACCAGACGACAGATGTGAAAGCTGACAATACTGGGTCCCAGAGGGCGGATAATATCCCAGGTCGTTGACTACATATTGTTTTCTAGTGCGTGCGTATACTTCCCAAACTAGCTTCTCGACTTCTCGACTCGCAGATAAACCTGTATTCGACTGATATAGCCGATGCTGACTACAGGTCTCATCCGATGTTCTCGCTGCAGCCATTTCCCAAGGCATTCTTACTCAGGAAAACGATGTTCGTTCAAGGGGGCATGACCGCTAGAGAAATCTACACCCCTTTCCTTCCTTTCTAATCATGTTACGACCGCTGTATGCTTTCCTGCGATACCTGCCAATCTCTAAAGGTGCTCTTCACCGCCAGTGTTGACATATCCTAAAACTGATCTCCCCATGGAATACATTATTCCATCTCAATCCAGTTTGGAGTGCAAGCAACCTACGGTTTAAGGGATTATGAATGCTTGCCGATTGGGGCTTAGAAGCTATTTGAACCCAAGCCTGCCCTTTGTGACAGATATCTTGCGCGTTCGCGTTCGCGTCCACCGTACTCGTCTAGTCCAAAGTTACTCCATCGATATTTGGCAGCTGTCCATTGTGAGACGGATGAGTTGATCGCCCCGAAAATACCGGGGGAGCGAAATGCCTGCCAAAGGATATGAAACGTTGGCCGACGACAGGTAGCAGGAACAAGCGCCGTCCTCCTGGCACGCCAAGTCTGTTGGGTAAGCTATGCAGGGTAAGGTGCCAGCTAGCTTTGTGAAGGTTTTAATTAAAGACTGGGGGTCCCTGATACACGTTCTGGCGAAGTTAGGTTCTACACGCCCTGCTCGTGACCGTTCAATTAACCCTCAGGTCCCGAGGATTCTAGACCGAGCCGAGGTTGATCTAATAACCTCTATCTTGAGCCCTCTTTGTACCTTGATGAGGGCCTCCCAGACTGCCAAGGACAGAGTGAGTGCATCGTCAAATGGGAATGCTGAATCCAGATAGGCCTAAATCCACCACTGGAACTGGCAGCATGAGAACTGAGGTTAATTCATACTACTTGGTAAACTTTGTGTCTTCTGGACGTCTTCACCGATGGACACCAGATTACAGAGCTTCGCCATGAAACTGTACAAAGTCGTATGCGAGAAGACACAGCCGCCAACAACGGGCCAACTCGAGGTCGGGACAACTTCACTGGCTTTCCCGAAGATTTCCATGCCATGCAAAGCGAGATATCTCGCAGGGAGAATTGCCTTGGACAATACAGGCGAAAGACGTTATGCGGCATCCGTTATGCATTGTTCACATACATGAGTCCTGTACCGCATGAGAACTGGTAATTGCTCTTAATGGTTCCCCGTGATCCTCTCTCTCCCATGTCCTGAGATCCAACCCAGCTTCGAGTCACAAGACAACAATACACACAAGCGACAAATAAATTAAGGACAACAGGGAATCCCAGGGATCCCATCCGTCTACCTGTACATCGAGTGATCTATCTACTAAGTCCATGTCCAGTTCATGAAGACTGTGCCGCTCTGGCCGCAAGAGCAAACAAATTCTAAGCAAGCAGGTACGCCTCGGTCAGATTATCCTTTTAATCCAGGAACTCATCCCCGTACATACCTGTAACTCAGCAGGGTTCGCGCCGACGAGCTCGCCGAGTTTCTGGCCACGCTGGTACACGTAAAAGCCAGGGATCTGTGCGCACACGTACTCGAGCGTCAAACGGTGTGACGTGTGCGCGCGCAGAGCGTGTGTATTCAGACAGAATGCCGCACCGTTTGTCCGCAAACGTGCTGGACGATGTCATTCGCGTGGTCAATGTCCACTCTATAAAAGTCGACGCCCACCAGCGAACCAGAGTCCGCGACGCCGTTGAAGATTGGTGTCATGCCCCGGCAGGGGCCACACCAGTACGCCCAGAAATAGATGACGGCGACGCGGCCCGTGTTGATCTATACATCAAAGGGAGATGAGACACGTAAGTAAGTTGCAGTGTGCGTGGCCACACCATAGTGGTAAGGGCTGTGAGCTTACGACGTTGTTGAACTGTGCGAGTGAGGTGAGTGGGAGCACGGCCATGATCACACGTCACTTGGTCGAGTAAAGTCTTCTCTTAGGCGAAAGGAAGGAAGGCAAATGGGGATGCCGAGGGCAGCGATTTACAAGGCCGGCGGGGGCCTTTTATGGACGTATTACAAGCTCCATCGTTTCACGACACACAGATCGTACGTCGCTGCTGCCAGAAATGCAGCAAGATCCAGAGCAATGGCGATGTCGCATCTAGTCAGCGTACGTGCTGTGAGGCCGCGATCGCGTCGTACAGGTTGACACCTGGCATGCTTGGGCAATTGAATCTCTGCGCGTTTGAGCAGCCACACAACTCTGCCCCGATGGCCACAGGGGACAGCGGTCATTGGGCGGAAAAGGCCGGGCAGGGGTTGTTTGAACGAGTCCATGGCGAAGTCAAGGGGGAGTTAGTCATGTCCACAATTGGATTAAGGCAACAGCGGAGAAGGCGATGGCGCTTCCGTATGAGCGCGCGAAATAGGCACCTAGAACCTATTTCGGAAGCACCAGGGACGCATGCGCTCAAATCGTGACGACACAGGTCAGAACAGGAAGAAAGGACTCTGTGGTATGAGGTTGCATGAGGATGGAAATAGTCATCAAACGTACCTTGATAGATCAACCGGCGAGTGACACGATGCCTGAATGATGGTTATGTTGGGCTGGCAGCCGATGCCAGTGGGTTCTCCTGTGCCTATCAGCTATCGAGCGTTGAGTTTCTCCTGTGGCAACACCGAATCCACATCGGACGTTTTTGTCATCCAGAAGCCAGAGAGCTTTAGTCGAGGATGGACAGAGGCCGTTCGAGTTGGGGACCCTGAACTCAGCAATTATCATGCACAACTCGTGGTGCTGGGGTGACAGGATGAAGGTTACGACAAGAACTGTTTCGCCATCTGCCCCCTTGCCCCTCATTTCTCCCGGTGTCCAAGAAAGGATGCAGACACCGCAGTTATGGAATCATTAAGGCAGAGGGGTGGTGGGGGGTTCCGGCAGAGTTCTAGCTTGCCTGTTAATTGACTTACGGCTTTCTGCGGCTTCTTCTGGGAAAAGTAGAATGAGCCATACTAAGTCTGGCAAGCTTCAATGTCAGGAATATCAGTGATAATTCACGGGCTATGGTCAATTTTAGCTGTGCGAACCCTCATGAGGTTCGATTCACTAGAGTGATTTTCCCGTCCATCCCATGGATCATACGGAGGTGTGAGCTCAAGCCAACCAGGAAATGAATTGTGCAGCTGTATTTTCGCTTACAAGCTCTCTTTGAGATTGATATCAATCACTCACTATGATGCCAAGAACTTGAAAGAAGGACCATTGGGGTGACAAGCAAGCTAAGGGCCACGACCATCGATCAATAAATCACGTCGATTCTGTGGGGACATCTTCCTGATCCGCATACGCGAGGTTCGCACAGTCATACAACAGGTGTCATGCCATGTTGCAGGAACCGTGTTCGGAGTTGCTCCGAGCCAAAGGGACTAACCGACTCTGGGGGAGGCTCACGAAGTATACAGACGTACTGTACTGTACGTGATGGTTGATAGAAGTGCACACGTCAGCGCCCAGGGCAATAATGTAGCTGAATACAGTGCGATAAACCGTGACTCGGAGCGGAAATTTGCGCCGGAAGGCCGACACGACTCGAATGTGCCACTGACTTGTTCCTGTTCAGCGTATGTGAGCATCGCTCTGCGCAGTGAACACCTACATCCACACACGCTCTATCATCACTCATGGCGACGACCGCTATCGAGCATGGCTCGACAGACGTTGGTCAAACCGCAACGAACACATCCGTGACTGGCTCGGCTCACACATCACCTCCACTCGATATTGCCTTGCCACTAGCCGAAGATGCCACCGCCGCACCAAAAAAGAAGAAGAAAAAAAAGTCCAAGAAGTCGGGAAGGTCCAAGGGCGAACCTAATGCTAAAGCCGTCACTGAAGACGACGAACCTGGTCCACTGGTGTTGCGTATCAGTCGCAACAAACACTGGCGGTATATCAGCTCGTACCACGTATGTCTTGCCCACTTTGACCTCCCTGACCTCCTGCATCATGAAAGAATAGGGTCCGTGGCTTCAGCTCCCGATAGAGCTCCTCGAATCTCTCCTCGCCCTTAATCTCGACCCCGCGACATTCCAACCCGAACCACGCACATCGCCGATGCCACCTCCTTCCCAACAACATCCCTTCTCTTTCATGCGCGATCGTGGCTATGCGAGTCTCGGAGATTCTCCCCGCTCGATTCCCCCCGACGCGCTCTCGCCTCACTGTCTATCCGCCACTGCCTGCTCCTCCACCTGGCAAACCGATCCCGCCACCGATTGACCCAGGCGTCTTCCGCTCCGTCACCACTATCCGCCGTCTCATAGACGAGGCTTCTGAGCTTGCCGTGCGCGCGTCATCAGGAATGTCCGCTGCTGCGCTTGGGTCGATACGGGGCGGCGGTGGTCCAAATATACACAGCAGTCCTTGGGCTCTTGCCCAATCACTCGGCATGAACCCTCTGGGGGACCCGGGCGGGGGAAGGAACGTTGCAATGTCTGCAATGCGAATCCACAGGTTGCGCGCGCTTGCAGTGCAGAAGCTCGCTGCCGCCTATAGGGCTGATGAGATTGCCTCGAGTGTGATGGTAATGCAAGGCGGTAGCGTGTTCGAAGATATCGCAGAACGCGTTCTCAAAACCGGTGCGTCGTCCATTTTTCTGGCCCTTCGCCTTTGGATACTCAGTAATTCTATCTTTATCAAGATCCGAACGACGCAGACGCCAAGTATGTCCACTTTTTCCACGAGAAGATACCCTCTCGGTTCGTTTTCCTGTTTTCATCCTCTTCGTGGGTTCCATTCACATGGAAAGGGCAGGCAACTCGCCGAATCTACTACCACCTGTGTTCTCGACGAACTAATCAAGGCTTATCCTCAACGCCTGGAACTTTATCGGACGCGAGGCATCGTCCGCACATTCCGTGACGAGTATTCTGCTGCCGTCAAGGACTTTACCCATGCCCTTAAGGAGGCCCGGGCTCTACGCAAGGCTCGTTCCTTCCATCTCAATGGCAATCACGCCACACAAGGCAATAAAGGAAGAGGTGACAAGAGGAAAAAAGATGGGAAGAAAAAGTCAAATGGGCAAGCACCTCCCAACGGAACTAGTGACGTGGATGGGGGCGGTGATGCCTCTGAGACCGAAACGCCTCCAATTCACCCATCCATCCTTCCCGATGCCCCAGAGCCCATCGAGCCACAGCTACTCTTTCTGCGCGCAGCGGCCTATCTTCAAAATGCTATCTTCTTAGTCGAGGAGAGGATTTTGAAACTTGAAGGCATTCGCAAGAGGATCTCAGGCGAAGGCGCGGTGGAGCTCCGTCTCTGCTACATCCAGAACGGACGCTATGGCGGCGTCGAGATCGGAAACCCGGAGGGGCCACTCGGTAGGACAGACGGGCCGAAGCTTCAAGCATATCGGGGTGTGCTCGCTGATAGTGCGTTTCGTGAACAAATCGGCGGGTTGCTGAAGAAGAGCATACGCGACCACGAGCGCTTCCTCGCTCACTTCGACGCACTCGAAACACCCCCACCGCCGTGCTCATCCGACGATGCCACCGCCGATGGCGATGACATCGTGGAACGAGCCGCGTACGCGTTCTTACTCTCCGAGGCGCTGCGCCCGGGTGCGCCTGGGTCTCCGCCACCCGCATCGCCGCCGGATGCGGCGGTGCTGTTCACCACGTATCACCCGCTGCTGGTCGAGTCGCACTTCTCCGTGCTACTCTGCCTGCTCATGCTTGGCGACTTTCCCGCGCTGCTCCGCGCGTTCGTTCGCGCAGCTGCCGTCGTCGACGGACTCGAAGGCTATCCGGTCTTCCTACCCCCCCGTTCGATGGCCCAAGCCGAGTTTGTCGAGACGCTCGAACGCCTCGCGGGCGGCTGGCGCATCGGTGTACAGCCTCATTCGCGTGCGCGCGCGGGGTACTGCTGCGGCCATGCGCACAACGGAAAGCTCGCTATCGAACCGCCGCCTTCGCCCCCCGTCCTCCCCTCCCTCATCGCTCCTGCTCCCATCGAGGCGCCTGTCCTACCCGGCCCGGGCCCGGGGGCCTGGTTGGTGGACTCGCTCTCGGCATCGACGTCTTCGTCTGCTTCTGGCTCCACGTCCACACCGGCTTCGACGCTGTTGACCCCCACGCCTTCGCGCCGCGCGACGCCGTCGCCGTCGCCGGTGCCCGCGTCGCACGGCGGTATCGACGACCTCGCCGAGGCGCTCGATTGCGCGCGCATCGTCCTCGCGCCGGTCGCTGAGCGGCAGCGCGCGCGCGCGGAGCAGAACGCGCTGGAGAAGCGGAAGCTCTCCTCGTCCTCGTCGTCTTCCTCTGCCAGCGGCGACGGCGCGGGGAACAAGGGGAAGATGAAGCCGCTGCCGATCAATATACCGCTGCACGGGCCGCGCGTCGAGGTCGTGTTGGCGTGGCTTGCTGCGGTGCGGTTGGTGGAACTCGAGAGCGTGGCTTCGTCGGAGACGGAGACGGGTGATAGAGCCGCTGAGTAATTAATAATGGCCTGGAGGTGTGGCGGTGGTGTACCAGTTTTACTTTCGCTCCCGCCGGGTGTAGTTAACTATGTAGATTGGATTTTAGTCTTTGTTGCGCAGTTGGTTGTCATAAGATCGCCCCGCCCAGTACCTCTGACGGATCCATCACACGTGCGAAAGCAATTCTAAAATATGATTATGATTCGTGGACCAGAGAGGAGGTAGTTCGAGGTCGGAGGCAACCGTACACCCATGGGTAACAGCCACACATGCCGAATGAAAGAAACCGACTGTTTCGATGTACATGCCAGTGCTCTCATGAAACTGGATCGACAAGTAGCGTCGGTTCCCTCGAATGAAGTGGCTGTGTTCCACTGCTAGTAGTACTACTAGTAGTAGTGGACCAGAGTCTTCAAGAGAGTCTTGACTAGTAGAGTAGTGATTTCGTTGTGGCCCAGTTTCGGACAAACTTGAACAAACTCCGGGCCCCGTATCGGCATTGTTGGACCTGAGATCGAGACAGGCCGCTGGCATGTTCCTCAAGCCTCAAGCCTCAAGCCTCAAGGGTCCTCAGGGCAACATTTAAGACGCTTTGTAGACGCAACTACAAGGCAACCAGGCGAAAAGGGTTTGCACCATAGTACTGTGGGATAACAAGCTCATCCGTATTCCGCAGGTTTCACGAACATACGAAGGAAGAATGGTGTAGACGGCAAAGCGACGGAGAGAGTTTGCACATCCGTCAATTCCGAGTCTGCGACTATCAGTACCATCAGTACCGTAGCCATAGGCATTCTCATTCCTCTTTCGGCTGGACAGTGGCGAAGTCGAGGGTTTGTAACCCTGGCCTCGTGGCCTAGGGCACTCTGCCTGGGCTACATCATAACTTGCGCATCCACTGTCTCGTACTCAATTGTCATGTCTATCCCCGCTACTGATAATCTCGACTCTAAGATTTTGCGTTCGCTCGTTGAGCACGTCTTTATGCCCCCGAAGCTCCCTCAGAAGCACCCTGGCAAAGAGGTCGAGCGGAAAACGAATGTGGCACTCTGTGACAGCCTCATAGGAGCTGCTCAAGATTTCCTCCAAAACCTCCCCTCTTCACAACATGTCTTGTGGATGCCTATGATCAAAATGATGGAATTGGCTCGTCGCGCTGCCGACATCCCGTTCGAGGAGGCTGACCTCCAACATACTCTATCGGATCTGGCCATTAGAGGTATTCCCATGTCGCTCGCATTTTGTTCCGCTTTTGACTCGATCACCCATTCTCTGTCAGACGTGTTTTCCATACACATCCGTGCACAAAACGCCGCTCTCATCGTACGCAGACCCGCCAGACCCGATTTCATTCTGTTCGAGGTGTTCGAGGTCTCGCCCGTGAATGAGGCCATAATGACAGCCGAGGGAAAGCTCCTATGCTCATACCCAGGTCCTGCGATCCAAGTCCCCGTAGGTACCTATATGGACGAACTATTTCTACAGGAACTCTCCTCTTTCCTCGTTCAAATGGACGTTGATCTCTTGCCGACCACTTCCAAAGCAGGATCTGCCGTCAACGAGGTTGGCGAAAGCGCCCATCCCAGGTACATATCGGAGTTATTGGTGGGAATTCTCAGGGGGTTTGGTCAGCCAGCCGTTGTAGGTCGCATCACGAAACGAATAGGAGACGAAATACTAGCATCGGATTGGACACACGAACCATGGCGGAGATCCCCATTATGGCTTATCCTCAGGGTCACCCTTCAGTCCTCCCTCCCTGCCAGCAGCGATATCTACAAACCTTTCATTCTATTCTTTCATGCCCATCTTCTGCGCACTTGTGTGCGCCGAGATTTCCCAAGCGAGTTACTGTACGCCATGAGGGTCAAAATGGCTCGGCGTCTTTCAAAATTGGGTCATGCAATATCCCATCATATATATGAGTTTGTTCACGATACCGCAAACGAGGTCGAAGTACTTCTTTCAAAGAGATGGACATCCTTCCAGACCATAGGATCGATCAGCCCTCCGCTGAAACCTGAGGAGCTTGATTTTGTCGCAGATGCGCAGATCTCCCTTGACAAGTCATATGATTACCTTACGAAGATGCTTCACTTTTCCTCCCATGGGTTTACATCGACGCCTTTTAACCCCATCGGACCAGACCTCCATAGAGTACTCGATTTCACTCGATTCACGAATGGCGAACTGGCAAAAGCAATTATCGAAGATCAGCACGTCGCAATTGCAAACTTCGAGTTATCTGTGGAGAAGGATCTGGAACCTTGGATCGCTGCAAGTACAGACATTGACTATGCCCTGGATGCGATTTCTTCGTGCATCTGGCAGTATTTCGTTGGCGCGAAGGAACTTTATGGGTCTAACCCCGAAGATAATTCGATAATGATTCTCACTATCATGGATCTTTGGGTAGCTCTGGATAGATTCGCAATCCAGCAGTGTCCCTTATTAAAACAATACTCTCCCGAAATCCCTTCCGAATTTCTCCACGGCTTACTCCTCCATCGGTCGTCTACCTTGAAACGTACCTTGCGTATCGAAGAGTATCTGAGTCGGCGACACCAACAGGCTCACCAAGATACATCGGTCTTCTCAAACTATGTTTCTTTCGCCGTGAAGTATTTTCGTACTTCCAAACATCTTCAAAGCCTGTACGATGAGATAAACACGCATGCCCAACAAGAACGGGCGGCGAAGCGCGCAGAACTGGCTTCTTTGAACCAGAAGTCGAAATTGATTTTACGCGAGGCTTCGAACATGGATCACGAGCAGTCCAAGGGCGATGTCGGGGCCACACGCCACAGCCCATCTTGCCGAAAGTGTCAACTGGAACGTGAAGCAAGGGCCCCGAAGATCCACGTCCACGAGTGGGCGCTACCCCGCTCAAAGGGCCATGCGCAACTAGCAGTTTTTGAGCTGTCTCCGCCCCGCGCGTTCTCTCTCTGGCGTGATATGACTTACCTCGTACTACGCGACATCGGCATGCCCTCAGTCTGCGACTCGCCTGGTCCACCTTACGTTTGCTTGGATTCCTTCTCTGGTCTCTGCCGTTGGGCAAAGCATTCCAACCGAGTGACTATTGGTTCAACTACGAAGACTTTTTCCAACAAGTCTCACTATCGGGAGGTAGCGATTCCTGCGGAGGAGACTTTGGTTCTCGTCAATAATGCCCTATCGTTCAAGCTATTTGACCGTGATCGTAACTCCTGGGTCGTCGAGTCGTTCTCTGAGTCGAGTGTCACAGAACTGTGCACACCCCCCATCCCCACATCGAGTCCATACGAGCACCTTCATATTTTCGCGTCCGGGACTCAACACACGCCAAATGAGATCATTGCCGCTCAGGCTGTTTGCCCCAAGGAAATTAACCTACACGAATTTATCGCATATGCCGGATTGCGCAGCGGCCCACGCTTGCAGTGGATAAACATTGCAAGGGAACTGGCATCACCTTCCCTCTCGCTTCGTCACGAGGAAGTGCACACCCTGCTTACCCAGGCAGCTTGGCAACTGGGACCATTGTCAGATGGTGTTCGCGAGTGGCATATAGACCTTAGTATTTCCAGCTTCGGGGGGGCACTGCTGCACGAGCTGGAGTCCCTTCTTGAAAAGATAAGAATGAACTGGCTAGAGGAAGTGACCGTTCGAACCATTAGTACGTCCGATCCCTTTCACTTGACTCACATTCTCATCTCTCTCTAGCTCTTATCACCAGCCGCCTTTTGGCCTCGACAGCGGACATAGATATATCTCGACGGGCGTATGGGCTATTGCGGGAGGCTCGAAATGTAACATACCAATGGACATGTGAGCTAACCAAGAAGGTAGATACTACGGAAGACGAAAAATCTCGCCCAGGCCTGCAACACCGGTTATGTATGCTTGCAGCCACTTGCTTTTCGACTTTCGACGTACTAGTATGCTCTGAGCATGTCCCTGCTGCTCTTGCCAGTGACGAAGACTTTTCTATTGCAATGCATTGCGCAGTCATCGTACAGAACAACACGCCCCAATCACTCTCGGATGACAACTCGTTTTATCTCACTCGGATGCTTAGTCGCCATCGCCGGTTACTTCATGACTTGGAGCCTATTTTTAGCCAACCATCACCGGGCGTTCCCGGACAACCTACATTGTTACACGCAGGTGCTTACGATAAGGCCCTCAAACGGCTGTGGCCTGGTTATCATCCGAGTCGTCACGTTTCCTCGAATTGGCATGCGCTTCCCAGACCGAATTCCCGGTGGATCTTTTGCGTGGCAGAGAGTGGGCATGAAGTACACTATGATTTACTGACAGGAAAATTGGTAATCGACGGAAAACCATCGGGAAGGCTACCGCATAAGATAATAAAGCACCCCGCGTACTTCAGTGTACTCGCGGCGGTGAGTCGTTAAACCTTATCCCTGGCGCTTTCCTGAGGCCCTTTCAGACAATTCTCGACGTGGCCCCTGCTGACATTCCGGGTATGGAATTTATGACTCGGTCCACCGTATTCGGACATCAGGTAATGCATTACCCCTCTTTAGTGTTGGATGTTGGGTAGTGGCTAAACTCACGAAAGATCCTACTGTCGTGGAACAACGGGGATTTAATCCTTCAAGTACGGAGGCCAGGAGTCTCTCAAATCCTCCAACTCATTCCGCGGTCCATGCTCATTAACGACTTTCCTAAATGTCTAGTTGATGAGTACACCCACTGGCTCGACCTGAACACCTGTGAACTCGAATTCCGTCCAGCCGGATCCCCATGGACGTATGGATCTACTAACTGGCGACTATACATCCATAAACACGAACCTAATTCTTACCCGCGTGCTGTGCTTCAGAAGCCCGGTGGAGACGGTTCCCTGATTAAACTTATCGATGTTCGTTCAAGGACCTTTGGGATGGTGTCCAACATTCTGTCGCCACTAGAAACACCGGGAAATATCATTACTACGCACACTTCCCAGAAGTTGGAAGTTTTCCTTCCTCGGTTGCAATTATCATTCTTTGTCAACGAGAATCGGGAGCTTGAGTGCCAAAGCATGCCTGGTTACGTTATCGACGAGGCCCAGTCGTGCGGGACGATGTTTGGCCTAAGAAACAAACTTATATTGCGCCCCAAATCCACCAGCTCCAGGGGCTCCCTTTTGCCACGAAGGGTTATCATCCCACAAGGGGATATATCCTTCGGGACAAATGGAGACTTTACCAACGTTTCTATAACTACCGATGGTGAACAGCATGTTCATTGGCATGCATACACGATCGACACCAATCTCGGATGCCTCACAAGTGACATCAGCCCGAAGAGCAAGCTGTACCAATGTTATTTACACGCACTAACTAGTCACTGCCTTCCTGATCCATTACTCGGTCAAACAGGAACAGAGGAGGCCCTCCACATATTGCGAAGCGCCGCTTGCCGTTCGTTCCAACGACTCGATGCTCGTGAGGCGAGGCTACTAGAATTGATCAGCAAGCTATCACCAGACAGAGCTTACAATCCGTATTATGTACGATCGAAAGTCAGGGTGAAGTGGAAAGACCTCCCAGCACTGTCCCAACATCACGACTTCTGCCGGACTGTAAACCCCACTCTTGACCATGCACGTGCGTTGGAGGCCCTGTATGATCAACCTGCCGTCTTCACTGCCTCTGATCCCGATCGAATGTTGCTGAATCGGGTAGCCATTCGCAATAACTCCTACTATCCATCATACCTGCAGACATCGGAGCAGCCATCATCCCCATACGACGTCAAGTACAGCTCAAGGGATGTCCTTGACTGTGAAAATGCCGAGCACCTTGCCTACCAGACATCATGGTCTATATGGAATGACAAGCCTTTTCTCCAGCAGTTGCCGGACCTTTGGGGTTTCATGAATTCATGGGGTTCACTTGGCCCGGCCGCCAGTGGGATCTCACTGCGATACAGTCGATACTGGCTCGAAATTGATGCGGGACGGGACTGGCTGGTGATCTACGACCTCTGCCGCAACGCTCTAGGTGGGGGCTGTCGAAATTTGAGAATCGGGCTGTCTTTCTGCCTTTCAGCTGCAGCTTATGGCAAATCCGAATGCGCAGACATCGTTCACTTCTTAGCAATCTTTGCTCTGGACTCACGTTGTCGCAACCTCAGCCCTCCACAAGACATCTCATATAAGCTTTCCGACGGACTAGCACCAGAACGTACGCATCTAAGGGGTCTGATATCTCAATCCGCCCTCCCCATGAATGGTATCCCGGTGTCCCCCGCCGGTAGATGGTGGATGGAACTCGATGGGGCCATCCGAAAGGAAGCACAAGTAGTCGCGGAATCCGTATTTCGCCAGTGGCCAGATTATAAATCCGTAAATTTCCGCGGACAGCGGTTCGACAAATCGGTTTGCAATCGACGCATTGAGGAATACTTCCAGTCAATTTCCCGGAATATCCGTTTTAAAGAGCACGTATCACAGTTACAGAACATCCTGCAAGACTATGAGAACGTCTCGATAACTGCCGCCGTGCCATATGAGTTTTCGCCCCAATTAATTACCGGGCGTTTAAAGACATCTCCATACTCGATTCACCATTTGTTGACGTCCTGTATCAACGCCCCAACTCTCTCGGTTGAGGTCGAGCCATTTCCAGGCTATGCCACCCCTCCCGCTGCAGTAGAAGGTGGCCCACTACCGACCGGCGTCGGTTCGGACAGCCTCATAACCCTCATCGAAGAGTTCCGACATTCTCCACAGCCCTTACTACAACTCTATGGCAATGAGCTGAACAGAAGCCATTGTGAACTCTGGGGAAAAAATACTCAACCAGTGCAAGGTGCCCTTTCTTCAGATGAACTCCTGCGCATCTATCACGACGAATGTTCTCAGAGAAGAGACAGCATGTTTTCCGGGATTTCTGCAGCTCTTGCGCCGTCTCAAAATGTGGAGAATATCAGCTGCATTGCCGGCCTTTGGCCTCGGGTCACCCCTCGATCCATACTACGCCATCTAGCTCGAGATCTTTTTGGCACACTCCCCGATCAGTGGAAAAATGTGATAGTGCGCTATGCAGGCTCTCTTATCAAATATCAACAGTCTCTACGCCTATTGGAGCTCTCTTCGAGACAAAGGCAGGAGGAACTTCTTCGGGAAATCGAGGCTATCCACAGCGATGTACTGGCAAAGTCGACCCCCGATTGGCTCTTGATTCAGGTTCGGCTGCTGCATTACTGGAAAAGCAATTAAGATGTACTAACACGATTTCTATAATCAGATTGAGGCAAATTTTATGGCTCGTCCAGTTCAGGTAGCTTTCGCTCACGAAATGATTTCCCCGGGCTCTAACCGGAGCATATCCCTCCAACTCAATATGGGAGAGGGAAAGTCATCTGTTATTGTACCACTCATTGCCTCGACTCTCGCCAACGGCTCAAACCTTGTGAGAGTCGTGACGCCCAAGCCCCTCTCAAACCAGATGTTCCAACTGCTCGTCAGCCGGCTCTCTGGCCTGGCTAATCGACCCATATTCTACATTCCATTTTCTCGTAGCCTCCCCGTCGACTCTTCCCTGATTAGAACAGTCAGCGGTCTATATAAACGATGTGTTGCCGAGGGTGGAGTCCTGGTTGTCCAGCCCGAACATATTCTCTCACAGAGACTCATGCACATCGATGCTCTGATAGCGTCACCCGGAAACAGCGAGAAGCTTTCGATAGCCCGTGAGCTGGGGATCTTGCAGGACTGGATGGCCAACGTATCGCGCGATGTGCTTGACGAGAGCGACGAGATTCTCCATGTGCGGTATCAACTTGTCTATGCTGTGGGGAACCAGATGCCTGTCGATGATCGCCCCAATCGATGGATTACGGCACAACGTGTACTCAGCCGGCTGCAAGCACACGCTATGGATTTATGTGCCAGATTTCCAGAGATGTGTCAAATTGACACGGCACCAACAGGATTTTCTATTATTCGCGTCCTTGATTGCACCATTTTGAAGGAGATATCGTCACTCATTATTGACGATGCTCTCGGAGGAAGACTATCCAACTTCCCGCTGGGTTTTCGTTTTCTCCCATCGCGAGTCCAGGAGGCTGCTCGCCGCTTCATGGCTCAGAGAGTGGTCTCGGACGAGGATCGTGACCTGATTTACAGGCACTGCGTGGGTACGGCCTTACTTAGCGGAATTCTCCTTCTCCGCGGGCTCCTGATGGATGACGAAGGAGTACTTGGCTATGTGTTTAAGGATCGACGCTGGAGAGTAGATTATGGCCTTGATCCCAGAAGGACATTGTTGGCTGTGCCATATCGTGCCAAGGTACATTTTATCGATCTAACAATGGAAGGTCACTGACCACAAACGTAGGATGTACCGAGCCTGAGAGCCGAGTTTGGTCACCCAGATGTCGCCATTGCCTTGACTTGTCTCAGTTATTACTATGGTGGGTTAACGAAGGACCAGGTGCTTTTGTGCTTTAATCTTCTAGCCAACCTTGATGACCAGAAAATGGAATACGGTCACTGGGTGGAGATAGAAGGAGAGGGCTCCAAGTTCCCTGAGGCGCTGCGTCAGCTCGATGGCGTGAACATACAGGACGAAGACCAAGTCAATGACTTCCTGGTGCCGTTGTTCTCGAGGAATGGAAGAGTAGTGGATTTCTACCTGTCACAAGTAGTCTTCCCTCGGGCTGCACGAGAATCTCCATCTAAACTTCCGACCTCCGCTTGGGATCTAGTGGAAGACAAGAAGAACGTTACAACAGGCTTCAGTGGAACAAATGACATCCGCTACCTCTTTCCCACATCGATAACCCAGCAAGACCACGATCTTGTCCTTGGTACAAACGCACTCGTTTTGCAACATCTCCTTCGGCCTGAGAACGATCATTACGAATGTACCGGCGACGGAGACGACGGCGAGTGCAACCCTGCGATAGCTCTCTTGAAACGTCTGGTCAACCGAGATCCTGAAATCCGTGTCCTATTAGACATAGGAGCTCAGATGCTGGGAGTTCAAAACGAAGAACTAGCATGGCAATGGCTCTCCCTTCGGCCAGATGTCTCCGCTGCTATCTTCTTTGACGACTCGGATCATCTCACCATAATCACTCAGGACAGAATAATAGAACCGTTCGCTTCATCTCCTTTCAACAAACAACTGGGAAGATGCGTGGTCTACCTCGATGATGCTCATACTCGAGGAACCGATCTTCAACTACCCGAAGGAGTGCGCGCAGCCGTTACGCTTGGCCCAAAGCTCACGAAAGATAGACTTGTACAAGGTAAACCCATCGACAGCTCAAAGTGAGTGGAAAACTGACCAGAACACAGGCTGTATGCGAATGCGTCTATTAGGGAAAGGCCATTCTGTGATGTTTTTTGCCCCCGGAAATATCGACCGTCTCATCCGTCAACTTATTCCAGGCGGAATGGCCTCTGAGGGTCCCATTCGGGTACTTGACATCCTTCGTTGGGCTATGCACGGAACTTGTGAAGAAATACGTCACTACGTTCCACACTGGGCACAGCAGGGCCTCGACCACCGTAGGCGTTTTGCGGCATATGAAGAACACAGTTCGACCGGAAATTTGGCAGTCCTGCGAAATGCCTGGCTACAATGCGAGTCTCAAACCCTGGAAGAAATGTACTCGATTCCTTCGGGCACCGGGGTGCTTTCTGAGATAACTTGCGTCCCGTCCCTGAGCGATCGAATCAAACTACTTGGCGTGACGAATCTGTTCGATATCAGGATGGTCGAAGATCATGAGCATGAGGTGGACCGTGAAGTCGAGCGGGAGAATCAGGTACAGCGCCCCGCACTGGCCAAGCCAGCGCGGCATATTGTCTGCGAGGATATCCGCGAGTTTGTTCGTACGGGGAAACTTCCCGAGTCCTCGGAACACATACTCCCTCTCTTAGCTCCTATCGATATGGCCCAGGCTTTGGATTCAACGACCGAGTGGTCTCCTTCTCCACGTGCAACGGCGGATTTCTTCACCACCACCATTGATTCCAATAGCACCGACCTCACAGACTATCTCCGCCCCGTCAACTGGATTCTTTCGAGTGGGTCAGGGAAGGACAGCGTTGTCGTTGTGATCAGCCCGTATGAAGCAAATGCGCTGCTCCCTATCATCCGCAGGAGCAAGAAAGTCAGGCTACATGTATACGCACCACGAGTCGCGGCCTCCATGCGTTCCTTCTCCGACCTTACATTTTATTCCATCTCAGACTTACCTGCGGAACCGTGGTCAGCACCTGCGCACATAACAACAGAGTTGGATCTATTCGCAGGGAAGCTCTACTTCGATAGCAGGGAAGACTATGATAGTACATGCGTGCTCCTCGCGTTGCCCATGGCACATCCAGGCGCCGCAGAGTTCTGCGAGCTAGATGGGTTTGTACCGCCCAAGTACCGCACAGGAGGAAGATCCCCGTTCGAAAAAAGTAAGATATTAGCATTGAAGAAGCTGATGGGGCTACGACGGAAAGGCATGGATTACCACAGAACGCACCTAGGGCAAATTTTGAATGTCAACCCGCTAAGCGAGGAGACCCTAATGAGGATGTCGCCTTAATTGCTATATAGCACCAGAACTTGTACAGAATTAGCCGTATATTGTGTAGATTACAGCGGGAGGTCTCCTAGCTCGTCGATGAAACACAAGTCAGACAAAGGAAATACGACAGTGTCATATTAATGAGGGATTTGTGCCTGTCAATGCTACTACCGTCATGCATGGAAAGGAACGTAGCAGTCGAGTAAATGGGGCGTAACAGCTGTGGCCTCCAGGCGTAACTTTTGTCTCCTTTATCCACTATCAGTTGGTCATCCGGTCATCTCCTAACCATGTCGACAAATCTCAAAAATACGCGTGGTTATGTATTGCAACATAACGTTCTGCTCTGACTGGTATGAATGGGCCGCAGCGAATGATAGAAAAAATAAGATGACCTACGCATAGAGAGCAGTTGTAATTGTTACGCCTCTTGCACACCTTGCATATGCTCCGACAGCAAGTCCTTCACCGACACCGAGGCAACCTGGAATGGTGTCTTGCCTTTTTTATTCTGCACATGGACACTTGCGCCATGTTCGAGTAGAAGTTTGGGGACCTCGTTGTCCACTGAGGAAGCTGCCAAATGTAGCGGAGTCGAACCTTTGTTATCCTGTACATCCACGTTCGCACGATAATTTATCAATAGTCGTGTGATGTCGACGTTACCACGTCGCGATGCACGGTGCAGTGCGGTCTCGCCTTTGTCGTCCTTCAGATCTACATCCGCGCCCCGTTCGAGTAGAAGTCGGACTGCCCCGATAACCTCCTTGGACGTTGCCTGGTGCAGTGGAGTCCGACCACAATTATTCTGCGCGTCCACGTCTGCATTGTAATCCAGTAAAAGCCGTGCACAGTCGAGGACATCTGGTTTGTCCTCTGAATCATCTTTAGATTCGCCCTCTGATTCGCCCGTTGATTCATCCTCTGATTTGTCCTCTGCCCCGTACATTGCGCAGTACAACGGTGTCCGGCGCTTGTTATCCCGAGGATCAACCTCTGCCTGGCGCTCAAGAAGTATCCTGGTAAGCTCGAGGCGTCCTGTGCTTGCTACTATGTGTAATGCTGTCCAATTCTTGATGCCCCGAACATCCACATCTACACAGTGTGTAAGTGCGAGCCGCGAAATCTTGAAATTGCTCATGTACAAGGCGAAGTGCGATAGAGTCATGCCCTCGTATAGTACATTATGATCTTGTTGTCGCTTTGAAATGAGGTGTTGTGCTAGAAAGAAGTGTCCGAGTCGCACAATGCAATGTAATGGGGTCGGTCGTTTTGAATAGGTGGAAAGTGGATGGCCAGGCTTTAGCGGACTAGCACCTGGATGATCCGGATCGGGGCTCGACAGGTTCAAATCAAAACTTGATTCACTTGAAGTTTGCCAAATGCTTGAAACAGACACTTCGTTGTCTTTCGCAGCATCGTTACTATGGTGACAAACATAGATCAGCTGGCACTATCACTATCGAGGGAAGAACACATTCCGCACTCGTATGATGCGACAGCGACGACACCCTCGTCGACAGGTTCAAGCTCGGGTAGCATGTCGACAAGAGTGACGTACGTCGCGGGGAACAAACCAGCCCGGGTACCATCTGCGCTTGAGCCGGACCACCAATCTGTGGCTTCTTGTATGATACCCACGATTAGTTCGCCTCCGACGAGGGATAGCTCATCACCCTCGGCGGCCTGTCAGATGATGTCAAGACCGCGAGCGCAAGCGGAGGTCAAGTCCATGTGAGGACCAGACACGCACCTCATAATCGTACTGAGCTACAGCAGTCAGACCTTGTTCCACCGCTATAGAAACCGGGGATACTGGCTCGGGCTCCGGTTCCGGTTCTTGCACACTCAGCTGCAAGTCATACATCAGTTGTTCTCTCTCATGGCTGAGATAAAAATGAGCACCTGAGCATCATAGGGATTGTCACCGGCCTGATCGCCATTCCGTAGTCGCCACCAAATGTCAAAATGCGGTTTGTCAGGGTCAAAGAGACGGTCAAGCCCATCATCATTAAGCTCCTTTAACACAACCTCGGAGTCGGCATGGTCAGTGAAGTGCTGACCGGCGTATTCGGCCAGAGGATAGCTTTTGATGGTCTTTTCGTCCATCTGGTCGTCAAAGCGGAGTAGGGCAGCGAGGCACACTTGAGCCATAGTTGTACACGCAGAGTACAACCGAATATGGTAATGCGAAGCATCCACCGTTTTACCAGCAAGGCGATCCGAGATCAGGAACTCTTTGACCGAGAAATGGGAAAAATGTACTCGGCGCGAACCCTTATGCTCGACAATGGCGATTAAACTGGAACATGCAGAAAGCACCGCGTGCTCTTGATCTTCACAGCGGGAACTCTCGTCCAACTTTGGGATCCCTCCTGCGACAGGGAAATCGATCGCGAAAACTTCCGCCAACTCCTCCACAGTAAGTGGACGAACCGCCACCGTGAGGCATTGCAATAATCGATGAGTATGCACTTGGTTCACCTTCGGGATTTCTTGTAATATCCGTTCATACGTCTCGTCCAGGCTTTTGGGTAACTTGGCCAGAATATGCCGCACACTCGACGGAAGACTGTGACGTAGCGCTTCAAGTTGACAGAATACCCAGCGAAACCTGTTTGAAGTTATGACAAAATAACGAGCGGAGTATGACACCCTTACATTCCATCAGCCCTTTCCAAAAGTGTCTCAATCACCAGTTTCTTGTCCTCCTTCTTCCATCTTTGCATTTTGACAACATATCTTACGTAATTGCTGATAGCCTCCTTTTGTCCACTTTCATCATGGAGCGATATGCGGTTGGATGTCAAGGGCTCGAGAATATTTCCGATGTCAAACTCGGCCCGACTTGTGACACAAAGACGAAGATTTGGGGGGCGCAACCAACCAGGACCTTCACAAGCTCGAGGACCTTTTCGCGTGGTGACGTGATCCCAGATGTGCCGGGACACTCGTCAAGGGCGTCGACAATAAGGTAGATCGGAGCTTCTCCTGGGACCTTGAGGATGTTCTTAAGGCATTGTGTGAGTGCATCGACAGTGGGTTGCTGCGAACCATCACGGGTGCAGAGTAGAAGTCGAGAAGAATGTCGTAAAAGGAATCAGATTCATAGCTGAGTTGGACGATGAGAGACGAGAGCAAAGCACGGATGTCTTGCTTTCCGGTGTCCTTGAAGTCAAAAAAAAATATTGTCACCAATCCTGACCTAGAGTCACGAATGTCCCGAACGATCGCAGAGCTGATAGATATGCGATAACGTAAGCTATCATGGGCCGAAATTGAATCGAGGGATGGCATACGTGAGTACGCTCTTTCCAGAGCCTGCTGTGGAAATACGACTATTAGTAAGAAGAAAGGCTCAGTGCGTATGACAATGTACGTTTTCCACAGATCCACATGAAACAACCCGAGGCGTTCCAATCCTTGAAGGCTCTGCTATTTGTATACCATGAGGTGGTGCCTTCGTGATGAGCATCACTTGCAGCGTTGAAATTGATAGTTGGATCCGGTGGGGAGAGCCAGTTTTGAAGGTCCTGCCGAAGTTGCTTCCCTAAACACCATCGAGCCTCAGGGACCGAAAATGCGGTGCTGTGAAAACACAAACGTTTCTGGCTATCGACGTCGTTTGCTACTTGTCGCAGTTCTCTACTCAATCTCTGACCACCTAGATGTAAAATCAAATAGGACCGTATCACGGCAACGTGAAAACAAGGTGCACACCATCGATCACAGCGTCTAATTGGCCGCCAACGCCTTGAACATCATTCCTGATCCCGCAACGCTCTCATCAACTTTGTGAGTGGCCCTCAGACCTTGTGCAGCCACCATCAGACCTTCGTTTGCATGAGTTTGTCCAGCCTCCCGAGCGCATCCCTGATATCTGACTTTCCTATTAGCTTCTTCAGGAACCTTTCTGAGTAACAGTAAATCAAGATAGGGAATCCATCATCGGGAGGCAACTCACTTATTCTTCCCTGTTTATTCTCCCTTGTCGCGAGGGCAAGTACGATGAGTACCTCGACCATCACTTCTACAATTATGTCCATCATTCCTATGGCCCGTGGCAGTTCGACATAGGTCTCCAGTCTTCTGAAGTAGGTTTCGATGCGTTCAAAAAGGTCAATCATTGAGCCTCGGCTTGCACCAACAGCTTGGACCGTCTGGGGGCGCTTGGCTGTCAAAGCAGCTCGCAAAACAATTCGAGGCAGACACGGACCGAGAGAAGGGTGCCAATCCCCGTGAAGACTATCCCTGCTAGTGGGTAAATCTAGGAGATAGACATCAGGGCACAAGTCTCGGATGAATGGGCCGGAACCTGCTGCAACTTACCGAGCCGGCAGCGCCACCAATCGTTGTGGAGAACCCATAGAGCACATTCACTGTCGGATTGAGCCAGTTCATGAACCGGTCATTGCGAGTCCCAGATTGGTCAAAATTAGGGAGTTGTTCTCGAAGCGCGTCGAGGACGCTATCGGGAGAACTACAGGTTTCAAGCCTGTGAAGGAGTGGGTCTGAGGTGAGGTCCTTCCCAGTTTTCTTTTTGTATGCCTTCAAAGCGTTGTCAAAAATTATATCATAGTTCGAGCTTGACCTGGTCTGTGGAGAATTCTGGGACATGGTAGTGATGGATAGAGCGGAAATAGGGGAGCTTTTGGGGAGGAGAGGAACGAAGGAAGGATACCACGCCTTATGCATCATGTTCTGAGCGCTCACGGCGGATGGCTGCCATCCTCGATATGGATAATTGTGGGCGATCGCAAGGCGAGAGGAATGGAAACTGTCCCACCGCACGAGGCAGGCGAGTATTCGAGGAGGACGACCGAGGAGAATACAGTACGGTATTGAGAGGGACCATCATTCGTTAGATGAGGTTGAACAAACTCGAGGCCCAACAGTGGCCCAACAAAGCAGTTCACAAGTCGTGATCGCGTGATCACGTGATCATGTGATCTCGCGATTCGTGGGTGTGAGTGGGAGCCGCTACAGCTGTAACGCGCTGACAGTTGGCAGGGTCGTGTTTGGCGCGTGTTGGGAAAATCCGACGCGCGTAACTTACTGTGGCGGGCACTTTCCCCTCTCCTCGAGGGCGATGACATAAGCGCACACGATCACGCAAATGCCTTGACTTGACCACTGATTCTGGGTTCTGGACTCTGCGCCGACTTCTCCACCGAGCATATGTATGGTACGAGTTTTAATTTGTAACAATCGAGAAATCTCTGGCCTCCTCAGCATCCAGTGTCACCAAGAAGAAGGAACCCCTCACCCAGCTCAAGCATGGACTTGAGCAGTCAGTCAGATAGGATGAGAGATATGTAATCTCCATTCCGTGCGTTAGTGCATATCCACAGCCATTGGGAATCGTTGGTCAGGTTGAAGGCTTTGGTATGGTACGAACAGAAAGGGCCCCTGCCGAAATTGCTCTACCTTGAAGAACAGCTCAACAGATCGAAGACACCAACTCATCTCACTTGTCTCGGGCATGTCCGCCCATCTCATTTGGCCCTCGGGCGGCAGCCGCACATGTGGTAATCGGATGTGCTCTTCTCATAGCTTTGATGATGCCCAGGGGCAATTC
Source organism: Russula brevipes (assembly GCA_022496215.1). Taxonomy (NCBI): domain Eukaryota; kingdom Fungi; phylum Basidiomycota; class Agaricomycetes; order Russulales; family Russulaceae; genus Russula; species Russula brevipes. The sequence continues at coordinate 342,761 of WTXF01000009.1, read as the reverse complement.
ACCTTAAATCCAACACAACAGTCACCCGTCGTAGCTTGACATGTCATCGACACCACCATTCCGCACAATCTCCGATCTCTTGTCGCGCTCACCATCCTACCTACCGTCGCATGGCCGTGTATTTCACCGTCGGTGTGACCCTCTTCGCTTCCCGAAAGGTGTCCTTGGAATTGGTATCTTCTTCAGCGCCTTCATTTTGTTCGGCCTGGTCTCCTACGTGACGTTCTTGTCACCACATGGCCGTCTATTCCTCGGATCCTGGGGCCATATGGTCCAAAACCCAACAAATCCCTCTTCACACCCACTCCGACATACGATGCTCTTACCCTCGAGGAACTCAGGGACATCGTAGCTCACACCCGCGGGTTTTACTCGCGGGACTTCGACCTCAACCTTGGTTGGAATACCGTCAGTAGACGTACCAATCGATGTGAACCAAACTGACTCTCCGTAGATGCGACACGTCATCGACGCTTCCCTCCTCCAGGCGAAATTGCTCGATCGCACGTTGGTCATACCGTCATTCGTCTACGCGCGCAGATGTGAGCACGGTGAGTAAGTGGTCTTCACTTTACATCCACCGCGATTCCATCACAACGTCCCACCGTGTGCAGCGTAGTTTGTGCGGATTATGCACCTATGGTCCCTCTGCCCAATGCAACAGGCTTGAGGGGTCGGGGCAAGCGTCCTGTAGAATATCAAATGGGATTCCGCATCCCCATCGCGGTCATGCTTGACCTCCCTCGTCTCCGCACACGCCATCCTGTCATCACTGTCTCTGATTACCTCCGTCTACACGGCCTAAACCGGAGTCCGAGTCATCCTCTGGAACTTGGCTGCAGGAATTATATAATTCTCACCCCAATGTTTTCGAGCCAAACAAACAAAAACATCATCAGTATTCATCATCGAGAATCACTTGTACGAACCGGCGGGCACTAACCGTGTCGACTACATCCCCATGGCGATGAAGGAACGGGGGGAATGGGAACGCTATTCTCGGTCAGGAAACGGAGAGAGTAGCGGACGTTGGCCTGAGGAGAAGTCAACGAATATCTCAAGTTGGCTGTCGAGTGCTATCCCCAAGGACAAAGCCATTCTGGAGTGGGATTCTGTCAAAGATGCCTTGAAAGCGTTGAAGATTGAACCAGACGTAAACCTCAATGATGATGGGACTCTCGAGGACGTATTGAATGCCAATGGCTGGGAAGTCTGTATACCTTCGCCGCCCCGTGAGTGCCGTCATCATTCATTCCTCTCTTACGTTATGATATTTCGGAGCTGATTCCCACCTGCTTTCTCGACTAGCGTAATGGGAATGGATAAGACTATCGTTCGCCCCATCAAACAAGTTGTGCCTCGCTCATCGATACGTGGGTTCACGGAGGACTATTATCATGTGGATACCGACGTCATCGCACTCCGTGGACACAGTCATGAGTCGCGTGGTCCTGTGAGTGCAACCTCCCACACAGCACCGTTAACACCAGCCCATTTTCTCCGCTCTGAAGGGGGCCATGCGCTTCACAGAGGTTTCATCACGTTCTAGATATATAAGTATGGCTGTCCTTGACCTAAAACCGCCTCAACGAGTCCTCGACCTCGCTGATGTCCTCGCGGTACGTATGCGGGAATTGAACGGTGGCCGCCTTTGGATGGGTGCCCACATTCGCCATGAGGACTGTGAGTATTGTCAGATCCCCCTCCCATCCTGACCACAGCACCAAACTGACCGATTACACGTGACCCGATGCACATCCGGGTAGGGATGGAAAAACCTGTCAAGGAATACTACGTGGAGCGGGTGAAGGGCCACTTACGCAAGGGCCGCTTGATCCTGGAAGGCTTGCGCAACATCACGACATATGATGTCGAAGGCGTCGAGCCCAACCTCGAGCAGATCACGCTGCCTCCTCCGTTAGAGAATGACCGGTTTTTCGTCGCCACGGACGAGCCCGATCCAAACGCGCGGCAGGTGATCCGCGGCGCTGGCGGTGTGCTTTTGTCGGATCTACTCACGATGGAGGACAGGCGTGAGATTGATTGGCCACTCCTATTCTCAGACGTGTGTGCGATTGTCGAGCAGCATGTGCTGGTGCACAGTACATACTTCTACGGCCACATCTCGAGCTCATTTGCGGGATGGGTCGAGAATATGCGCGCTGCGCATGGGGTTGACCGACAGACGACACTTCTGGATTGAGCACCACCTACGTCTTTTAATTTCGTCACAGATGCATGTAGATAGTAGGCTAGATTCTCCTTGTCGCTCTAATCAAGTCTCGCTGCAGGGTTTTTCTTTGATGATGACCTGTTTGCCGACGCCGGACAAGATCGAGCATGGGACGAATAATAGCCTTTCGTGCACGCTGATGGTGCCCATGAGATGGGGTACTGGAAAGGAAAACATGTACCAGGTTCGGTGGAGAGTCGGCGCAGAATCCAGCATCAGTTGGCAACGGCAAGAGAAGACCGGAAAGCGTTGCAACTGTTGCGCCATCATTTCATCGACGCGGTCACGAGCGGACGGGCTTATGTCATCGTCCTCGGACTTGAGGTTGTCGCCGTGTGGGTGCATGTGCTTCATTATCATTATCATTGCAGTACGTCCTCGGACCAGCCTAGGCTCATTTTCGTAGGCAGCCGCTATGCTTCGGCTACGCGGCTTAAACACAGCGCGCCAATGGGGAATCGAAAACTCTGATATATGAGGGAAAAGAAGATGAGTACCATGAGGTCCGGTGCATGTGGTGCGTCTCCACCATCACGACCCATGGTCCCGTCTCCCTTCTTTCGCGCCTTCTCTTCTCTGATCCTTTATCTCTGTAACACTGGACCATGCCCTTTCCTTCGCGTTTCAGGGTTTCATATAAATATCACCCTCGGAGACGTTGGGCCCTCTCGCGCTCCCTTCGCCGTCACACCCTCTGTGATTCCGTCGCGCACGCATAGCACTTCACGATGCAGCTCACTCTCCCGGCGTGGTACAGGTCAGTTGCGCTCCGAGGCACCTCGCACAGCTGATCCTTACGACGTGGCAATCAGAACCCCAATGGCCCAGGTTGTTATCGTTGGTCCGTAGCACACCGCCTTTCTCTCTGCCCTCGCGTCCACCAGCGCTTATCGTACTTCTTCTATCTGGGTAGGGATAACCTGTTTTGCCACGGTCGGCATGTTCAGCGCCGTTTCTAACCTCGGCGCTGGCGGCACGCAAGACACCGCACTCACCGATGTCTCCAACGGCGTCCTTTACGGAACGTTCGCGCTCACCGGCCTTGTGTCAGGCGGTATTAACAACCGTACGTCTTCTCTCTGATCCGATGATCGTGGACTTGGACGTGATCTGCTTCCTTCCCCAAGTCCTTGGACCTCGCTTGACCCTCTCCATTGGATCGCTGGGCTATTCGTTGTACATTGGCTCCTTGTGGTGGTGAGTCCACCTCTCTGCCGCTGTACGAGTTCTCAGCGTGTGTGAACCAGCTTCCAGACGCAGGGAACGCGTTGGTTCGTCATCTTTGCCGGTGGGGTTCTCGGCGTGTCCGCGGCGCTTCTATGGTCCGCCCAGGGTGCAATCATGATGAGCTATCCACTCGAGAAAGACAAAGGCAAGGCGTTTGGCGTCTTTTGGGCGATATTCCAGTTTGGCTCGTTCATCGGGTCCATTATCGCCCTCGCGATCAACGTTCGGTCCGGCGCGCTCAGCGCGGTGTCGACGGCGACATACTTGGTACACTTATCGTTATCGATTTCCGTTTCGTATCCTCATCCCCTGTGCTAGGCATTCATCGTCATCATGTTCTTCGGCACGGCATCAACGCTACTTATTCTGCCTCCCAGCGCGATTGTACGCTCGGATGGCACGCTCGTAAAGGTCCAAGCAGCCTCGTCTGTGCGCGAAGAGCTTCGTAACTTTGGCAAAGTGCTTAAGGACAAGCGCATCATCCTGTTGATCCCCATGTTCTTCTCGAGCAACTACTTCTACTCTTACCAGGGTGCCATCAACGCCTTTTACTTCGACGGACCGACACGTACGTATCTATTTCTTACCCATCTCTCTCGTGCTCCGACCGACCTCGGTGGTGTCTCTAGGCGCACTTAACGCAACGTTGGAGGGTGTCGGTGCCATCATTGGAGCTCTGATGATTGGCTTCTTCATCCTCGATGGCACCCGCTTCAGACGGCGCACGCGCGGTTTCCTTGGCTTGGCATTCGTCTCCATTACCACGATCGTCGTCTGGTCTTGCGCCCTCGCGTGGCAGGTCAAGTTCGACCGCACTCCACGGGGCAAAGTCCACTACACTGATCGCGAGTACCACTCCAAGGGCGCACTCTTCTTCTTCTGTACGTCGTTCTCGTGCATAAAGCGCGTGTCTGTGTTGCCCTTGACAAATTCCGTGCAGTCTTTTTCTGCGACGCGTCTTACCAGGCCCTCGCGTATTGGATCATGGGTGCCATCTCAAACGACCCGTTTACCCTCGCGCGCTTTACCGGTTTCTACAAGGCCATCCAGTCTGCCGGAGCAGCGGGCTCGTTCGGAATGGACGCCACCTCAACGCCGTTCCTTAACGAGCTGCTTGCGAGCTGGCTCATAATGGTCGTCTCGTTTCCGCTCGCTGGCATCGTGATTTGGGGCATTAAGGACACATCGTACACCGAGGAGAAGACATTGTACGTCAACGACATGAAGCCGAGTGAGACAGGGACAGACGACAACCTGGATGCGAAAGAAGGATGATAAACTGGGAGGGTATATACAAAATGAGAAAATGATACGACCAGCGATATTTTGTATTTATATAATGGACCTCCCTCAATTGCACACAGCGCCCTTCTGCTGTCCGTATTTGGCCAGCTGGGAACGAAAAAGGCAATCGTCAGCGTTTCGATGGGTCGCCTCCACCACCAGCCTGTGACCTTCGCTCTCTTACTTCTCGCCTATTATGCCTTTCCAATTCTTGCCAATACCGAAATCATCAATTTCGCAGCGGGGAACCCTGTCCCTGTAGCGCCCCTTCCAGAAAACTGGTGAAACATACCTTTCTGTCTCTCTCTATCACGGACCGACCCCCGTCTGCCATGCAGGACTGTCCTCCACCGAGGAGCGAACGAAATCATCGTGCGCGATAGGACGCCAGCGCCATTAACGGGGGCCCCCAATGACCCGCTCTGCGATGACGACGAGGACGTGCATCCGTTCAAGCGCCGCCCATGCCCTCACGAGCTCTGGCTCGCGCTCGATCTTGATGCGAACGGAGACGGCAATTCTGCGTGGGACAACTGGAAAGGCTACGACCGATTCACGCTGAGGTATCCTGGCCCGCATCCGTGAGTTCTTTCTTTCATTCCCGTCCTCGTCCTGTAAACCCACCAAAACTGCTACGCTTTCCTGATGATGATGATGATGTGACTTACTCGCTGCGTGTGCGAAGCATCCGGTGCAGGTCACGCTCAGCTTGCATCGCCCCCCGACGCCGTCTGCTCCCTCGAGGTCCGCGCGCACGGCGCGAGTCCACCTTGCGCGGATCCGTCTCACACAGGAGGGCATCCGCGTCCCCCACCGCGCCCGGCGGGAATCCCTGCGCGGGGAAGTTGAGGAGGAGGAGGGAGTGCCGCTGGTCGTACTTCTCGAACCGCTGATGCTTGGCGTGCTCCCGGCGTCCGTGCTGCCCACGGTGGCGGCGCTGCTGGGCGTCCTGGGCGCCGTGGCGTGCGGGGTGCTGCCGTTCGTTTGGGGAGTGCTCGCGGAGGTCGCAGCGAGGACACGGAGGGAGGTGGCCGCGTTGGAGGAGCGGAAGGAGAGGTGAGAGAGTTGGACGGGGCGCCCGCCGGAAGTGTGTGAGTCCTGAGTCCAGGGGTTCTGGTGTGGATCGGGGTGAGTGTTGTGCGTGTCTGTTGTGTGCGCTGTTGCGGTGCGTTGGTGGCTAAAAATCGCATGTTGGCCCAACAGGACACGCGTTGGTTTGGTTCTGCCTGGTGTGAGAGGGAGAGGGGTCACCTGTCCGCGTCGTCTGTCTTGGTCACGTTGCGCCAGTTGCGCCGCACATTCATCCTATCGTTGTCTGCCTCGTGGATCAAAAGATCTTCAGTGCCCAATCTCTAGGCGTCCGCTACCCAGAAGATCGGTAAAGGTACATTGCATTGAGGGGGCGCTACGCGAGATGCTGTACGGTAAACACTTCCGGACGCTGTGAGGCGTATGTGCTATGCTCCCTATCCGTCCAAATTTTGTCAGAAATTCGCACTTCTCGTTTTTCCAAGGATCCGCGCTCTTGACTCGACGCGCACCCGAGACGTCAAACGGCGGACATATCGCGATACATGACTGGGCAAAACAATCGCGCATAAATCGCAAACGCATCCGCCGCCGATACGACTGATGATGACTGGGATGGCATGTGGGAAGTTTGCTTCCGCCAAGGTTCGAAATGGATCAGCAGAAAATATATGCAGTACTGGGCCATTCCGCAAAAAAACTGGGGTTGTCTTGTGCTCCAAAACCCAAGGCGGCGATTCCGCGCGCGCAACTCGTAAACACAACACAACACAGCTGATGCGCGCTCGCAGCGGGGCGGCATCTCCAAAAACGCTTGGGGAGCACAGGGCCCAATCCTCAGATCATCATTCGATCGACGGCGGCGTGGTTCCGTTGGCGACAAGAAGCATGTGTTTTCTTTTTTATTTATTTCCATTTCCTTAAAACGTTTTTTTATTTCCTTTTTCTTCGGTTTCCTCGTTTGTTTTTTGCGATGGATGGTTTTGGTTCGGTCACGCATGCATGGCCGTTGCTGCTTCCGTTCTAACTTAACTTAACCCCGTCAGGTGGCCACCAGTCAAGTCAGGCAAGGCCGGGTGTCAGGAGGGCAACGCGGTGCGGGCTGGACGCACGTGTTTGTTGTGTGGTGCCAGTAGCCATGCAGCAGGGTGGTCACAACGGAACACGCGGCTACTGTACGACTCGGACGGGGGGGCGGATCGCGCACAGCGGCGTGTCCCCGTGGCGGATGTCTTGCCTTGTTGGCCTTGCTTGGCTTTGGCTCTTGCCAAGGCCTTCGTTTGGAGTACTCGCATAGCTCGCATCTTGATTGCACGCACGCAGCATAAACCAGGCCAAGGCGAGTTTCGCCAGCTTCCCTCTCCCCGTCCCGTTCCGAGGCGCTTGCTTGAACAATCCCTTCCGCCGGGTGTTTTGTGCATGATGAGATGGATGAGATGAGATCGCAGTTGGGGCAGCATACGATTTCCCACACGGAAGTTCGTTTGAGAAAATGAGGCCTCGGCGCTGTGCGCACGGTGATTCCGTACCGCACGGTTAATACGATGCACGACCAACCCCCGAACGAACGATCTTTATTGATTGCCAGAAGTGATATCGTGACAGGGATAGGAAAGAACACTGGAGTAGGGCCATACTCTAAACCGCCGTCAAGATCGAAAACACAAAACAACAACAGACTAAAAGGGCCGTTTCTCGTTTCTCGTTCGTTCTCTTTCGGGCCCTTTGGCGTCCAGGTCTTCCGGACTTGCACTTGTTTAGCTTGGGCTGTTCTGGCACGGGCACGGGTCGCGCGTGGGCCGGCACAGTCCATCCCTACTGTAATACCCCCATCAGGGTTCTGGCACATATGTATCACGTCCACCAAACATTGATGTGCTTGAGCTCTTTTCGCTGTGTGAAAAGGGTCCGCAAGTGGTGATTTATGGTTTTTAATTCGTCAACGTGGTGTTGTCGCGTCGTGTGTCCCAGCTGTTTGCGATTGTTCACGCAACGCCGCTCGATCGCTCTAAAATATTACAATGGCTCATGCCCGGCTTCTGTCGTTCGTTCGGGCCATTCGGTTACCCAGAACGATCGATGAAGGAGGACGAGAGGCAGTGCAAAATTGGACCCCCATCTCCCCCATCCCATCTCACCCGTGCTCTCAGTATGGTGCATCACTTTCCAACTGAAGGAGTCCTCGGACACGGGACAACTCGACGGGCCAACGCGGGTGTATGATAACATTCAAACTTGCCCTTCGTCAACCCCTTCGTCACAACTCTGACTTCACCCTTCCGCTTGCTATGAAATAGTAATCCCCGTACGTCTTTCACTTACACTTGTTCTATCTGCGCGCGCAATCGCAATCTCTGGACTCGGCCGAGGTCCAAAAGAACCCCCCCGCGCCGGCGTGTGCGTGATCGTTCCTTCCTCCTCCGAGGCGTCAATCAGCATCTGCACCGGAAGGGGGAGGTGAGAGTGAGAGTTAAGGGGGTTTTCTTGTTTGTTTTGCTTGGCCCGATTGCTTGCACTGGGATGGGAACAGCATTCTATTCGCCTGTGCCCGGCCCGTGTGATTCATCGGAACCCCGGGCGATTCAGTTCCACTCCTCCTGCTGTTATCGGTTTATCGGACTCGGGTGAATGAGTAAAAGCCCGGGCGTGGGAGAAAAGACCCTTGCAAGTGCAAGTGGATTGCGCAAGGTGTTTTTTTCGTTTTATTTTCCAAGCCTCCAGCGCCCAAGTGAGAGAACTCCATCAGCAAACGCCGCCACCACAGGCCCTTAGCCGGGGGTGGGAGTGAGGGCAGACTGGCGCTGACTGATAGGGTAGCAGGCCAGCGTTCGAGTTGAATGGGTGGGCTTCAGCCAGCAGCCTGGGTTGTCGTCTGGGTGGGAGAAACGCCGGAACGCCTCGTGTGTGTTGTGCATGCCGCGCGCGCGCACGTGCCGGCTGGGCTGTGACTGATTTGGGCATCGCCCGCGGGGCTCGTCGGAATTGCGGTTATCCTTTTCTCCTCCCTTCCTTGCTCGCCAAACCCCTTGCTCTCCTGCTCCTGTCTCGTATCTGTGGTATGTTCGCCTCCCCTTGCACACACGCACATACACGCTCAACTTTTGCGCAGCCTCACGCATGTCCTGCCGGCTGCGATGCTGCTGCACGCTCACACATACATCCCAGAGTTGCGGTACGCCCATCCCATCCCGTTTGTGAGATCAGGAAAGCGTGTGAGCGGAGGCTCGCCGCATGGTGAGGAAGGCGATCCCCCACACATACACACACACATCCACGCAAGTGAAGTAAAAAAAGAAAAATGGAAGATCAAAAGGAAGAGGGCGCGGTCGCCCCCCCTCCCACGTGAGTTACGCTTGTGTAAAAGCGCGGATCTGAATCTCTCCCTTCTCTCTTCTCTGCCTTTTTCCCTTTCCCTGCAGTGGGGCTAGTTCGCGTGGCGATGCCGACCTGCTGGGTCCCGCGAAATTGGCCGCTTTGCCGCTGCCGTTCAGAGAGAGCTTCCTTAGATGGAGGCCTAGAACGCTCAGACGGCGCGCGTGGTGCCTGCCTACGATCTCACGATCGGGCCTCCGGGAAATTCTCCTCCCTTTCCTTCCTTCCGGCCTGGCTCGAGCTCAGGGTGCGAATTTCGACGGGCGTCTAGTTTAACTTCAGTGCCTCTACACGCCTCGTTGCCCGCGCAAACGCGCGAGTGGACACACCTCGTGATCGGATCTCCGCGCGCGCGTCTGTTTTTCCTTTCCACCGTCTCCTTATCTATGTTTTTCTTTTATCGAACGTACCAAATGAAAAAAATAGCGCATCAAAATCGGGAAAAACGATCGAGTTAGTGGGGATACACTACAGCTACTGTATGAGATCTAACTATTAGGGCGCTGGCGTGCTTCTCTCACTCATTCCGAGGCAGGTGATAGACGTTCAGAGCCGCGCTGTCTGTAAAGGTCCGGCACACCATCACCACGATGTCCAAGCGGCAGTGGCGGTGATGAAGGGAAGAAAACCAATCTCGATTTCCGAAAAACTCGTGTCGATATCACTCACGCACGTTCTTGTCCGGCTTTTTGGGTCCTTCACTCGTTCTGTCCTTGGTTGTCCTATCTTGACCCCAACTAGACATATCGGGACTTGCCCCCTCTCCCCCTCTCCATGGGCCACGCATCCACCGCCCCGCTGTGTCGTGGAGAGCTCCCGCGGACAGCGGGCGCTGTTGTGGAGTAGAATGGAGAACAAATCGCATTGTATACACGCGGAGAAAAGTTTGATGGATATTCCGGAAGGAGAACGATTGAAGAGCATTTTTTTTGATCTCGTTTTCTTCCGGAGGGAGGGGGGGCGCGCAACATGTATGCGAACGCCGGCGTTCTACAGCTGTAGCAGCAACTAGATGGATTGACCGGGATGTAGAGGCACATGAGGCACATGACTCGCAGACGAGAGCATTCTTTCCCCATGCAGCAGCTACGCGAAAATGGGGACTGTGGAGCAAACGGTGGCTGTGCGCCGCGCGGAGAGGGTTTGACTAATGCACGTATCGTATGCACGCCCGTGCCAACCGTCCATATTGTGGGTTACATTCCATTTTCGCGTTTCGCGTTATGTGCCCTATTTTTCTCCCCATTACTTGTTGGCGACGGCACCAGATCGATGTAATGCTGCGGTGCGTGCACATGAAATGAAACCGGAAGGGGAGTTATGGGGTTGGAGCGATGAGCGGAAAGAAAGGACACGGTGTTCCAGAGAAAGAGCGGAATGAATAATGAAATGTGGGGTAAAATGGCAATTCGGCGAAGTCTCGGCACGCCACCAGGCTTTCGGGGTTGCTCCCGGGAGAAGCACAACCAACATGTGACAGCTTATTCAGCCTTCTCAATTTGCCACTGCGTTTTCCGGATGAGGAATGCACCTCTCCCACAAGCCGGAATGCGGAGAATGGAAGAAGTTCATACGTGGCACACGGATACTAATCAGATACAGGCGTGGAGGAAAGGAAGGGAAGGGAAGGGACATGAGATATGGTCTCTTGTGTGCGTGCGGTGTGTGTTGTTATTGTGAGATCGGGGCCGTTTGGTGGATGAGTAATTAAACCCCGTGACTCGTGACTCACGTCCGACTACTGCTTGCTTGCTCGTGTTGTTGTGGCGCTGAGATCGGATTCGGAGCGATTTTCATGTGAGATCCGCGAAAGCAGGTGCAAGGGCACTTGTGGATAATGTATCTGTTTCTGTATCTGCTCTTTCTCACACAGGGCGGCAGTGGCACCGTCGCCTCGCGCTTCGCTACAGACAGCAGACCGGAACGATGGAGCGCCGTGCCCGACCGGATGGCCAGGATGGGCCAAACGGGCCAAAAGCCTCGTTGTATCCGACGGGCGCGTAAGGGCGTTACTGTACACGTACTTGTGGGACACCAAGACAGGACAATGCACACCGGGCAGACGGACGGGGGTGCCTGTGCGTGTGCTTCTGAGTTTTCGATTGCCTAAGCAGGACACCAATCCCATTTCGCTGTCTGTCTGTCTTTTTTTTTTTCTTTCTCGAAGGACGTTCTGCAAAAGGGTCCTTGACAGACACCCAAGGGCGGATAGTGGTGTTGGTGCCTGGACCAAACCCGGTAATGACCCCCTCGTTAGTTTTGGGCATGGGCAACCTCCCCTCCCTCTTCGTCGTTTGGGGTCAACGCACGCCGTTCGGAGGTTTGTCAATCAACTTCTTTCCACTTCTCATCGAGGGAATTTTGTGACACATCGGCATTGGGCAGCCGCGCCATGGTTACAGAAAGTTGCTCAGATTGAGCGAGAAAGTTTATGCGGGTGCCGCAAAGAAGGTAGGCAGTGCAGCGAGAGCGTGCCGTGAAGATCGATAGGTTGACCTGGTGTATCTTTTCCGGGGAGATCCGGCAAGGTGAGAAGACCCTTCTTTGCGCTGCGCTATCGACGGCGCGTGGGCGGCTGTGGGCAATTTCCCCCGTTGGCTTCTCGGTTCTATGGTAGACGCGGGGTGCGGGGTAGGGCTGGCAGGTGACAGAAGCACCCAGTGAAGACTTTTCCTGTTGGAAGCGCGTGGGTGAGCAGAGATATCGATTGAAGATCGTATGAGGCGCCTGGGCAGTGGGACGGAACGGGTGGCAAGGGTAGGGAGACTGGAAAGGGATTAGCGCGATGGATCGGAGATGTCGAAGAATTTCATTTTGTTCGAAGGGGGCTGAAAGGAGCTTAAGCATGGACAGATTCGGAGCATCCGATGGGGGGGCCACGCAAATGGACTAGGCCGGTGTCGGAACTTGGAAGGCGTGTCTTATTGTGGGAGAGTGTTTGGTAGCCTCATGGACAAACAACAGCCCCGCGTGAAGGAAAAAAAGGAAGGGCAGGAGGTGAAAGTGGACGTGTACGTGAATGAACGTGCCTCGAGGCTTGCAGGAAAGACTGGAAGGGTGAGCGCACACATTAGGCAACCCGGGGCCACGCAGCCGGCGTCTGCGCACGGGGCAGGTCGAATAAAAAGACGGAGGGATCCGGCCCTGGGCTGTGCCAATTGCACCAATCCGTGGGTGGACAGAAACTTGAGGGCGACGACGCTGTTGCTGCTGCTGGTCCTTTTTCGTTTCCTTTCTCCTTTTCTTCTTCTCTGTTTTTTCCTTTCCCCCTCTTAATTTCTCGCTTTCGCTTTTGCTCGTCTTTTCAATCATCCAGCATTTCAGCAGCGACCGCAGCAGCCCGCTCCCCCCCGTTCCCCTCGATCGATTCCCCGATCTTTTCGTCTCTTTTTTCTGGCCGACTCGCCCGTCCCACCTCGCCCCGCCTCGCCGTACCACGACCTCTGCCCCGACGAAATCGCGTTGATACGTCGTCGGTGCCACGCCCAAGCCCACGACCGCCCCGCCAGTTCGGTTCACCATCCCATTCTTGGAGCCATCCGAGCACCAAATCCCGAAATCAGAAACTCTGTGACGACCCTCGATATACCCCGCTCTGTTCGTTCCATTTGCCGACTAGTTACGATCGCATCCGCTTCCGACTCGTCTGCAGTGCACCCAATTCAATTCAGACTCAGCTCTAGGCCCACCACGCACCCGCCGTCCCCCGCCAGAGCGCAAGGCGTAAGATAAACAAGGAAAAGGAAAAAGGAAAGACGAGTCATGACCACCGTCGTAACCCATCAGCCAAGGCCAGTCCTTGCCTTTGGTCATCATCGTCAACATTCTGCCTGCGTCACATATCCGTCCTCTCATCTCGTCCCAAATCAGTCTCAATCTTCCCTTTCATTCCCTTCCAGTATGGATCTCCATTCTCGCTCTTATAGGCCAAACCGTCCGCCCCAATTCCCTTCCTCCAACCACCACATCCCCCACACTCCTCCCCAATCTCATCATCATCATCCCTTCTATCATCGTCGCTCAAGCATGACTGCAACTGCCTCTTTCCCACGTCACACCTCCCCTCCCCTCTCCTCCACGTATCCTCTCGTCTACACTCCCTCAGAAAACTCATATCAGAACACCCCTTCGATGTCGGCCGACGTCCAGCACGAGTATCCCTTCGACCTCAGCTTCACCGGGTCCAGCATGAGTTTTGCCGACCTTGACCTGTCCCAGTCCGCCTTTCTGAATCCAGGTCAATTGCCGTGGTCAGAGTCAAAATCAGATTTCAAGGTCGAGTCTTCGCCCGCATCTCAACAGGTCTTCTATGCCGACCCCGGGAGTTATGCCTTTTACAACGACTCGAATGGCGCCTCTGCTGTCGAAGCTCAACTCTTTACTTCTCAGCCGCAGCAGCAGCCACCGCCGCCCTCGGAGATGCTCGCGGGCGCTCCGCAGCAGGTTGTGTACTTTAGCCCAGCGGCCGAGACCGAGATGGAGATGGAAGGCGAGTTGCGGTACCCCACCTCCTCCCCACCACAACTACACGCTCTTCCGCCATCCGTGGCTCCGGCTTTTGTCCAGCCGTCCGAGGTCATGTCGCCTTCCCCGCCTGCTTTCGCTCCCGTGCCCTTCCCTCGTCTTTTGGGATCGTCGAGCCCACCAGGGCTGACGGGTGAGTCGGATGAAGACCTTGGGAGCGAGTCGGGCGAGAGTGAAACTGGCGATCCCTCGGATGGCCCAGATGGTGATGATGATGGTGATTTCATGCCAACGCGGTCATCGCGCTCGCGGACTCGCTCACGACGCACCAGCAGCGTGAGCGTGAGCAGCGGCAGCGGCAGTGTGCGTGCCCCTAGACCTTGTCGTCTGAGCGCGCCGGTGCCTGTGCCGAACCTCACGAAAAAGTCACGCGGGCGGCGAGTGCCTACGGCACCCGTGATCGTCGTGCAGGGAGGTGTTCAGAAGAACATGCGGATGTACAGGTGCACTGTCGATGGGTGCTACAAGTGCTTTGCTCGCGGGGAACATTTGAAACGGCATGTGCGATCGATCCACACGAACGAGAAGCGTGAGTGTTCTCCTTTTTAGACTCTTGTTGGAACTAATCTTTGGTTGAACCGTCGCAGCGCACAAATGTCCCGTCGAAGGATGCGGGAAGGACTTTAGCCGTCACGATAACCTCGGGCAACATATGCGCGTCCACAAGGGCCAAGGCATGACCAGCATGATTGGTGACCCCTGAACTTACGCCGTGTGCCCAACCAAAACTCGCTTTCCACCTCTCTTCCCGTCAACGTCCATGCTTAATGCCGCAGTTTTCTTTATCGCCTTTTTGCTTCCTTTCTTTTTTTCTTCCTTGTTGGTCTACTCTACTTGGGCTCAGGTATCGCTGGGACATTGCAATCTCCATGACGGGGCAGGGACAATTTTTGTTGTTGTTGTACCATCTCTCATGACTATGCCTGCTTTACGACGTCAACGTCATGCCGCTGTTCCCTCCTCCCCCTACCTCTGGTTTTCTTCTGCTGTCTCCTTCCCCTCACACATGTACTTCTACCAATTGTTTTCGGTCTCCAGCACCTCTCATCCCATCGTGCTGTCTGTGTGTATCCATCCATGTATATTCCCTATTCTATCTCGCGCTGTAGTCTTACTTTATATGGGGCTCATGCCGGCTACCTTTTGCCAGTGTCAGTCATCATTTATACGATTTTGCTATGTTATGATACGATGATGATGTCCCCACTACGTTTCTGCCTGCACTTTGAATTCTTTTGCACCATGTTATGCATACAAAGAGAAGCGGCAAAGTGGAATAAAACGACAAAGCAAGAGTCAACGCCGACATGTTGTACGTAGATACACTGTGATGTGGGTGATAGCACAGAGAAGAGAAAAGCACGAAGTGTGCGACAAAAGTGGGGATACGGCTATGCGTCGTCCGTCATGATGGCAAAGAACTCTTGCTCATTGATCTCGCCGTCCTGGTCGAGGTCAAATTCGTCTATCATTGCTTGTCTGAGCACCACCGACAAGTGTCAGCAAACGCACCGCACCGAGAGGAGGACATGATCAGAGGAAACTTACAACTCGTCGTCCTCTAGACGATCTCCGATCTCTTTGGCGACGCGCCTGAGATTGCGTATCGATATCTTTCCCGTGTTATCATCGTCGAACAGCTGGAACGCGCGCCGAATCTCATCCATCGGGTCTCGCGCCAAAATCCTCTCCGTCACTGTAGGCCACACACACCAAGCGTCAGCGTTTTTTGTTCCAAGGGGAAGAAGACGAAAAAAAAAAAGGGACGCAACTGATCTTGACAAAGTCGTCGTACTCGAGCAGGCCGTGGCCCGTCTTGTCGTGATCGCGGAGCGTCTTGAGCACCTCTGCCTTCTTGAGGTCAAAGCCGAGCGCGCGCATGGCGACTTTGAGCTCGTGGTAGTCCACCGCGCCGTCCTTGTCCGTGTCGAAGAGCTCGAACGCCTCCTTGATCTCCTGCTTTTGCTCGTCGGACAGCTCTGGCCGCGCGTGTGCCGCGGCGGCGGCTGCTGCGTGCGAGCGCCGCTTTGCTTTGGACGCTACGCTTGAGGTGTACATGGTGTATTGGTGGTAGTGGTGGTGGTGGTGGGACGCGAGGCGTGGGTGCTTTTCGTTTGGTTCGGTTCGGAAAGAGCTCGCGTTCTGTCTGTCTTGTCGCGTCGTCGCGTCACCCGTGGGAACTATGTTGCATTACATAACATGCTATTCACGTGCACATGTCTGTGCTATTACGTCTGACATCGGATGTCATGGATGTCCCGACCGAGATCGAAATCGAATTGAAACGCGCTACGTATGAGCCGACCGGTGCTCGCTAACAGCCAGCTACTGTATTTGTTCCTTCCCTCCTTTCTCGTGACGAACTATCATCATGGCCATTCAAACTGTTCCCCTCACTTGCCCTCCTTCTGCAGATCCCTCCAACTTTGCCAACTTTGGCAGGGAGGTCATTGGCGTCAACCCCGGCAATCTATCGCCTTCCGAGTTTGCTGAAATTCAGCAGTTGCTCTACAAGGTGCGAGTCCCTGCGCAGGTACCCTGGAACATTCCTTGCGCTTATCTTCTTCCAGTACGACGCCCTCCTGTTCCGAAACGTAAATCTTTCTCCTGAACAGCAATATGCGTTGACCAAGGTACGGTAATGCGCATGGGAACCTTTATCACCTGATGCGAGATAAGCGCTAACGCCCACCCCGTCCTGTCATTCTGCTCCACAGGCATTTGACCCGGCATCCGAGTCATATGGGCATGGCAATAATAAAACCCAGACGACCGTAAAGTCCATCTTGCATCCAGACCTCAAGACGATCCCGCGCGTGCCTCAGGTTCAGCTCATCGGCAACGGCACTGTGTATAATCATGAGGGTCTCGAGGCCGCCGCGCTCAAGCACCCCTCTCACACCACCTTCCACAAGACGCCCGTCTCGTCAGCCGACGAGGCGGCTGGAGTCACGCGCTTCTATCGCTGGCACATCGACGCCGCCCTCTACGATCTGTCCCCGCCCAAGGTGACGACGCTCTATGCTGTCCACGTGCCGCAGGGCCCCCAGCAGACGTGCCGCTACGACGACGGCACGGGCGACGTGCTGCCCGTCCCGCTCGGCACGACCGCGTTCGTCTCGGGCAAGACGATGTTCGACATCCTGCCGCGGCCGCTGCAGAGCGTCGCGGTCCGCGCGAGGGTGCGCTACGCTCCGCAGCCCTACGTCTGGATGGCGCCTGCGGCCGCCCACAGCACGGGCCTCGCGATCGAGAGCGAGGGCAAGGAGCTCGCTTTGGACGAGCTCCCGCCGTGGACGGAGGACAGGGTCAAGGTGTTCCCCGTGGTGCGATGCCCCTCTGCCCTTCTCTTTACTGTTGCTGTGTGGCCTCACATATGGATCTTGCAGACGTGGAAGAACCCGGTGACTGGCGCGCTGCATTTTCAGGTGCACCCGTGCGCCGCACGAGAGCTTCTCGTCGACCCGCTCCCGGAGGGTGTGTCGCGCGACGGCGCACTTTACCCGGACGGCGCGCACGTCACGGACCTCAAGGAGGTGCGTGACCTGTTGTACAAGATGCAGCGCCCCGCCATTGCGCCCAAGGTGCGTTTTCCTAAATTTCCTTCCTGCACCTGAGTTCCCGCCTTCTGGCTGACGACGAAATCGCCAGCTGGTGTACCCGCACGACTGGAAGGAAAGGGACCTCGTGCTGTTCCACAACCGTGGCGTGCTACACACCGTTGTCGGCGCGATTCAGCCGGACCAGGTGCGCGCGTTCCATCAGTGCAATCTTGCCGCGTCGGATGATCCCGTGGGACCGACGCCGGAGGACGTGAGGCAGTATGCGTGAGCCAGCATGTGTCTTGTTCGACGTTAGACAATGCATAATGAATCGGAACGGTTTCCTTGTTTTGTTTTTTCTCACTCATCGATGTGACAGTTAGGTTGGGAATCCATATGCTTCCTCGCACGCACGCACATCACGGGCCGTGTTCATTTATAGTGTACAATATAGAGCCACCGAAATGAATCAAATGGTCGAGTCAATCAAAAGATCGAAAAAACGAAACTCCCACGGCGAGCGCCCGACGTGGAGGGGCCAGGTGGTCCGTGCGCGGCCTGCAGCAAGCCAACAGCATATAAAGCCTCGCCGCTCTGTCCCCAAAGTCCTCACCACTCTGGCCTTTTGGCTTAGATCAAGTGTAGTATCTGTTCTTAATAGTTTAACCACTATTATGGGGGCACCGCCCTCATTACTGGTTTTCTAATTTTTGCCGTCCCTCCTCCCCTGGGCTCTGCTTGCAACTCGGGGGACACGATGACCTCGCCGCTGTACTACTGGCCCGCGTCGTCGGGGGATCCACCCCTTGCTTTTTCCTCTGCCAGTAGTGAGGTTTGTTTCGTCGTCTCGAAACATTCCGTTGGTGGCAGAAGATTCCAAGGGATGATCCTTTTTACGGGGTTTTGTTGTACTTTTTTATTTTTTCTCTTTTGTTTTACTTATACTAGCTGTTGATCTCGGATGGTTTTGTGTTTCATTTGGTCTTAGGAATGTGCTGTAGCATCGGATGTCATTACAACTTTCAGTGTCACGTATACAAACAATATTAATCTGATTTTCGCCGTCACGATCGTGAGTCTGAATCGGGTGACAAGCCACGGGTTGAACTTCGCTTCAGGGTTTCCATCTTTAACCGATGACAAGACCACTCATCTAGTTCACTGCCCACTGGCTCGTGGTCTACTCATCTTTCTCTCGTGATTCGACACAGGCGGCTCGTCACTCATGATCATGCACTTGGTGCTGCGAGCCTGGTGAGGAGACTTGGTTGGATTGGGATAATACGTCAATCGACACGTGGCGGCGGTCAGAGACCTACGCGAACTCAAGACGTTGCCATCCATCTTTGTACCCCAAAACCACAACCGACAACCGACCAACGAAAGCTCCTTCGAGAGCCATTTTTCTTGCCCCTGCTAGGCGCGTCCGCGGGTGTTTTCGCATGGCTTTCTACCTCCGGCTTGTGAGGTGATCGGGATCGGATGCGTTCTCATAACCTCGACGGTGTCCAGTCCGGAGGCAATGCACTACGCTTTTCCTTCCTTTTCTTCCACTTTTTATTTTGCCCTTCCTTCACTGGTCGGTTTCCTTCTCTGGCAGCACTGTCAACGGCATCGCGCTCCCTTAGATTCAACATTATCGTCAGACATCGCAGCTTGACACACCATTCTCACCCCGCCATTCCCCAATGCCTTCCGACCTTCCGCGATGGCGTTCACCCTCCCACCTGTTGTTTCATGGCCGTGCATTTCGCCTTCTGTCTGCTCTTCTTCGCCACTCGAACTCGAAGGGTGTCCTTATGATGGCCATCCTCTTCGTTGCCTTCATTTATATGGGCTTCATCTTCTATATGACGTTTTTGTCACAATGTGGCTGTCTGTTGGCCGGTCATCCAGGTCCCCTCCTCACGCCAACACCGACAACGGATGCTCTGACCCTCGAAGAAATCAGGGCTATTGTAGCCCGCACTCGAGGTTTTTATGCCCGGGACTTCAGCCTCTACCTCGGTTGGAATAACGTCAGTAGATGATGTGGCATCTGATGTGAGCCACGTTGAGTGTCCCTGAATAGATGCGATACATTATCGACGCTTCCCTTCTTCAGGCGAAATTGCTCGGTCGCACGCTGGTTATACCTTCATCCGTCTACGCACGCACATGCGAGTATCATTTGTAAGCGATCTTTCGCTAAATATCTGCCGTTGACTTCATACATACACAATGTCTCGTCCATGTACAGCGAATCTTGTGCAGATGTTGCACCTATGGTCGACAGGGCCAATGCAACAGGCGAGGCCCAGTTGAAGGAGCTTCCCGTCGAACGGCGAACGGGGTTCCGCATCCCCATCTCAGTCATGCTTGATCCCCCTCGTCTCCGCGCAAGGCATCCTGTCATCACTATCTCCGAATACCTCCGTCTACACGGCCTCGACCCAGGGCTGGAGTCATCCCCTGGAACTTGGCTGCAGGATTCATATCATAGCCAGCCCACTGTTTTCGAGCCAAACAATACAAAGCCGCCATCGCTATTCGTTATCGAGAACCACTGGTACGAACCGTCGGGGACTAATCGTGTCGATTACATCCCCGAGGCGATGAAGAGGCGGGGGGGATGGCAACGCTATTCTCGGTTAGAAAGTGCAGAAAGCGGCGGACACTGGTCCGAGGAGAAGCCAACGGCGATTTCGGACTGTCTATTGACTGCCGTGCCTGAGGGCAAAGCCGTTTTGGACTGGGATTCTGCCATCGACGCCTTGAAGTCGTTGGAGCTTGGACCAGACGTAGACCTCTATGATGACCGGGTTCTCGAGGGCGTATTGAAAGCCAACGGCTGGGAGGTCTTGTACGCCTTTGCTACCCCGTGAGTACCATCATTCCATCATTTGTTATGACTGAGCCCCTCCCGCTTTTTCTCGATTAGCATATACGGACATGACAAGGCAATTGTTCGTCCCATCAAACAAGTTGCGCGTCGCTCGTCGATACGGGGGTTTAAGGATGACTATTTTCACATCAATACCCACCGTCATCGCACTCCGTGGACCGACTCACGAGAGGCGTGGTCCCGTGAGTAGAGCGCCTCCCACACAAACATCGTCAAAAAACTGACTCAGTGTCGCTGCTTTTGACTTTTTTTGGTAGGGAGCCATGCGCTTCACGGAGGCCTCGTCGCGCGCGAGATTGGCGAACATGGTCGTCCATGACTTGAAATCGCCTCGGCGAGTCCTCGACCTTGCTGGTGTCCTCGCGGCACGCATGCGGAAACTGAACGGCGGCCGCCAGTGGATGGGAGCGCACATCCGTCGCGGAGACTGTGAGTAAAAACCCAGTGCCGATACCGTCGCATCCGCCTCGCGTCCCTGACCAAAAAACCAAACAAAAAACACATTGATTGCCGACCACGACAACAACCACAAATCGTCCGCGCAGAGTGGACCTTGCGGCGTTCCCTCAAGGACCACGTGGAGGCGGTCAAAGAACGCCTACGCAGAGGCCGCTCGATACTGCAAGGCCTGCGCGACGGCAACGTCACGACGTACGATATCGAAATTCAAGACGTCGAGCCGAACCTCGAGCAGGTGACCCTGCCGCCCCCACTCGAGAACGACCGGTTTTTCGTCGCGACGGACGAGCGCGACCCCGAGGGACGGAGGGTGATCAACGACGCCGGCGGTGTGTTCTTGTCGGACCTTCTCGCGACGGACGACAAGCGGGACTTTGGCTGGCCGCTCATTGAGCTCATTTGCGGGACGGGTCGAGAACATGCGTGCTGCACACGGGGTGGACCGACAGACGACACTTTTGGATTGATTGATGGACACCCGAACCACCCTTCAATCTTTTAAAATTCTGCAACTGATGATACATGTATAGTATGCTAGATTCGTTCGACATTTTTTACTCTAGATCAAGCCCTTAATCTACGAGCTGCTTGCCGAGGCGGTAAAATAAAATAAGCGAGAGTACCGATAATAGGGCAGCTGTCTGCCAAGGCAGTGAAGGAGGGCGCCACAGGCCAGATACTGGTCAAGAGGGATGGACAGGAGAGGAGGGACCAAGGGACGGATGGGAAAGGGACAGGAACAGGAGATGGGAGAAAGAGTACGCTGGAGGTCACATGAGGATTGGTCAGGATCGAAATGGAAAGACCCGGTTTTCGATTGTCTCACACATGATACGCCAGCTTTTCGTTATTCTCATGGACTGTGGGAGTGACAGCGTTTTTGCAAGCACTGTTATCATCCGCGGGGGTGTTTTTCGCATGGCTGTCTAGCTACGGCTTGTGAGGTGATCTGGATCGGGTGCGTTCTCATAAACCTCCAGTCCGGAGGCAATCCACTTCCACTACGCTTTTCCCTCCTTTCCTTCCACTTTTTATTTTGCCCTTCCTTCACTGGTCGGTTTCCTTCTCTGCCAGCACTGTCAACGGCATCGCACTCTCTTAGGTTCAACCTTATCGTCAGCCATCGCTGCTTGGCACACCAATTCTCACCCCGCCACGCATGCCTTCCGACGTTCCTCAATGGCGTTCACCGTCCCACCTATTGTCTCGTGGCCGTACATTTCGCCTTTTGTCTGCTCTTCGCCACTCGAACTCGATGGGTGTCCTTCTGATGGTCATCCTCTCCGTTGCCTCCATTTATATGGGCTCCATCTTCCATAGGACGTTTTTGTCACAATGTGGCTGTCTGTTGGCCGGTCATCCAGGCACCCTCCTCCCGCCAACACCGAAAACGGATGCTCTGACCCTCGAAGAAATCAGGGATATTGTAGCCCACACTCGAGGTTTTTATGCGCGGGACTTCAGCCTCCACCTCGGTTGGAATAACGTCAGTAGATGATGTGGCATCTGATGTGAGCCATGTTGAGTGACCCTGAATAGATGCGGTACATTATCGACGCTTCCCTTCTTCAGGCGGAATTGCTCGGTCGCACGCTGGTTATACCTTCATCCGTCTACGCGCGCACATGCGAGTATCATATGTAAGCGATCTTTCGCTAAATATCTCCCGTTGATCTCATACATACACAATGTCTCGTCCATGTACAGCGAATCTTGTGCAGATGTTGCACCTATGGTCGACAGGGCCAATGCAACAGGCGAGGCCCATTTTAAGGAGCTTCCCGTCGAACGGCGAACGGGGTTCCGCATCCCCATCTCAGTCATGCTTGATCTCCCTCGTCTCCGCGCAAGGCATCCTGTCATCACTATCTCCGAATACCTCCGTCTACACGGCCTCGACCCAGGGCTGGAGTCATCCCCTGGAACTTGGCTGCAGGATTCATATCATAGCCAGCCCACTGTTTTCGAGCCAAACAATGCAAAGCCGCCATCGCTATTCGTTATCGAGAACCACTGGTACGAACCGTCGGGGACTAATCGTGTCGATTACATCCCCGAGGCGATGAAGAGGCGGGGGGGATGGCAACGCTATTCTCGGTTAGAAAGTGCAGAAAGCGGCGGACACTGGTCCGAGGAGGAGCCAACGACGATTTCAGACTGTCTATTGAATGCCGTGCCTGAGGGCAAGTCCGTTTTGGACTGGGATTCTGCCATCGACGCCTTGAAGTCGTTGGAGCTTGGACCAGACGTAGACCTCTATGATGACCGGATTCTCGAGGGCGTATTGAAAGCCAACGGCTGGGAGGTCTTGTACGCCTTTGCTACCCCGTGAGTACCATCATTCCATCATTTGTTATGACTGAACCACTCCCGCTTTTTTCTCGATTAGCATATACGGACTTGACAAGGCAATTGTTCGTCCCATCAAACAAGTTGCGCGTCGCTCGTCGATACGGGGGTTTAAGGATGACTATTTTCACATCAATACCACCGTCATCGCACTCCGTGGACAGACTCATGAGATGCGTGGTGCCGTGAGTAAAGCGCGTCCCACACGGCATCGTCAAAAAACTGACTCAGTGTCGCTGTTTTTGACTTTTTTGTTTTTGGTAGGGAGCCATGCGCTTCACGGAGGTCTTGTCGCGCGCGAGATTCGCGAACATGGTCGTCCATGACTTGAAATCGCCTCGGCGAGTCCTCGACCTTGCTGGTGTCCTCGCGGCACGCATGCGGAAAATAAACGGCGGCCGCCAGTGGATGGGAGCGCACATCCGTCGCGGAGACTGTGAGTAAAAACCCAGTGCCGATACCGTCGCATCCGCCTCGCGTCCCTGACCAAAAACCAAACAAAAAAACACATTGATTGCCGACCACGACAACAACCACAAGTCGTCCGCGCACAGTGGACCTTGGCGCGTTCTCTCGAGGACCACGTGGAGGTGGTCAAAGCGCGCCTACACACAGGCCGCTCGATACTGCGAGGCCTGCGCCACGGCAACGTCACGACGTACGATATCGAAATCCAAGGCGTCGAGCCTAACCTCGAGCAGGTGACCGTACGTCCCCCACTAGAGAGCGACTGGTTTTTCGTCGCGACGGACGAGCGCGACCCCGAAGGACGAAGGTTGATCAGGGACGCCGGCGGTGTATTCTTGTCGGACCTTCTCACGAAGAACGACAAGCGTGACTTTGGCTGGCCGTTCATGTTCTCGGACGTGCGCGCACTTGTCGAGCAAAGCGTTCTGGTGCACAGCGGGTACTTCTACGGCAACCTCATGAGCTCATTTGCGGGACGGGTCGAGAACATGCGTGCTGCACACGGGGTGGACCGACAGACGACACTTCTGGATTGATTGATGGACACCCGAACCACCCTACAATTTTTAAAATTCTGCAACCGGTGATACATGTATAGTGTAAGTGCGAGTGGGGCATCGTCCCAGGGGAGGAGTAGGCACAGAGGAGAGGGGGAGAGTGCAACTTTGATTTCCGATTCCCGGTACAGTGCTATGAGGACACATCATCCTTTTATACATGTATTCTATCAAATCTATCTCTCTTTGAATCTGTAAAAGAGTGTAACAGGGAGAATGGAAGATAGAAGGTATCAATGAACGGAAGGGTTTGGAGGGTTTGGTCAGTCGACGTCGGTAGTCTCGGTTCCATCCGTTGAACTCAGCTGCGGAGATTGAAACTCGTATGTGCTCCGCGTTCGTCTCGGGCAGGACGACATTTCGACATCCTGCCGCGCCCGCTGCAGAGCGCCGCAGTCCGCGCGAGGGTGCGCTACGCTCCGAATCCCTACGTCTGGATGGCGCCTGCGGCCGCCCACAGCACGGGCCTCGCGATCGAGAGCGAGGGCAAGGAGCTCGCTTTGGACGAGCTCCCGCCATGGACGAGGACAGGGTCAAGGTGTTCCCCGTGCGACGCCCCTCTTGCCCCTCTCTTTTCTGTTGCGTGTGGCCTCACCTACGAGCCTTGCAGAAGTGGAAGAATCCGATAACTGGCGCGCTGCATTTTCAGGTGCACCCATGCGCCGTGCGAGAGCTTCTCGTCGACCCGCTTCCGGAGGGTGCATCGCGCGACGGCGCACTTTACCCGGATGGCACCTGCGTCACGGACCTCAAGGAGGTGCGTGACCTGCTGTACAAGATGCGGCGCCCCGCCATCGGCGCGTTTTCCTAATTTTCCTTCCTGCACCCGCCTTCTGGCTGACGACGATCTCGCCAGCTGGTGTACCCGCACGACTGGAAGGAAAGGGACCTCGTGCTGTTCCACAACCGTGGCGTGCTACACACCGTTGTCGGCGCGATTCAGCCGGACCAGGTGCGCGCGTTCCATCAGTGCAATCTTGCCGCGTCGGATGATCCCGTGGGACCGACGCCGGATTTTTCACTCATCGATGTGACAGTTAGGTTAGGAATCCATATACTTCCTCGCACGCACGCACATCACGGGCCGTGTTCATTTATATGTACAATATAAAGCCACCGAAATGAATCAAATGGTCGAGTCATCGGCGAGCGCCCAACGTGGAGGGGCCAGGTGGTCCGTGCGCGGCCTGCAGCAAGCCAACAGCATATAAAAGCCTCGCCGCTCTGTTCCCAAAGTCCTCACCACTCTGGCCTTTTGGCTTAGATCAAGTGTAGTATCTGTTCTTAATAGTTTAACCACTATTATGGGGGCACCGCCCTCATTACTGGTTTTCTAATTTTTGCCGTCCCTGCTCCCCTGGGCTCTGCTTGCAACTCGGGGGACACGATGACCTCGCCGCTGTACTACTGGCCCGCGTCGTCGGGGGATTCACCCTTGCTTTTCCTCTGCCACTAGTGAGGTCTGTTTCGTCGTCGAAGCATTCCGTTGGTGGCAGAAGATTTCAAGGGGTCGTCCTTTTTTACGGGGGTTTGTGGTATTTTTTACTTTTTCTCTTTTGTTTTACTCATATTAGCTGTTGATCTCGGATGGTTTTGTGTTTCATTGGCCTTAGAAATGTGCTGAAGCATCAGGTGTCATTATAACCTTCAGTGTGTCACGTATGCAAACAATCTGGTTTTCGCCGTCATGATCGTGAGTCTGAATCGGGTTGCAAGTTGTTTATTCAGTTTATTCTATGGGTTGAACTTCGCTTCAGGGTTCCCTCTTTAACCGATGACAAGACCATTCATCTAGTTCACTGCCCATTGGCTCGTGGTCTACTCATCTCTCTCATGATTCGACATAGGCGGCTCGTCACTGATGATCATGCACTTCAAGTTGGCGCCGCGAGCCTGGTGAGGAAACTTGGTTGGATCGGGATAATACGTCAATTATGCCCCAAAACCACAACCGACAACCGACCAACGAAAGCTCCTTCGAGAGCCATTTTTCTTGCCCCTGCTAGGCGCGCCCGCGGGTGTTTTTCGCATGGCCTTCTAGCTCCGGCTTGTGAGGTGATCGGGATCGGATGCGCTCTCATAACCTCGACGGTGTCCTGTCCGGAGGCAATCCACTACGCTTTTCCTTCCTTTCCTTCCACTTTTTATTTTGCCCTTCCTTCACGGGTCGGTTTCCTTCTCTGCCAGCACTGTCAACGGCATCACACTCCCTTAGATTCAACATTATCGTCAGACATCACAGCTTGACACCAATTCTCACCCCGCCATTCCCCAATGCCTTCCGACCTTCCGCGACGGCGTTCACCGTCCCACCTATTGTCTCATGGCCGTATATTTCGCCTTTTGTCTGCTCTTCTTCGCCACTCGAACTCGAAGGGTATCCTTCTGATGGTCATCCTCTTCGTTGCTTACATTTATATGGGCTTCATCTTCTATATGACGTTTTTGTCACAATGTGGCTGTCTGTTGTCCGGCCATCCAGGTCCCCTCCTCACGCCAACACCGACAACGGATGCTCTGACCCTCGAAGAAATCAGGAATATTTTAGCCCGCACTCGAGGTTTTTATGCGCGAGACTTCTCGTGAGTCGGTACCGCCACGGAGTGCGATGACGGTGGTATTGATGTGAAAATAGTCATCCTTGAACCCCCGTATCGACGAGCGACGCGCAACTTTTTTGATGGGGCGAACAGTTGCCTTGTCATGTCCGTATGCTAATCGAGAAAAAGCGAGAGGGGCTCAGCGCTCAGCTCTCAAATAACAAATGGTGGAATGATGGTACTCACGGGGTAGCGAAGGCGTGCAAGACCTCCCAGCCGTTGGCGTTCAATACGCCCTCGAGAATCCGGTCATCATAGAGGTCTACGTCTGGTCCAAGCTCCAACGACTTCAAGGCGTAGATGGCAGAATCCCAGTCCAAAACGGACTTGCCCTCAGGCACGGAATTCAATAGACAGTCTGAAATCGCCGTTGGCTTCTCCTCGGACCAGTGTCCGCCGCTTTCTACACTCTCTAGCCGAGAATAGCGTTGCCATCCCCCCCGCCTCTTCATCGCCTCGGGGATGTAATCGACACGATTAGCCCCCGACGGTTCGTACCAGTGGTTCTCGATAACGAATAGCGATGGCGGCTTTGTATTGTTTGGCTCGAAAACAGTGGGCTGGCTATGATATGAATCCTGCAGCCAGGTTCCAGCGGATGACTCCAGCCCTGGGTCGAGGCCGTGTAGATGGAGGTATTCGGAGGTAGTGATGACAGGATGCCTTGCACGGAGACGAGGGAGATCAAGATGGGGATGCGGAACCCCGTTCGCTGTTCGACGGGAAGCTCCTTCAAATGGGCCTCGCCTGTTGCATTGGCCCTGTCGACCATAGATGCAACATCTGCACAAGATTCGCTGTACGCGGACGAGACATTGTGTGTGTATGAATCAACGGCAGATATTCAGCGAAAGATCGCTTGCAGATGATACTCGCATGTGCACGCGTAGACGGATGAAGGTATAACCAGCGTGCGACCGAGCAATTCCGCCTGAAGAAGGGAAGCGTCGATAATGTATCGCATTTATTCAGGGACACTCAATGTGGCGCACGTCAGATGCTACATCATCTACTGACGTTATTCCAACCGATGTAGAGGCTGAGGCGTGGCCCCGTGAGTAGAGCGCCTCCCACACGAACATCGTCAAAAAAATTGGACTCAGTGTCGCTGCTTTTGACTTTTTATTGGTAGGGAGCCATGCGCTTCACGGAGGTCTCGTCGCGCGCGAGATTGGCGAACATGGTCGTCCATGACTTGGAATCGCCTCGGCGAGTCCTCGACCTTGCTGGTGTCGTTGCGGCACGCATGCGGAAACTGAACGGCGGACACCAGTGGATGGGAGCGCACATCCGTCGCGGAGACTGGAGTAAAAACCCAGTGCCGATACCGTCGCATCCGCCTCGCGTCCCTGACCAAAGACCAAAAAAAAAGCATTGACTGCCGTCCACGACAACAACCACAAGTCGTCCGCGCACAGTGGACCTTGGCGCGTTCTCTCGAGGACGATGTAGAGGGGGTCAAAGCGCGCCTACGCAGAGGCCGCTCGATACTGCAGTGCAAGGCCTGCGCCACGGCAACGTCACGACGTACGATATCGAAATCCAAGGCGTCGAGCCAACCTCGAGCAGGTGACCCTGCCGCCCCCCTCGAGAACGACCGGTTTTTCGTCGCGACGGACGAGCGCGACCCCGAGGGACGAGGGTGATCAGCGACGCCGGCGGTGTGTTCTTGTCGGACCTTCTCGCGACGGACGACAAGCGGGACTTTGGCTGGCCGCTCATGTTCTCGGACGTGCGCGCACTTGTCGAGCAAAGCGTTCTGGTGCACGGCGGGTACTTCTACGGCAACCTCATGAGCTCATTTGCGGGACGGGTCGAGAACATGCGTGCTGCACACGGGGTGGACCGACAGACGACACTTTTGGATTGATTGATGGACGATGGACACCCGAACCACCCTTCAATCTTTTAAAATTCTGCAACTGATGATACATGTATAGTATGCTAGATTCGTTCGACATTTTTACTCTAGATCAAGCCCTTACAGGGTCTTAAATGACGAGCTGCTTGCCGAGGCGGTAAAATAAAATAAGCAAGAGTACCGATAATAGCCTCGGTGCCGTAGTGTGGTACGCTCTGGAAAGCGACTCGTATAAAATGTCGAGCTCCACACCATAGCCATTTGCTTGTAATGAGGGCCCGTCCCGATCGTAGGAAGGGTAGATAGGTGGCCGCCAAAGGTTTTGCTTGCCTCCCTAGCGACTCCGGCGCGTTACTCCTCGCGCATCGTGAGAGTGGTTGCGCCACACCATTTTCAAAGCCACATCATGCAGGGATAGGTGTCTTGTTCTCGCTGAGTGCCCGTCCCTCGATTGGCACGGAGCTAGATATTCTTACGTCGCGTGCACACGCTGGTGCTGCAAAAGTTATCACGCCGCGCAAATGTCTTGCCGCACCCACACACGAAGGCTAAAAATACCCAATAACGCCGCCCACATGTCAGTGTCGTATCCAGTGTAGATAGATAAAAGTGCGGTAAAAAAATAAACGCTACGACGTACGTTTCTCGTGTGTGTGGAGGGATATCACGTGCCGCTTGAGGTGCTCGGCGCGTGCAAAGCTTTTTGAGCAACCAGGCACAGAACATATGTGCGTGCGCTCCCGGGCCTCGTCGGGCTCGGGCACCCTACGTCCGCGGCTTTTCTTCATGAGGTGCGGAACGGGAACGGGGGGGACGATGCGCTTGCGTCGCGCGACGCGTTCGGGTTTCGGCTCCGAGGGAGGCGCGACGGCTGCGGAGCTCGCTCCGGCAGTGGGCGGCGGAGCGTCGTCGTCGCCTTCTCCTTCGGAGGCTGGCTCAATTTTCGTTGTGCCGAGGTTCTTCTCGGCAGCGGAAGAAGCCACTATATCACCATAGTCTTCTTGCTTCCCATCAAATTGCGGGTACATGGGACATTTCCGGCGTAGACGCGCCGGTATGCGAATTGGGCTGCATGGGGGAGCCCAGACCAAGGAAGAGGAAGGGGGTTCGGTCGATGACTCTGTCGCCGGTTCGGCGGATGAAGCACGGGAGGATGTATTGGGCGTCGTGTAAGAAGAGGAGGCTCTAGATTCTTGGGTTGTGGTGGTGGCGGTGGAAGTGCCGTGGCTGTTCTTGGTCTCGGCGCACAGATGCAAATCGGGGAAAATTAAGGCCCTGACACCTCTGGGGAGCTGGGCCCCAGCGAGTAAGGGCGGTGGAGTTTTCACTGGACAGTCGTCGGACATTGGGGAAACCTTGGGAAATTCAAGATGGGCGCCAGGAGATATTGTCAAAACATTGTCGGTGGGTGATGCTGGTCAGGCTTCTTGCTAATTGTTCGTCAGGGCATGGCGCACAATCGCGTATATCTGGAATTGTTCGGGCTTACCGGTATTACTGGTGTTCGCAAAAACGCTACTTTTCTCTTTTGCTCCCCGGCGAGTCCCCCCGATGTATTTGCGAGCGCGGAACTTTGCTGGGGTGCCGGAAGCGAGACTCGACTTCTGTTCTATGACGTCTCCCCGTATGTACAAATCTCCCACCCGGCAAGTAATATAGGATGTTTGATGAAACAAAGGGAAGGACGGTCGTCTCAAATGGCTGTAACCCCGAGGCAACCAACCTTCATCGACGGTCTCACGAGTGGAGGTCGCGTGTGTGCTTGGATGAAGTGGGAAGTTGTGTGTGGGTTGTCACTCACGACCGGACGACTTACCCAAACTTGCCTTGCGGACCCTCCACCGGCGCCTCGTGCAGGAGAAGAACTTTTTTTTTTTTCATGATGGGTGATGCGGTCAGTGCTACGGCTCGAGCCGAGCGGCCCGATGGCTTTTCCGGGACGTCCGTGGAGTCAAGTCAACAATGACAATGCAGACAAAGACAGACATATGGGGTGCACCAAAGCACGTTCAGCCTCGAGACTGAGTGAGTTCTTGTCTACATAGCGAGGTTGTTTCGCGGAGCCGTTGAATGGCAGCCGCAAGTCAACTCCGCGATGACCTTTAGGGACTAGCCCTTCGCGTCCATCCGTGGCTCATTTATGATTCCGCTTTCGCTCTGATGCATCTGATGTACGACAGCCCTACAGGCTACGTGGCACTCGATCTGATCATGTAGCGGCAACTCCTGTATTCCGACTGACCCCGGCATTTTGGCAAGAGCCAGTGGCATAGACAAAGGGTTCCGGACGCTATTAACCGCCCTTTGTGCTTGACCCCACCCTTTTCCCGCCCGGGATGGCCACCAGGTTATTACCGGATTGCGTGCCAACTCATAGAACTGTGGCCATGTCATGTATTTCGTTCAAGCAATAACTACACATGTCGAGCTTCACCGTGTAGCTCTAGGTAACACTACGAACCTAGGCTTCGTCCGTTTCGCTCTTCACATTCACCCTTGTCCCTGCTTGGACCAGATTTATCTCACTGCCTTGATTTCAACGACACTGAGAAGAACTGCTTCTTGCTGATGGGCCCGTGCTCCAATGACGGCCAGTTCCTCGTCTCTGGTAAAGTGTGAAGCGGTGAGATGAAACGAAAATGTGCCAGCGACCTCGATTCGCGCGCGGGTAAGGTATATTCACAGAGTCAAGCCATAAGCCATGTAGTGCTGCAAAGTTTGTACTGAGCGAGAAGTGGTTATGAGAATACATCACCTGCTACATTGGCTGGGGCGCTGAAACCACTCACATCTCACGCTCTGCCCTCATGATGTTCGCCTTCGCTGACGGGGCATGCACTCAAGGAGCGCCGAAACACCTATGTCGTGCTCCATCCAACGTCGGCTATTGTTAGCTACTGTTTCTCATTGCACTTGTGTCCGACGAGTCCGCCGAGATGCTATGGCAGCTGACAGGGTGTCTTTCATTGGGAATTCTCCATCGCACGCAGATGAGACTGCGTGGAACCTTACGAGCACCCATGTCACTAGTTCCGAGTCCACCCGACCTTTATCGCCCATAATCAGCAATAATAATACGCACAGCAGAGAATACGAACTAGTGCCGAATGAATCATGATAAGTGCGCAACGCCTTCCAGGAGGATGGCTCGTGCTGAACCTGTGGCGCTCGAAGGCATTACGACCCATCGTCGTCTGATCCGTGGTGAAAGCAAAGAATGATGATCCCGATAATTGATGCTGTGAGGCAAGCACCGCTCCACGTCGGAACTAGTGTGCCTCGCAGACTCCGGGGCATGCCTCCCGATGGCTTGATGTGCCTTCTCTGTCGTTTTCTCAAGAGAAAATCTCTTACTCCATGACGATTCAGAATGGGAGCAGAAAACTTCTCAGCCCCAAAATCAAATGGGCAGAAACTTAGATGCCCCCAGAACGTAGGAAAGTTCTAATTTCCCAGGGAAAGACGGCCCAGATGGCCCGAATAACTTAGGGTGAGGGAACAGTGGTCACCATCACCAGCCCTCATCTTGGATGGCAAAACGAGCGTTGCCTGATGGATTGTCATCATCACCGGAATTTTCTAGGAGAAAGAGGGACGAAGGCGAATGGGAAATCCACGGCCAATGGAGGGAGGATGACCCAACAGGACGTGAGCAACGCCCGCGGCGCGAGGAAACGCCATGTGCGTAAATGGTCCGTGCGCGGCACCGCAGCCTATATAAGATACGCACCTTGGTACCCGAAATCCTTACCACTCTGGCCTTTTGGCTTAGATCAAGTGTAGTATCTGTTCTTAATAGTTTAACCACTATTATGGGGGCACCGCCCCCATTACTGGTTATCTAATTTTTGCCGCCCCTGCTCCCTGGGCTCTGCTTGCAACCCGGGGACGCGATGACCTTGCCGCTGCACTACTGGCCCGCGTCGTCGGGGGATCACCTTCACTTTTCTTTTGCTGATTTTGTCAATGCGCACCATTAGGTGAAGCACTTGTGATCAGCAAATGATTGGGGAAGATGATTCCTGTTGATGTTCCTATACCCTTCGCGTCGACTTCGTCTTGTCTGCTGTACTTTCTCATCTACGATTACATTGAACTACAATTTTTATACCGTTCTTGCTCGATAATGTTCTCAACGGAGGACTGGAATGATGTATTTATTGTAGTGAAATTTACTGCGAACGGAATGTTGTCCTGGTTATATTTACGTGAACCTGTTTTGCCTGTTTTCTTATAGTCTGATGCAAAGGTGGGGAGCGAGGGTGACGTCCTGAAGAGTGATAATTTCGGCTACCTTACGCATACCGCATGGTCACGTGTCACGTGCACATATCTCCGAGTTGGTAATTTGTAATAAGGTTCGTAAGCGGACGGCGGCCGATATGCTGCGAGCGAAACATCACGTGCGAGCAGATTGCTGCTGACAGATTCGATTGCGCGATTGCGATGCGGAGTAGGTATAAAGTTAACGAGGGTGGAGCTGGTGCAGTCAGTCAGAACCAGAACCCTCTACCCCACCAGTTCATCACACCCCCCTTTGCACGCATCGAGATGACGGTCACAGAAATCAACTCATACGCCGAGTTCCAAGCCATCGTGCGTCGAGCGATCTCACTACGATTGGTATCTGATGTCTAATGCTCACTCACCAACAAATGCATCGGCGCTACAGATCAATTCCGACAAACCCGTCGTCATTGACTTTTGGGCTACGTGGTGCGGCCCATGCAGGGTCATCTCCCCCATTTTTGAGACGTTCTCGGAAAAAATTGGTGCAATCGGGTTTTATAAGGTCGACGTAGATGCGCAAGCGGAGATATCGCAGGAGGTTGGGATCCGTGCCGTGTGTCGACCCTCCTAATATTGGTTGGACCGAGGTGTTGACTTGCTTCTCAGATGCCCACGTTCGCTGTCTTCCAGAATGGGAACAAACGCACTGAACTTGTTGGGCCAGCCCACAACGCCTCGAGGTGTGTTCATTCATTGTGTATGCGCGTCCGGCAGGCACTGATGAAGTACGCAGGCTCTACTCACCGAAGCAGTCTCGCTGGTGTGAAATGCAATGTTTGTTTCCGTTATTTCGGTGCCATACGACGTTCCGCGTGTGCTGTGGAATCAGTACATGCAGTTAGTTGTTCGGAAGGGTAGTTCCTTTTCCCGATTCGCGTTTCGACTTTTCCGTTCTCCTTGTTCGCGTTATCGGTTTGCACGTCTCTAGTTGTGGTGTGGAAAGGTGTTGGATGCCTACGTTATGTGGCCGCGTGTAGTTCGAGATAACCCTATCGGTCCATCGATAATGTAAACTCTACCACCCGTGAGCGGCCTGGCCCGCTTGTGTGATGACATCGGAGATCGCGACACCTGCTCATGCAACATCGCTAGACAAAGCTCCATTGTGCGGGATGTACGTAGTCGGACGACCTCATTGATGGTTGAGCCGCAGCTGCTGACATAGCTCATCGATAGATGTCGCCGACAGTTCTCTCGATATACTTGTCCACGGTGCAATTTACTCTATTGTTCTCTCTCCTGTTTCCGCGCAGAGGCACGAGGATAACAACGGCAACCTCTGTATGAATCACGTACTCATCAAGGGCTTAATCTAGGTGCACTCGCAATGCTCTGAGCCATTTTATCGCGAACAACTGGCGTCGGACATCCACGCGGAACCGTCCACATCTGCTGCCGAACGCGGGGCGATGTTGGACCTCTTGAAGCGCTTCGAGGAGGGCGGCCTCGACGATCCTTTTGCAAATCCGCAGAACGATGACGAGGACGAAGGCGGAGATGATGATGACTTGGAGCGGCGGTTGGCGGGCATCGATCTCGGTGAGTTTTCTTTGGGTTGCGCTTGGCCGGTGCACACGGACACCAAATGCTTTTGCAGAGAGCGCTTCTGCGGACAAAATATGGGCTGCGCTGACTCCAGAGGAGCGCGCCCGTTTCACCCGTGCTGTGCAAGACCCCGCCTCGGAGCTGGCCAAGACGCTTCTCACCAAGCTCGATCTCGCGGACGACGTACCTACGCCGTGGTGGGTGGCCCCGTCGAGTACACTTCAGGCTAACGCCCCGGCGTCGCGCCCCACACCGCCTCCCGAGGTCACGGCCATACCGGAATCCTTGTTGGCGGGCCCGACATCATCCTCGCCTGCGCCGACGTTCCCGCTGGCGTATAACCTGGTCGCCATACTGTGGGTCGCGATACACCCCTTTGTTATCACAAACGCGCTGACTCATTCTGTGTTGTGCAGTGCTGCATATGCGTACGCCTCGCGACATTTATCTGCCTACCCGCTTGCTACTTCCTCCCCCGAGGCGCGCACTCTCGTCTCCCGTCTCGCTCCCTTTCTCGTCGCGCGGGACAATAAGACACGTTTTCCCGGCATCGAGTCCGCCGCCACGGATCTATTTTCACGCTTTGACGCCGTAAGCATCGCGCCACCACGAGAGAACGAGCGTCGTCGTCGTCGTCGTCGCTCGGGTCTCCTTCTCCGTTTCTTAGTAGGATATTTGATTTGACGGACGGGCTCTCCCACACAGGGCGCCATCACCCCGCCGGCCTTTGCGCTTCTGCTGCGCGATGCGGCCACGCTGCTGCACTCGCCGCTCGTCGTCACAGAGGATGAGGACAGCGAGCCTGTGCCGGCCCTGCGAGCGCTGTCGGATCTGCACGCCGTGTTCGCGCCGAGTGCTCCTCGCGCCGCGGCGAAAGTCATGTTCTACGCGGCGCATGTGCACCGCGCGTCTGCGCCCTTTTTGCGTGCGCTTGGCGCGGATGCGGAGCGTTGGGCGGCGAAGCTCGAGAGGGAGGGCGAGAGCGGGGTCGTGCTAATAGCTGACGCCGCGTCGTCGTCGTCGCAGAAGCAAGTGGGTCAGCAGGTACCGCGTGACGATCGGAGAGAGGCACCGCTTGTAGTAGAGCTGTCATGAGGGCGTGGTCACGGTTTCCAGTATAGAGTGAATAACTACAATCTAGTGAACGAAAAACTCAAGTATTAAGTAGAACGAATGGCTAGGGTGTATTGGGCGTGCGGCTGTGGCAAAAGGAGGTGCAAGTCGGGTAGCTTGGATCCCATCCATCCATATGCGCACCGTTGGTTTCCCGGGTAACGGCCCGGATCCGCGGGCCTGAACCGAGAACCGTTTCACTGGCAGTGTCTGCGTCACAGTGGACTCCCACCGTCCCTCCTTTCGCTTTCGCTTTCACTAGCCACAATGCAAGACTCTAAGCCTCGAAAACGGAAAGCAAGCTCTCAAACCTCAGATCATAATCTAACAGAGGATAGGAAGCATGTACGCACCTTCCGTTTCCCGGTCTACTGCCAGGGGATTACCCGTCAACATGTCCCACTTCTTTGCAGCAGACCGACGCGCGACAGTCCTCCTCAGGAATTTATGGATACCTTTCGTTTATTATCTTATTTGCTGTAACCTGCGCTTTGTATAAGGTAGGCATGCATCCCTTTTTCCGGGGCTGTGCAGAGCATAACTACAGTCGTAACGTAACGGTCATCAACAGTATTCGGATTTTACACGCCAGGTGGTCCGCGTTTGGCTGGGCCAAGAAGCCACCCCACGTAGACATCTGCCGGGATGGAACCCGAACTACTACATTGGCCTTGAGGCGGACACGTCAAGGCGTGATGCCGTCGTCGCGGCTTTCCAAGTACGTGCCCACGCCTCTCCCTTGCTCTGATTCCCGCGTTTGACAAGCGTGAGTAGCACGCATGGCTAGCATACGGTGCGCACATTATTCTCGCGTGGGTACGAACGTGGCTCTGATATGAAGACAGAGAGGGACGCCATGGGTGCGGACGAGTACCACCCAATCAGCCACGAAGGCTCCAACCTCACCAAGGCAGGTGGCATTGGGTACACCGTCGTCGACGCGCTAGACACGATGCTCCTCATGGGACTTGACGCGGAATACCTGCGCGCGCGGGATTGGGTCGAGCACAAGCTGACCTTTGAGCGTGATGCCGAATTCAGCACTTTCGAGGTGCGTCTTCTATATGTGCGGTACACGTGCATGTCCGTCTTCATTCTGATCGTGCAGACTACAATTCGCATTCTCGGGGGCCTTCTTTCTGCATACCACCATTCTGGGGGCGACTCGCTGTACCTGGAGCGCGCGCGCGATCTCGCGGACCGCATGCTTCCGGTGTTCGATACCCCTTCTGGGCTCCCTTATCCAATGGTCAATCTCCAACGGAGAGAGGGTGTCTGGACACAGGAGCTCCGAGGTTACATCAGCACAGCTGAGGCGTCGACGCTACAGCTCGAGTTCCGGTATCTCTCTGAGCTCACAGACGATGATGTATACTGGAAGAAGGCTGAGCAGGTAGGTTTCAATTTACTTTCGGGGTGTAGTTGTGCGAGTTAGTTGCACCTGCAGGTGATGGCCGTTGTCAAGTCGGCACGCATGCCGCCAGGCCTTGCAAGCATCTTCATGGAGTGCGTGAGGCAGCCATCTGCAAGTTAGCTGAGCTGAACGGACTTGTAGTGCTCGCACTGGGCAATTTGTGACTTCCGCCATTCGACTTGGCTCTCGTGGTGATTCATATTACGAATATCTATTGTGTGTCTCTATTTCTTTCCCTATTATATGTGATGTACTGACAGCATGTCTCAGGAAGCAGTTCATTCAGACAGTGCGTTTCATGTATCTAGATCTTGAATTGGGGTTAATGACCAAGAATGTAAGGATCGGACGGAGGATGTTTATCGCGAGGCATGTAGGCCGACATGTCACTATTTCATCTTGCTGAATTGCGTCTGCAGATGTATGAAGACGCGGTCCAAGGGATTCACGATCATCTCGTCCAAAAAAGTATCCAATCTGGGCTTACCTACACGGCAGAACTTATTCCGGAACGCAGCTCTGCGGACAAGGGGGGCGGCGAGGTGTAGGTTCATGTCACACTCGTTCAGTCGTGTTGCTCAGCTTCCTTTGTGATAGTTCATGGCGGCTAACGCCGAAGCAGGACTTTCTCGTATGCTTCTTCGGCGGGAACCTTCTTCTCAGCGCGACCCGCGCTGGCGCACTCGTGCAAGATGTGAGTGTGCCGCCGCGCGCAGATGAGATCTCCGATCTCGGTCGACGTGATTGGACAACTGGCCTTGAACTCATTCGCACATGTATGGCTACGCACGACACGAAAACGTATGTTCCAATGCTGGGGTTTTTCTTTATTAATTATGCCGATGTGACTGCGCAGAGGGCTTGCGCCAGAGATCGCACATTTCAGAATTTCGAGTGACAAGGACAAGCTAGAAGGTGTACGGAATGCTCCAGGTGATTGGTACATCAAGGGCGCAGGGTGCGGATCCTTTCTTCTATCATCGGGGCACGTTTTTTTTTCTCACCCAATGTGCTTGATACTACAGTGTCGGAGAATTTCCTCCCTATGATGCACGATACATGCTTCGGCAAGTCTCAATTTATTTATTTATTTTTCGCCGACTCATTTTGAACGCCCGGGGCAGACCGGAGACCGTCGAATCGCTGTTTACTGCGTTCCGACTCACCGGCGATAGGCGTTACCGCGAATACGGCTGGGCTATATTTCAGGCAATCGAGAAGCACTGTCGGATTCCGAGCGGCGGATATGCGACTATCATCAACGTCGACGAAGTGCCGGTGCGACACGAGGACAAGATGGAGACGTTCTTCCTCGTGAGTTTGCCCCAGATTCTCCGGTGGGGGAATTTGCTGGAAATGGATGGGATCTGATCACCACGCTGGGATTGCAGAGCGAAACGTTGAAGTACTTGTTCTTGCTGTTCTCGGACGGAGACACGATCCCATTATCGAGTGAGTGGAACAACGTTCGTGGCTTGCCGAACCACGCTCAACCAGTCTTTGCGTGGGGGGCGGGTAGAATACGTTTTCAACACAGAGGTGAGACATGCCTGCCCAATATCCTCATCGGTATCTCGTCGCTCAACGCTATTGGCCTATACAGGCGCACCCGCTGCCAATATTTACGCCGTCTATTCGAACTGGCTTTTCCTGATTGCTTGTCGCATTATCTGCGTGTTCTTATCTACCGGCATCAAATCGCGTAATTTCCCTAATTGCAGCATACCTTCTTTTTGCCAATTGGGAAATTCTAAAACCTTGATTGAAGCAAGGCGTGCATCGTGGAAGTGCGGGGTGGCATACGAAGGATCTAACGTGTCCAAGGCCGAAATAGTACACATGCGAATATATAAATCTATCGTCACAAGATAGGCAAGAGATACGGATAAATCACTCGTCGAGTCAAAATCACGAATAAGCAATCCAACTCGGTATAACGACCCTCGTGGGCCAACGTAAATATACGGAAACAAGAGTCCTGAGCCAAAGGCAATCGATCGTAACTCAAGGCGCAGCACGCTTCTAGGCTGACTTGGACACAATCTCGGCGTAAGAGAAATCTTGCGGGCTTCGTCCTCACCGCCGACACTCGAAACGTACTCCCATGGTTCATCGGGCACGTTAGTGTCAACGTCATCCAGCGCTATCACGTTCTTCACCGGCGGGAGAAACTCAAACTCGCCCTCTGTATTATTCCGGAACAACACATCAGCAGGGTGTTTTTTTAAAGAAAGAGGGAGAAGGTTGAGACGCACCCTTGGTCTTGACCCCGCGCGGCTTGACGGGGCGCACGAGCGCCGAGAGGGGCACCTCGCGGTCCTGCGTTGGGCGGAGTAGCGCGCACTCGGCGGCCGGAGACGGGGACGGGGACCAGTACCGCTGGGAGAGGGAGGAGAGCGGCGTGGGAAGCTCGGGCCAGTCCAGATCCTCCGCGGACATCTTGCGGGCGTCCCACACCTCCGCCCAAATGCTCGTCATTGTGCCCGCCGCCACGGCCCCGCGCGCAGGGGAGGACGCCGTCGCAATGGAGGCGGCGGCGGCGGCGGCAGAGGAGGAGCGCCCGGTAGCGGGCGCCTTGCGTGGGGGCGCTTTGGCCTTGGCGCGGTCTGCGGCTTTCTTCGCGCGCTGCGTCGCGAAGGCGTGCTCGTTTGCGGCCTTGAGCGCGGGACCTATGAGCCAGGTGGGCTCACTGGGCGGCGGCAGCTGCGCTGCGGGCGGGGACGGGGACGGGGCAGTGGTGGGGGCGGCGGTCCTGGCCGGCCTGGAAGCGAGGTTGGGAGCGAACTTGGGCATGGAAGGGTGAGCGGTGCTGCGGGGAGTTGCGGACGATAAGGGGGTATATATGGGTTTGGACCGCCAGCGGTAGATCCGACGAGGATACGGATTGACTTGCACGGGTGGAGCTGTACGTCGAGGGTGAGGTGGTAGTGGTGGTGGGCGTTGGGGAGTGGGGGAGAAGGTGGGGGCCCAACTCCAGATAAGCACGATCGTGCGTC
Source organism: Russula brevipes (assembly GCA_022496215.1). Classification (NCBI taxonomy): domain Eukaryota; kingdom Fungi; phylum Basidiomycota; class Agaricomycetes; order Russulales; family Russulaceae; genus Russula; species Russula brevipes. The sequence goes on along the minus strand of WTXF01000009.1, from coordinate 303,014 downwards.
ACGTCATTCTTGTAGTGGGGGGCGCATTACATTTGGTGGCAGGTTCCGGGAAGGGAGCTGATAAGTCAAGCAGCGGGTATCTGAGAGCGAGAGCACGTTTCTTCACCCGTCGGACAACGCAGTGCGTCATTGGTGCCCGGATAGCCGGAATGGGATCAATGGTCTTGGGCTGAACCGAGGCAGGATAGCAACTCCGAGAGCGCCTAAATGCACGTTGGCTATCTCCCCACTTGTTTATTGTCTCCTGGCCAATCAGGACATCCCACTTGGAGATAGTGTTACAGCTTGAGCGTCGGGTAGCACGTTGGCTCAGGTAAGGGATGGGGCAGAGGCCGCTCTCATTCGAGTTCCGGCATGCTGCGCAAGATAACGTCATCGTGTGCTGTATCTACTGAGGTGTCACGTAACTTACAGCTGCACTAACCCAGTGGGTAAGATGCGAGAATACCCCCCTTGGGAGGTACCCCCTTCGTCCCCTCAGGCGTCTGATTTCTGCCTAGAGAGTTCTGGACATCAGTGGCGGTACCGGTAATGGAACACCGCGTGAGCCCCCTGGGGCAGGGACGATGCCGAAAGCTTGGATCTCCGGTCTCTGATAGCTGTCAGAACAGAACAGAACAGCCAATCAGTGTCTTATACAGTAGCTGTATCAGAGGATGCCTCGGGCATACAGTATTATCTGGCCGGTGTTGTACTGAATTGGGGGCTCATGCTCTGGGTACGGGATGTCGCTCTCTGTCCATCAAACATTGCCCTAGACTGCCCTGTAAGGCTCGAGTATACCGCCAGAGTGGTCTATACGAAGATCCGGTATCGATATCCACAATACGAAGGAACATCGTTATTGGCACCATGGGAAAGGGACCAGTGGGAATGATATGATCGGAGCTGGCGGTACTTGTATCGGAGTTGGGATGGTGCCACACGCTGAACCGGGCCGCTTGTTCGGAATCACGCACGTTTCGCCCAAGAGTCCCATTCACCGTTCACCGACGGAGCGGTGGGAGGCTTATGTATGCACATGGCTGTATGATGATCTTGATGATGATTGTCATGCTCACCATCCACGAATTACATGGTAAAAAATACTCCGAAGGATGCGTCGGTTCTAGGCTACCGTACAGTTCTGTGGCCCTGTGCCAGCTCAGTGACTCTGTGCAGCGCGAAGCGAGGCCGGACCTTCTTCGAGGTCCACCAGATAAGGCCGGCGAGCACCGACGTAGTGGATCTACCGAGTAGTGAGCACTTGGTGTGATTTCCCATCACGTTGCGAGGAGGCGCAATCGCTGCTGGGGACGGTCAGTATCCGGCGAGCAATGGCCCGAGACGCGCGATGTATACATACGCATTCTCTGGGAACGTCAAAGGACTTTGCCACGTTGCCAACTGACGACCCCGACCAACGTGCACGGATCATGGGAGAAAGGTGGTAATCATTCTAATTTAAAGGAGACACGAAGATGTTGCCCTCCCGGGTTATCGGTTAGCATCATCCGCCACGAAGCGCTCTCTATGTGGTATCCTCCCGTTTGAGGGTTTGGGGTGGCCATTAGACCAAAAATGGGCCACCCCCACCTAACTGTCTCCAGAACCTCGCGGAGCTTGTGTTGAGTGTCGAGATAGATAATGCATCGATGGTGGCTCATCAGATTCACAAGTGAGTGCACGAGGCTGTCCGACTGGAGGAATCGAAACGCGCAGCTCAGATTATTCAGGCTCAGTTTGTGGGCACATAGAGTCACTCGAAATAGCGTTCGTCAGAATATAGTCGATTAGGGGAAAGGGAAGGAGGTACAGCGAGGAGAAGAACAAACCGTTCTTCCGCTCACTGAGCCACGGATCCCATTCGATTCAAGGGAAATGGGCACAATTGAAATGCACCCTCACAACATTCAGTTCGCCTGCTCATCGCGCAGCGCAGCAGTGCAACAAAGCCATACTTAATCCAGCCCCCGCCAAACTCTGCCGAATAAGCCGCACGCGCTGCTCCACCGCGTCCAGCGCACCCGAGAGCCCCGCGACCAGCTCTCAGGGCAAGCGGAGCACGCCCGGCGACACGGCGGGCAGCGAGTCCGCGACGGGCGGCGCTGGCGCATCACGCTGGCGCCCCACCGCGAACTTTTCCCACCGCGCCGTGACGACCCTCTCGATCCACTTATCGCGCTCCTCCTTGCGGCGGCGGACCTCCTCGCGGTTCCCAACAAGCGTGAGCGTCCACAGGTTCGAGAGGACGAGGAAGGCGATGGCAAAGTACAGGATCGTCGACGTCGTCGACTAGTCCCACGCATCGCGGATCAGCTCGATCGCGCCCCTCGCCGACTGCCGCCCGACGGCGAGCGCGCCCTCGAACGTGTCGTACGCCCATTGCAGCTCGCGCTGGTCCGCTCCTGCTGGCGCTCCTTGCGCACCGCCTCCTCGCTCTGTGGCCCCGCCCAGAATTCCCCCGTCGGCAACTTGGGGACCTGGTGGCTGCACGGCGACGGCGACGGCGACGGCCACCGTAGGCGGGTCGAGCCCGCCGGGATGAACTTGGTCTGGTGCTCCTGGATGTAACCTCATCGCGCGTTGGAGGTGGCTTCGATGGTGGACTTCTCGATGATACCTGGATGAACCAAACCAACGAGGGTGAGTTGTTACAAGCGGAGAATAGAACTGGTCGTGCGCAACTTTGATAAAACTTCGCCCCGTCCATTCCACCTGAGTCGTGATGACAACACGTGAGGATGCACTGCTTGCCCATATGATGCACGTCCGTGTCTTGCCGCTAGACACACCGCCACTTGGACACGGTGTCGTCGCAAATCTTGCACTTGGTCGGCTCGAAGCCGATACTTCCATTCAAAGGCTTGATATACGAACCTTGCGCGCGAAGCAGCCCGGATCACCGGAATGGGGTGCCCAGTCAGAAATCTGAATATCTGAGCGCGTAGTTTGCGGATGGGACGGCCAAAAGGGAGGCGAGACTTGCCGCCAATCCCGGGAACACTCGTCATAAAGTGCGTTGCGCGACCTGGTCTCTGCCATCATCTTTGAAGTAGGTTATGTTCTCAACCTTAGAGGGCCCATCCTCAGGACGCGCGAGGCGCCAGATGTTGAAGATGACGTCGTAAGCCGTATCGCGAGCGAGAAACGACGCGAAGGTATATTTGGCAGCGCGGGTTGTGATCTGAATGGCATTGGGGATGACGAACGCGGTCACCTTCTCGAGCGAGACGATGTTATATATGGGAACGACGAGCTACAATAGCACATGGATGCATGAATGGTCATGACAGTTCAAAGTGAAGTCATGCACGTCAGTAACCCAACCAGAAACATTGGCATGGAAACGTATGTGATTTTTCCGAAATGTATATGCGACACTGGACGAGGATCTCACGTTGCAAGGCGCAGCCATAGTCTGGATGGCAGTAGGCATTTATGCAGCGTTAGACAAGAAAAATCCGCACCTTCTATCAGGTAGTCACCCTCTGGTATGGTCTTGAAGAGTTCGTGGAAGTCCGCATTCCGCTTCTTGCTGGCGGCCGCAAAGCCGGTCACCAGGATATCACCGTCGTTAAGCCCTGCTGCCAACAGATCGTCGTCTTCCGAATCACCATCGCCAGCCTCGTCGTCGTCGTCATCGACGGATGATACCTAATCCGACTCGTGTTCCTAGGGTTTTTCGAACGGCGAGTTGTGTCGGCAGCGAACAGCCGACGGGGACAACTGCAGGGCGTTCGAGTCGACGGACGACTGCGAGGCGGCCGCGTGGTGGCCGGCCAGCACGGCGGAGAAGCGAGTGGAGAGGAGGCGGTCGCATCTCGGCGCGAAGGCGAGCTGGGGGCGGCAGCGGAATTCGACACAGATGCGAACGATCGCGGACGCGAGGCCCGTGGTCTTGCGCTTGGGGGACGCCTCAGGCTGCGCTCTGCTGGCGGTGGACCTGCGGCGCTTGCGCCCGCTGGCGGTCGAGTATCTGGATGCTGACGGAGCCCGAGTCGCGGACGCGGTCGGGGGAGAGGTATTACGTGTCCGTAAAGGCGCTGGGTTGCCAACAGCGAGGGTGAAAGCGCGGAACGTTGGCGTTGGTACAGCGGACGTCGGGGAGATTTGGAACTGGGCGGCGCGTGATGGAGGCGCCTGCCATTGGCGCCAAGCGACTTCGTCGGAAGCTGGCGTCGGTTGTAGGGATTGATTGAACGTAATGAAGGGCCACAGTCGCCAATCGGTGCCTGCAGGACCAGGAAATTACGACCATGGAGCGGCTTTGCACGGCCGTTAAAAGGGCATTCTCATGGCCTATTGTGCGACGAGCCAACAAGTTCAATACAACCGAAACTGATGCTACAATACAACTGGGTGGAGAACACGACCAACAACGAACATGTCCGTTCCCTATTTTCGCAGTCGCCCAAATGGCCCACTTTCAAGTCGGTGGGACATCGATCAAGTTATAGTTATGCCCAGGTTTAGAACTTGTGAGGGCTGCCAACCTACGTCTGAGAAATCCTTTCCTTTCCCTAGTTTCATCGTCAGCGTCGTTGTCATCCATCTTTCCCAAATCGAAAGCGTGACGAGATTGCAGTGAACGCTGCAACAGAAGTTTGTAGGAGCCTTCGTCGCCCCCAATATGATTGAAAGTGGCAGACGACAGTCCGGCACACCAGACGTCGAATGCAGTGAAATCATGAGGTTGGTCTGTGGATATAGGGAATAGGACACCAGGTTCATCTGAACCGAGTGCAAAAACCATCCGTATGATAGGCCTTGCTGGCCAATTGTCAGGGAAGAGGCCAACAGAGCATCGGTCCATGGCGCCGAACAATGTCTCGTCAATGTTGTGCCCGTAGTGTTCCGAATTCTTGACCTGTATGAGAACTGCGGTCACAGTTTTAGGACCAAGGCGTTCTCCCCTGACACAGACAGGCAAGACAATGTCGACTCCAGCTTGATTGTCTGTACACATTATCATCGCCCCTCGCGTGATAAAGGACCAGAGATGTTCGGCTGCGATCATTCTATTGTCTTCGATCTTGATGATGTGATTGAACCACATAGCATAATTTTGGAACGTGGTACCGAATGGCTCGTAGTAATTTTCGCGCGAAAATCTCGGGAAGGATTTCAGAAGAGAGTCAAATGCGGATGATGGGAGTAAGGCCTTGAAGAAATCACAAACGGGCATCCACCGTCTCGGACGCTGAAATGACATGTCACGTGCCTGCATGATGATCAGCGCGGCAACCAGCTCTCCATGTCGGTCACGGTCGACACAGTACAAGTCCGAATGATTCGCGAGGTGGTGCACCGGATTCACTTTGCTGGCGCGTGTACATTCGAAGGCGGCTTCGGCGAGAAGCGGCTCCGACCCCGCAATGGTGACAAATTCTTCAAAGCCGGTGGTCGCAGCAATGCATAGGCGCATATGCTGCTCGATCTGTTTATGAAGTGTAGCACGCGTCCGCTCGTTTGGATTTGTGCCGAATTCCAGAGCGAAGCGGACACAGAGGCAGGCGAGTGAAGCTGCTTTATCGTCGAGGATGGGTTTGTTATTCAGCAGCTTCTGCTCTGCAAAGATCATAACATCATTTTCGTCTCCCTTCTCCCTCAGAACGTCGTAATAAGAGCCAAATCTACTCAGGGTGGGAAGTCAGTTAGTTGCACATCGGAGGAATTCGCGGGCTGGACACACAATGGACGACCGAGGTGAGATATCCAGTCCAGTTCTACCACTCGATCTAACGTGACGGAGTTTGGGTATGCAGGGTATGCGAGGTCGTCGAAACTTATCTCCGAAATGGGGTCTAGGGTGGTGATCTGACTCGAAGAACCTGATTGCGTTTCGGGAGAGAAAAGGTCGGGTCTTCCGGCAGTCGAAACGAAGAGTGAAAATATGGGCATGTCGACGACTTCTCGGAGAACCCATTGCAACTCGGAGAAAATTGTCCAACTCGGGTGGAATTCAAGAGGGTTCGTGAGGAGATGGGCCTCGTCGAAATTGAGGATAACAAGTGGCCGCCGTGGACCTGTGGCAGAATCCAACAGGCCTTGCGGGTCGATATACTCGCAAAGTCTTGACCCAGCATTCTGAAGCTCATACCGCGGAGGGCTTTGTATGAATTCTTCGACCTCTCCATACTCTTTCATGGACTTGAACACCTTGTCATCCTCAGAAAAGTATGGGGGATCATGGAAACTCACATCTTCGGTCTCATTAATCACCTCATCGTAGAAACGTTTCCGATATTCGTTCGGGCTATCAAAGGTTTGACCGGTGGTCATCAACTTACGGAAGGCATGCGCCAGTAACCCTTGGCGTTGTGTGACGAGGGATGCGTGCTCCTGCTCATTAGACTGAGTTGACATTAGTAGCGGCTGGAAATCTGCGATGTCTCATTATGTATTGCGGGAAGAATCCAAGGACAACCTACCTTCAATCTCAGAAGCGATGGCCGCCAGACGCTTGCGAAGAACAACGAAAAGCGACGATAGGAAAACGTGTAATTTCCGCGCAATGACGTCTCGACCCTGAAGCGCAAGTAATTCGAACCAATTACGCAAAGCCACATCGGAAGGGGGGAACCCTAGTAGATCACGCTATGAATACATCATCAAGGAAAATGTGTGGGACGTGAAACCTTGGGTTCTGGCTGCACGCAAACACATGGGTATCGTGATGATCGTCATCGCGACTTGATCTACCATCCGAGACTTTCCAGTCCCAGAGGAATTAATGATCCAAGTTCCCCTTGCATAGACCCGTCTCTGCTTGTTGAGGAAATCTGAGATGGTTCTAAGAAGTACATCTGCGGCGTCGCCCTTGAACTGGTTTCCCCACGCGTCCACAGCAGCTACAATTGGAGATGAGTGGAGCGGAATTCAGTATCATGGATTGCGCACTTCGCTTGCCTGCCATAGCTGTTGGAAGTCGTGTATAACCCCCTGTCGGTCGGTGTTCGTTTTGAGTGATGCCAGTTTTCTCACGCTTTCGGTCCGGATCCCCCGTGTCGCCTCCACGCCACGCGGGTCGGGACGGGAACACCACTACTAGTAGTGCTGCAGCACCGTCGTTTCAACCACACTCAAGGATGGCCGACGCCTCTCTCTCGTCCGTGGTATCCGGCCTTGTGCGTGCACAAATGGGCACGTCCGTCTCCAGCACTGTCACAGACGAAGACCTCGACCGCCACGTAGCGGAGCTCATCCTCAAGGAGGCAAAGAAGAAAGCAGAGCAGTACGGCAAGCAGGGAATCAGCGCCTACCTTCCCAGTGCGTCGGCCCATTCCTTTCTCTTCTTTTCGCAGGCTCGCGTTGACCCGTTTGTATCACAACGCAGACCAGATAGCAACGTACCAAAGACGAACAAGCGCTTTTTGTCGTCCATCATCCGCAATACGGACGATCATAACAAGACTATCCTTCGCGCGCAGGCACTTTCGGCCGCGGACATTCGCACGGAGCGTGACGCCCAACTGCGTGCAGACCGCCAGGCGCGAGCGCGGGAGGCGGCGGCTGCGGAACGTGCACGGCGATCGGGGTGTGGCAGGGGTGACTCTTGGGACCGCGACCGCGACCACAGGCGGAGGGACCGCAGCCGGGAGCGGTACGGGTCCGACGAGGGTGAAGATCGATGGCAGCCGTCGAAAAGGCGGCGAGACGACGGCGACGAGGAAGAGGATCACCCCGGCTCCCGCTCTGCTCGGCGGCGGAGGCACGGTGGGGAAGGTTCGTCCAGGCGCCACAGACACCGCTCTCGCGCACCCTCGGACGACGAAGAGAGGGAGAAGCGCCGTCGGCGGCGGCGACGCACGTCGAGATCGAGGAGCAGGGACCCTAATAGGGACAACGAGCGGAGCGCTCGGGGTGGAGGTGACTCAACCTCCAAGCGGCATCGCTCACATTCTCCCGACGACGAGGGCCATCGCTCACGGCAGCGTCGACAGCGTCGGAGCTCCAGGAGCCCCAGTGCAGGCGGTTCTGCGGATACCCGCTCGCGCAGTAAACGACACTCAGATCGCCGTGACGATTCGCACAGAAGACGGCGCCGCTCACACTCACGCACCCCTGATAAGGCGTCTCGCTCCGAAACGCTATCAGAGGGCTTGGATTCCGGGAATCAGCGGCCTGGTGGCTCGAGAGCATCCAGTCAGCCTCCACCGGCAGAGGACCGTGCTGGCGACCTTGCCCGCCGCGAGTCTGAGCTACGCCGAAAACTCAAAGGAAAGGGAAAGGCATCTCCAGCTCCAGAAATTACATCCCAGTATGCACGCTCACATTCGCCCACCCTTGTCTTGGACACTCCGCACCATGCCGCTCCCCGCCCTCCTTCTCCCGGGCCACGCCCCCCACGGGGTCCACCACCACCACTCCCGCCACCGGACGACTTTTCCGCTGATAGCGTTCGACCGGACCTACCGTCCAAAATGGACAAGTACTTCGATGCGTCATACGACCCTCGCCTGGACGTTGCGCCGTTGGCCGCGCCGAGCATCCCGGCCACTGGGCTTATCGACAATGCCGAGTTCGAAGGTTGGGACGCGATGCTCGAGCTGATCAAGCAACGGCGGGCGGATAAGGCAGAGCGAAAGCGGCTTGAGCGCCTCGGCCTGGTGGAGAAGAGCGGGAAGGATAAGGACAAGGACAAGGACAGGAAGAAGAGCAAGAGTAAGGTTGCGGGTCTTGGGGTTGCGGGGACGCTGGCTGGGTGGTCTGAGGGGGGTGATGGGCTTATGGACATTGAGTACAAGAAGCGGGGTTCCGTGAGGGAATGGGACTTGGGGAAGGAGACGCCGACGTAGGGCAGCTAGAGTATATATAGAGGATCAGTGTATTTTATTTGGCACGTGCAGCGCGCCTTCACGCGACGCGTCCAGGCGCGTTTTTGACATTCGCCCCCATCATGCAGGCGGTCGCTCACGTCCTCGCATCCACTCTCAATCCTGACTCAAACGTGCGAATCGCTGCAGAGCTCAATCTCGCCGAACTTTTAAAGGACCCACGTAAGCCAGTTTCGTGCGTGGTGCCACGCTCCCCCTGACGCAGCTTTGAAGAGTCGGCACTCTCACTCGCACAACTCGTGCTCTCCCAGGATGCAGAGTCCTCGCTGCGACAGATGAGTCCTGCCCGTTTCGCCTTGCGCATAGACCATTTCTTGATGGCTGTTGGCGTTTTGGTCTAGCACTCTGCGATCATCATACTCAGAAAGTATGTGAAGGAACATTGGTCTCCGTTTTTCCAGCAATTTAGAGGAGATGCGCCACCTCCCGAGGTGAATTGTTTCCTTGTCTCGCGTGCTTCTTGGACCGCTGAGCTAACGCTAACCCGTTCATGCAGCTGAAGGACCAGATTCGGCGGGCTGTCTTTCAAGGACTGTCCGACGCGAATCGCAAGATCAGATCGTATGCGTACGTTGACCCCGCTCAACAGTCTTGCTATATGTGAACTCGTAACACCCTAGGCACACACTTTGTCGACAATAGCCAACAGCGATTGGCCAGACGAATATCCGGACCTGCTCAACCTCCTTGTCCAGCTCTTGTTGTCCGGATCCTCCAGCTCCATTCATGGCGCCATGCAGGTCCTCACCGAGTTTGTCAGGACGGACCTGACAGAAGACCAGCTTCTGCCTGTCATGCGTGAACTATTGCCAGTCCTAATGTCGATTCTCAGTGCCAACGAAGTACGTCCTGTCCAATTTACCGCGTACTTTGTCACGAACCGAGCAAAATCTAGCAACACTCACCCTTGACACGTTCGCGCACGATATCCGTCTTTCGTCAGTGTGTCGAGGCGCTTTATATGGTCAAGGATCAGCATCCACAGGCCGCCAAAGAGGCCGCTGGGAACGTGTTACCTTCATGGTTGGATGCCTTTAAGGTCCTCCTTGATCTCGATCCCCAGCAGGACATTTCCGGCGAAAACTGGGATGGTTTGGAAATCCGCATCCAGATCTTCAGGGTGCGAATCGCATATCTCTTTCTCCGAGCTGTTTCCTGACCCGACTGGGATAAATCAAGACTCTCGATACGATTCACACTTCCTTTCCACGCGTCGTCGCGCCGTATTTGCCGGCTTACGTCGCCGCTGCTCTGCACCACCTCCAGGCGCTCTACCCGACGTTCGCGCGGTACTATCTAACAGACAGCGTGGCAGTGCCAAACTCGTCTGAAGGCGAGCCGATCGAGTTGTACAAGCTTATCACGCCACTCGTCGATTTTGTGGCCGGTGCCACCCGCCAGAGCAAGGCTCGCGTATCTTTCGACCAGGGAACGTTGGGCAAGTTGGTCTATGCTTTAGTGCAATGGGCTCAGATGACGAAGGAAAACGTAAGTCGGCCACGCTCTTTCGTCGGGCCCTAGCCGCAACACCCTTCTAGGAAGAAGAATGGGCGGCAGACGCGAATATGTTCGTATCTCAGGAAGAAGACGATACACAGGTTTATAGCGTGCGGATCGCACTCTTTGAATTGCTCTCGGTACGTCTTTGATCGGCGGTAGCAGGGTATTCCTACATTGACTTGTTATGTTCCAGTCTCTTCTGGCCAATTCCCCTGTTCAAACGGCGTCTGCTCTACACGCCTCTGTCCAGCGTGTTGTTAGTGAGGCAAACCAGGCTCGAGACAGTGGGGTTGAAGACTGGTGAGTAGCTCCTCGATTCTCGGAGTGCCCAATTGACTTCTCTTTACTACCAGGTGGCGTCCCCTTGAAGGTGCCTTTGCTATCCTGAGCTCCCAGGCCGAGGTCATTCTCGACATCTCAAACGACGAACACGATGATGGTCGCCCGAGACCTATTGATGTCGAGAATCTTCTCGTGCATGTCATCCCATCCCTCATCACACTTTCAGGTTCGTGGTGCAGTTTCGACATGAGGTTCTACAGATGGGAGGTCTGATAACCAGGACGTAGCTTATCCCTTCTTGCAAGGCCGTTGCTTGTTTCTGGCCAGTCGATTTGCGGAATTGCTTCCTGCGGACATCCGTGGGCAGTATTTCGAAGCTGCCATACAGGTGATCGAGTCGACCGAGACGGAGCTCCCGTTCAAAGTCTCCGCGGTCAAGTCTATCCAACAGTTTGTTGTTTTGTCCTTCTTTAGTTGCTCCTGTGCTGACCGACCTTCCTCGACATAGTTTCGCGGAGTATATTTCGGACGCCGAGTTGGCTATTGTACCACGCATAATTAGGGACCTCGGCCCGTTTTTGTTAGAAACCTCGGAAGACACGCTATCCCTCGTCCTCGAGACCGTATCTGTATTGTCTGGGGTTGGAAAGGGCTCATGGTTTACGTCAGACCTGGCTTTGGCCCTTGCTACTGCACTGTTGGATGTCTGGCCAAAGAATATAAAGGGTGCGTTTCACCATCCTTATCCACCATGACGATTGCGCTGACTCATGTGACAGACCCGATCTTCTTATCTCTGCTCAATGACATTCTGCTTTCTATTGTTAGCTCCAAGGCGTCTGGTGTGTACGAGGCGACTGTTAAGCAGGCGTTGCCGAGGCTTACGGCCTCAATCGGAAATTCCAACCTGAACGAGTCGTGGGTTGCCTCATCAGCTCTTGAGCTTATCGGTAGCCTTGCGCGAGGCGCGCCCGAGACGGGTCTAGGCGATGGGTTCTTCTCCACGATTGCGCCCACTTTGTTTGATTGTCTTCGAGCCGCTGAGGACCGTGATGTTCTACAGGTGCGTATGTCTCTTATTGATCAGACCCGTCTCGCCTCACCCTGAGAACCTAGAATGGGATTTTACTCCTGACACTCGTCGTGCGCAAGGACGTCGGCCAACTCCTTTCATGGACGCATACAGACGGCCAAACAGGCCTCGTCCACGCGCTGACGGTCATTGCCCGCCTGCTGCAGAGCCAAGACGAGTCTGGCGGGCTCGTGATCGGGGACCTCATCATCCACCTGTTCCGACGTGCCGGCGAGAGCGTGCTGCCCGTTCTGCCGGACCTCCTACGAGCCATGCTCGTGCGCATGCAGACGGCGGAGACGGCGACCTTCCTGCAGAGTCTGATCGTTCCCTTCGCATTCCTCGTCTACAACCACTGCGACGCCGTGCTTGAGTTGCTCGAGTCGACACGCGTCAGTGAGGATGGCCGCCTGGGCCTGGACGTCCTCCTCAATGCGTGGTGCGAGAACGCGGCGACATTCCAGGGCTTTTGGCCGACGCGGATCAGCGCGCTCGCGCTGTGCACCCTTTTGCGTGCCGAGAGGCCCTCGTTGCGGACGGTCATCGTCAAGGGTGATATTATCATCACGGCTGCGACGAAGAATAGTAAATCTTATTTCCTCTCCTTTGAATGCCAACGAGTTTGTCTGACCATTCCTGCAGCAATTATGACGCGTTCAAAGACGAGAGTCGGTGAGTGGATCACCGAGGGACTCGAAGACGTTGCATTGATTATCGGGTGGGAAAGAACCCGCTCAGTTTACTAGAGTACCCTTCCCGGTCAAGGCACTCAAGTTACTTCTACATGAGCTGCAGACGAATGGAGAGGTTTCAACCCTGGCAGCCCCAACTGCACCTCTCGGCGCTGAATTTGATGATGAAGTGAGTGCAAGCTCTACCGGTCTGAGATGTATGACTAAATTGAACACGCTTTGAAAAGGACTCGGACTGGTCGGATGAAGAGAAAGTGAAGGATGACAGGTTTTCGTTCTTGGCGGACGTGATGGGTCCCGGTGGCCTGTCGTTCGATGAGGACGACGTCCTCGCCAACAATGACGACGAGGATTTACAAAAGGATCCAATTTCGCAGATTGATCTTCGCGTGAGTGCCCTTCCTGATCGAAGCGTCGGCCCTTCCCTCCTGCTGATTTGAGTTTACAGGCACATGTGACCTCGTTTATTGGTGAGAGCGCAGCCCACGATGCGGATGGATTTGGGGCACTTGTTGGGCAACTCAATGCGGAAGAGATGATTGTCGTGCAGCGCATTCTGCAGGGGCAGAGGTTGAGATCATCACTATATAGTTTCAATAGCTTAGGCAGTGGTCCGCGCTTGGATGGTTGTACATTAAACCTGCTTGGAAATGGGACAATAATACCTATGCTGGATATACCTCGATTCGCGAGTTCCATCCTTCACCTCGTCTCTCGTATACGTACTTCCAATGAGCCGTCCATAGAACGTATTGACATTCGAGAAGAAATGTCATTGCATTGGAGACATGAAATACACGTAGAAAAACATAGGTGATGAAGATGTTCCATGGATATGTCGACATGCCATGTCCTCGGAAGCCGTCGACACGACACTTCCTAGCCTGGATTCTTTCTCGAGATCACAGAGACTCGGGAGAGTCACTGGCACTGTCAACGACGGTGGTGGAGGTCTGACATCGAGCAGCGTGGCATAAATCTCTGGTAAAGCGAGTTTTTTCCCCGGCGCGGCTTTATAAAGCCCACCCGCCGGTTCCCACGGTCCCACGTTTTCCGAATTCTGTTTGCGACTGCGACTGCGACTGTGACCAACACACTTGCGTCCTACTGCAAGAAATGATTCGGATCTACGCTGCACGAGGTACGCATAGATAACAACAACATCCGATGCCTACATACAACTAAAAAAAAGACTTTATTCAGCCTCCTCTAGGCGGTAGCAGCAGCGCCATCCGCGCCGTCACCGCCACCATCGTCGTCACGCGCTCTCCTCCTCCACACCTCCGCCGTCCTGAACGTAGAGTCCGCGCGCAAACGCCAAGCCCGTCTCACGCGCCAAAAAAACCTCGCGAAGCGCGCCGAGCTCCAGAAAAAAGCAGCCGCCGCCCGGCCCCACGTCATCCTCGGCACCGTCGTCGGCGACGACGCCAAGTGGGCCGCGTGCGACCTCGCGCGCACCATCGTGCGCCCGGAGGAGCTCGCGCCTGACGCGCCCCCGCAGCGCGTGCCTCTCCCCACTGCTTCTGCTTCCGCGTCGTCGGAGGCAGAGGCGGGCGCCGGCGCGGACACGACGGCGCCGGCGTCGGCGGAGGTGCGTGTGCCGGGCGCGCTGGCGTTTGGGCTGCGCGCGCGCGAGCAGCGCATGCTCTTCCAGCACCTGCCGCTGCTCGCGGCGGACATGCACGCGCGGCGGGAGATGGGCGCGCAGCCGCGGGGGCGCGGGCAGGGGTGGGAGGGGCGCGCGGATGTGGCGGAGATGACGGCGCAGCACGGGGCGGAGCTCGCGAGGGGCGCGGCGCAGGCGGACGCGCTGGGGCGGGTCGTCGATCTGCGGAACGCGAGCGCCGCCGGGATCGCGTTTGAGGATCGGAGGAGGATCATTGCTGCGTTTTCGGGGCCTGGTAGGGTGAACGATACGGGGAGGACGGAGGTACAAGGTGCGTGTTTTCTGCTCGTTTTCTCTCTCGCTTGCCTTGCCTTGCCAAACAGGCGAGGGAAGGGGGGGCCCTTTCCTCCTTGTTGTCCATGACTCGTGCTGATTTTTGCTCTCTTGCTCATTTTTGGCCAGCCGCGCTCCTCACCCTCCAAATACGTAACGTCTGGAAGCATCTCAGCGAGTTTAAACGAGATCTTGCGAGCCGGAGGAGCTTGCGGCGGCTCGTTCATCAACGAGCCAAGATCCTCAAATATCTAAAGCGCACCGACCGGGATCGGTATGATATCGCCTTGGAGCGGCTTGGGCTCGAGCCTGGAGCAGTCGAAGGTGAACTGGTCGTATAGGGTATATTCCACGTTCCGAGTCGGTTATGCCATCCAATGCACAATGTGTTCTATTCTGCCGGAGTGGGAATCCCTCTACGACCCAATACCAAGCAAGTCCGCACGCCTTACCCCAAACGAATATCTAACTATCGCCTCGCCGTACGGCTTTTCCTCGTGCGATGAGGGATCGTGTGCTCTTTCAGATTTCCTTGGACGACGATGAAAAGCAGACCGGGACCAAGTTGGTCGACCATTCTCTATTGAGGGATCGCATTTGCATACTACCGAGATACCCGAGTACAGGCCGACCGAATATTGGACGTAAATCAAGGCCTGCGTCATTATGCTATAAGTGGGCATTTATCCAACGATCTTGGCGAAGGATGTAGATTGAATGCCTCTGGAGCACTTGGGAAATTATAAGCGCCAACTGGTGAGATTATTGCCCGCGTGAGGAAGAAAGGGGAGTCTGGCCTTCATCACCGTTGGCTGTTCTGTCATCCCCTTCTCCGTCCGCTCTGCTCGGACGAACAACGAAGGGGAAGACAATGTCATGTGACTCTGGTGCCCGATGCCCGATGGCACGACGCGAACTCAGTTGCTCGTTGTGGAGTGCGTTGAATGTAAAATTCTGCTTCCATTGAAAGGTCGGAGGTGATGGACCTTGTTCCAGCTCGACTGCAAAGACGCAATGTGGAGGTATTTGATTCTCACGGTGCTATCATCGCTGGTATATCCTTTCATCTCGACCGCTTCGGTGTCCTACATATTCTTGATCATGATGCGTGATGACTTGCGCAGGGTTCTGGCAATATGGCACTCTTAAGTGGGACGAGTTTTACAGATACCTGACCACATTCGTTGTCACTCCGACGGATTGGTCCCTATTCCAATACGACCCCGCCCAAGAGCGCCGGGGAGCGCGATGTCCACCAGGACCTTCGGTTGTCCAACAAGGACACTATATTTTACTCGCCACCAGTGAGTAGTCAATTAATTCCTGGTGGGTCATCGAACCACCTATTCAGTAAATTTATCGCAGCTGGTGAACCAACTCGTGTAGGTCTGGTGCCGACCCCTGTCCGTCCTCGCAACCCCGCGCGTTCGAGTACCCCTTCCCGTGTCAGCGGATGCTCCAATCCTCTCGAATTGAAATGTGATGCACTGATTCCACCCTTTGCAGGCATCGCACTACCGCCTCCGTGCTTGTGTTAGAGATGGCAAATGCCTGATCACCGGCTTGCAAACACAAACGTACAGTCGCCTTCAAGTTGCACACATATTTCCCCGGGAACACGAAGCCGAAGTGAGAAAATCCTTTCCCCGCCATAACGTAAAATAGTTACGATCTTTTTACCTCTATCAGTGGACGCGCAAAGGTTACCCGAGCAAGATCACCGATACGGCAGATGAGGCCGATATGGGGGGCCGATAAAGATTGATTCTCTGCAGAATCTCATTACTCTACGAAGTGATCTCCAAGATGCATGGGACAATTATGAGTTCGGTGTAGATCCTAAGGTGCGTTCCGTTCCGAGGCCACACGCCATTTAACAGTCTGTCCCAGATCAATTACCGCATCACCTCCTTACCAATGGCAACGCAGACATCAACGGCCTTCACCTCCAATTGGGTCATATCCAGAACCCGTCACTTCGCCCACTGGATGAGCTGTTCATCGACCATTTTATGCAGGGCGTTCTCAAGCATGTGAGGGGCTCGGCTGAACCGGCGTGGACAGAGGACGACGAGGACGACGTCTTTGGCGACGGTTCCCTCAATCTATCGAACGCGAAAGTCTGGGAAACTAGAGAAGGGAAGGAGCGATTTGAACTTGCGCTTGAGGATCGACTGCTTGATCATCGGGTGTCGCAGTATTATACGTCGAGCGCAGTTCCCTAGGTTCTTTCTACGACGGTACCGTCCATAATCGAGTATTTATGCCCTTGAGGTCCCCTATCAACGAGGAATCCCCACCGGGCAGTGACCACCCACTTCACCTCCAAACGACACTTCTGCGTGACTTCATAGTGTGTAACACGATACCGCAGCAAGCTCAAACGACCTCAAGGCAATTGCAATGGCCGCACGGAGCCATGCTAATAGAAAGGAAATCAGCTAGCAGAGAGTGTACACAAGTGACTATCGACTATCTAAGAATCAGTCCTCAGGACGATCCCACCACATTATTCTATCCCAAGACGGCAATCCTAGAATCAAGTGACCAAGACTCGGGCCTAGGGTCCAACCACAGTCGACTCCTCCTCGTACTCATCTTCATCCTTCACCTGCGTCCTCGTCGACCGGCTCACATCACACGAAGGGCTATATAATAGACGTGCCATGGCTTTGTGCGTCGTCGTCGTCGTCGTCGTCTTCATCATCGCTCCAATCGGCTTGGCGGATTTCGGCCTCCCATTCAACCAGGGGGGCAGGCCACACAACCCTTCGCTTGGGCAGCTCGGTTCTGGTCGGTCCCCGAGTGTCCGCAGCGAGGTCCCCGAAAAGCCGCATAGCGTCGTCGAGCACGGCGCATTCGCACAAATCGAGCGTCTGTATCGGGACGCCCCGTTCTACGCGTGCCAGAAGCATGTCGCGCAGGCGCAGGGCGGTGTCCATCGTCAGCGGGCTGCCTGTTGTGACGAGTTTCACCAGCGAGGGAAGTAAGGGGCCTTGGGAAGGGGCATCTTCGGTCAGTGCGTCTATGAACGGGCGTATTACCGTACAGCCGAGGCGCACGCGCTGCAGCAGGGGCCACCGCGGCGTGTACCTAAGCCAGAGCCGACGGGTGACCACGGTGAAGTCCAGTACTGTGAGGGTGGTGAGGGAGGCCGTCGGAAGCGCTGCCAGTGCTGCGTCGTAGACGGTGGCCTCCGTCATGAAATCCCAGAGCGGGTTCGAGGCGGTAAACGCTGCGCGAGCGGAGAATGTCGCTCGAGTGAACGAGTCGTTATCGCGATACTCCACGTCGGTATCTGGGACCGTCCACAGAAGGATGTCCGTCCGAGTTGCGTAGCCGCTGATTACCATGCTTTTCAATGGGGTTTTATCTTGGGGCCCATAGGCGTTGCGCGCGAAGTGTGGGATCACCGTTCGTACATCACCACCTCCTCGGTGAGAGGACCTAACCTCGACGCGCAGCCAGGTGAGGGAAGGAAGCAAAAGATGGGCGAGGGCAAGGGCACAGTCGTTTGCAAGGGCTGAGATATGTAGTTGGGTGAGGGAGGGGAGCGTGACCACACGCACGGGCTCAAAATCGGTTGTGATGCTCTGTGGGGCAATTGGGGTAGCAGAGTGAATGATCAACGACTCTAGTTGAGACAACTCGTTCATCGCATCCAGCCAGCTTTGGAGACTGGGCCTATCCCCTTCGGTGAGGTACAGCAGCTTGAGGTGTCGAAGGCCTTTGAGGAGCGATGAGCTCCAACTGATGTTGCAATGGTCCAACTCGAGGCGGATGAGTCTAGGCGCCTTGTGATCGAAAAGGGCAGGGGGGATCCGGGAGAATATCCCCACGTTCTTGCCCAACTTGTCTCTGGAGGACAGCGAAAGCGATTCGAGCGCTGGAGCCGGCGACGTCAGTCGCTGGAGCGTTCGTAGTAAGTCGAGGGGATCGGCGGCAATGCTCAGGGAGCGGATATGGGAAACGTGGGCTTCGACCTGCGTACGGAACGCATCGAACCGCGTGTGTTTCCAGCGAAAGTTGCGGTCGGTGAGGTCGGCCTCCAGGTGTAACGGTGCCTCCTTCACGCGGGCGAGCATTTCGGTCGCGCCGGCCAAGGTCAGGGCGGTGAAGTCGATGTGACTCCAAAACCGAGGCTGATTGAGTGCGATCTCCCGCCACTGGCGGCAGACGTGGGCGATGCTCAGCCATCCGAGACGATCGCATGTTCCAGAAGATGCGGCTGAGCCGTATTCTGCGTTTATGTAGATGAAGGAGAATATGCGATCCAAAATTTCCGGAGGTATACGCGCGATGAAGGGTACCATTGGTGGCAGTAGACAACCACCTAAATACAACGCCCAATTATCGCAGCGCAGCAGTCTAGACTTGATCGTGCCATCCGTCCCGTGAGCATCACGTGTCGCAAGTGGTGATTGTCGCAAATACGAAAAAAAAAAAAAAAAAAAAAAAAAACTCTGGGACTCGGCTCAGCAGCCTCAGCCACATCTAGGCATCACTGAATGCTCTTCTACATCAGTATAGTACCTGAGGATACCAAGCCACAGGTACTTACTTCGTCGAGAATAGAACTGTGACGCATGTGTTGATGCATTGACGGATGTCGTATCGCGGCATTTTTTTGGCCGTATGACCACAACCGCACTGTCGTCGCATAGTAGATCATGCAATCATGAGGTGACCCAGGCCGCGCACTGCGCCCTCTGAGCAACTTACGCATACCACTCGGTTAAAAGCAAAAGATGGCCGCCGGATGGTGTTGCCAACATGGTTAGTTGCTAAGCGGACTTATTAACCTTCGCCAGTTACTTCGGTTACTTTCCACCATTATCCAAGTCGCCACCGCCGCTACACTGGTACTCGCTACTGTCCCGACACTTCTCCTATTTCAACCATCTCGTGATGACATACCTGTTCATGCATCGCTCACTTACTTCCCAATAGCCACTCGACTTCCGCACGTCTATCGTCATTCCGCCCTGAAAATTTCGAGCAACAGGTGCCCATATATCGTGCAATTTCAAGTAACAAGTGTCGGTGCTGGTCTATTGCTGATTTTTGTGCAAGGCGCGTTCCACGTCCACGGAATGACGCCAACTCGACTTCCAACCAGTCTCAGCTTGAACATCTAATGTCCTCAACTTCATGTTGTCCTCAGCAAAGTCACACTGACAAGTCATGAACCCTCTCCAGAACTTGCGACCGGAGTCGCGCGCGTCAACCTTGCCTATCGAGCATTGGGCGAAATGGAACTGATCAACTGGCAGAAGTTCATATTCCGCTCACTTCCAGAAGCAACCTATCGCAGATGGAGAGTTCCAAAGAGAAGGATAAAGTCAGTTCTGAGCCCCACTTGCATCCCCCGGGATATGAAATGGCCAACCGTGTCATCCATATGCGCGCATATGTCAAGCGGGACAATGGCACCTCAAGAGCGACGCTGATTGTGGGGTAAGCTCGTTGTTTCTACCACCTCCCACCGCCCTTGGAGGGCCCCGAGCACATGCACAACAAGTTGGTTTCATCTCTCATCCTCTATACAGATAGCTCCATAGCGGGTACCTTAACCTTGAACTGGAACGAA
Source organism: Russula brevipes (assembly GCA_022496215.1). Lineage (NCBI taxonomy): Eukaryota > Fungi > Basidiomycota > Agaricomycetes > Russulales > Russulaceae > Russula > Russula brevipes. Next base: position 283,120 of record WTXF01000009.1, on the reverse strand, counting down.
TTTGCTTATTGAGACCAGATGCGCGTTGGATCCCTAAGCAATGTAGCACGCACTGATTATCCCAGTGCCCTGGCATCCCTAGCATCCCACCTTGCGTCTCTTCATGCGAAGATGACAAAGAAAGAATAGAAGGATATATCGTGACAAGTTGGCAAGACAGATCGGACTGACCTTCTCACGCTGCTTCGAGAGGTGCATGAAGAACATCGCGAGAGGGTCCGTGCGAGAATTGGGAGGTTGAATGATTGTCCTCACATAATACGATGTGTCACCAATGAAGAAATGTATGTACGAAGTAATCTTGGATTTTGAGCTTTGGACGCGCCGTCAGTGGTCATGAGTGCATCCTGTCTTAGCATGCTATGGCGTATCATTCTCATTCTCTCCCACCCTTTTTGTGACTCATAAGTTCTTTCTGCTATTGGTTAGCCATCGTCATGCAGGACATCGTTCCGCTGTATCCCGTTCTTACGATATATAACGTGACGTCGTGATTTGGTAAATGAGGTGGGGTCCCAGCCGGTGATCACAGGAGTGTTCAGGTATTAAATTCGACAGACATGACATTAGACAACGTCGGGACTATATCTTGAGATAAAACGAGGCAGGATGTCACAAAACGTGGGTGACGATGAGCTGAGCATCGGGTAGACCGATCTGAGGACATGTAGGGTCAAGGATCATGAGGACATCAGTACTGAAGGTACTAGATGCCTCTGGCGAGAAAGATGTGTAAATGACAACGACAACAGTGTGCCGTAAACAGATCAGTGCTGAGGGATTTATTGGTACTGTATGAAAAATGGACAGCACCGATGAATCACAGACCCACTGATGGACAGTTACGGGTCGACCGGAGAGCCGTCATGCAGCGACGTACGGCTGTATAGCCCCCTGTACAGATCCACTGGCAGAGATGCAAATCCCCCCTCAGAAAAGATCGCGCAGGAGCTTTCCGAACGAAGGAGCTCCTGAAGTGCAGGTGCAATGAGCGGCACAAGACTTTCGGATACATAGACTCAGAATAGCGGCAAATGCTTAGCGAAAGGCCGCACAGCAGGGCCACCAACAATAAGCGGGAATGGAACTGGAACATGCGCGAAGGATGTCACGCGAGTATCACGTGTTGCGACCGACATGACCGTGAAGACAGAGGCAGTGGGAGCTCTCTCAAGGTCAGACGGGATCCTGAAAGGGAAAGAAAGCAAGGGGTCCGATTAGAAGAGAGTGAATGTGACGTAAAATGAATGAAATTATTCGACGGACACGGAGATAATGATGAACGGGTAGGTGAGGATGACGGTTGGGAGCCGTGTCACCCAGTCACGTGCAGCACGCCGTTGGCCGCCAATTGAATCGAATTAGGGCACCCGCGAGTGTCCCCGCCCGTTATTTCCTCAATTTTGACGAACAAACCTTTTCCCTGTTCTCTGGAAATCATGTCGAAGAGGGAGCTTGGAAAGCTGGCAAGTGTGGTCGATGTGGACGCCCCCCGTGCCAAACGACGCAAAGAGGCGGCATCTCACCAGGACGAGAAGAAACCGGACGGGGACACGAACGTCGACGCGCCTGCCGGACCAACCGTGAAGCGAGAACAAGAAGATTTTGCGAAGCTGGCGCAGGTGAAAGAGCAAGGGTTGAAGTTGTGGCAGATCGTGAGGGACGCGGTCGACAAGGAGTGCGTGACTGACCCTGCGACCTCGCTGCCTGCTCGCCGCTTACTTACTCTCTCTCTCGTCGACAACCATGATCTCCCCAGCGGGCGCTCCCTTTCATTCGATTTTCTTCGTCCCCCCAACAAACGCACGTACCCCGATTATTACACTGTCATCAAGAAGCCTATCGCTCTCGACAAGATAAAGTCTCAACTGGACGCGGGCGAATATCCATCCCTCATTGCTGTCAAAAACGACCTCGAACAGTGCTTCCGTAACGCCAAGCGATACAACCTCAAGGACAGCCAGATTTTCAACGACGCTAAGTTCCTCCACGTGCCTCTACTCCTTGTTTACATTTTGCTGTGACCTGATCCCTAATCCTCTAGAAACTGGTCTCCAAAGAGTACATCGGCATGACCGGGGACATTAAGGGAGGTGCTGAAGGACACGACGAAGACCCCCCACACGATGATGGCATCGAGTCTGCCTTAAAGGACGGGATTGACGATGAAGCCAAGAGGAAGAAGGTCATGATCCGGTTACTCACAACCAGACTGGACAAGCTGGTCACCAAGAAGGATGATGCGTGCGTGCGGGTTCTCCTCCTCTCTTTCTGTTCCGAACGCATGTCCTTGCAGTGGAAATGCTTTATCGAATGACTTCATGGAACTACCCAATAAAAAGATCTGGGCCATCTACTACAAGACGATATCTCGCCCGATGAGTTTTGAGAAGATATATGTGCGTCTCATAACTGTGCTGTGTTGATGGTTTTTGCGGACCTCGCATTAGAAACACCTCAAGCGGAAGGAGTATTCGAATGTGGCGCAATTTGCACAGGACGTTGAGCTCGTGTTTTCAAACGCAATGCAATTCAATGAAGATCACACCCCTCTCTGGGAGGCAGCCCGACAGCTCAAGGTGCCCAGCTTCTCTGCCCTGCTGATGGTCGTCCGCTGATGAAAACTGTCAGGTCTACTTCACAAAATTGATGTCCGACCTTCCCGCTCCATACGCGTTACCACAATATACGCCCAAGGACCCACAACGTCCGTCAAACGGGAAGATAAAGCTGAAAATGCCCCAGGCACAGCGTTCCTCTCCCCAAATGTCGTCGTCTACCGCCGCAGCCTCTCCACCACACACACACACGTCGCTCGTGCTCAAGGTCCCTGCAAAGGAGCCACATGCGCAAACGTCAACGGCTTCCCCCTCGCCCGTCGCTGGACCTCCTCTACAGCGGCGCCCAGTCCAGCCAATGCTCAGGTGCTACCAGCGCCAGCGCCAGGCCGCAAATCCAGTAGCGCCGCAGCACAACCACAGCCGTTAGCAGTACTGGCAGCGGCGGCGCAGGCGCAGGCGCGCGCACCGACACTGCGGTCCGTCGCCCTCACGATCACGCCGACACGCCGGCGGCTCGCGCTCGACGCGCGCGACGGCGTGCGCAGCTGGTCGTTACGGCTGGCGCCGTCCGAGCGCGGGTTGCGCGTCTCGGACGTGCGCCTGTTCCACTCTGCCGACTCTGACGACGAGAATGGCGGGTCGGAAGACGAGGAGGAGGAGGAAGAAGAAGAAGAAGAGGAAGAAGAGGAAGAAGAAGAAGAAGAAGGTGACGGTGACGGAGGGGAAGAAGGGGACGAGGATGATGACGATGAGGGAGATGGAGATGGAGGAGATGGAGATGGAGATGGAGATGGAGATGAGGAGGCGAGTGGCAAGGGAGCAGGAGAGGGGAAGAAGGACACGGCTCGAGGGCGGAAAGAAGAGTGCGTCGGCCGCGTAAAGCGGCCACCGCCAATGCGTGTACGGCTCGACAAGACGGAAGTCGAGTGTCGTGGCCGTGGGCGGTGGGAGGTCGCATTAGGCCCGGGTCCTGGTGCGCGCGTGCTCGAGCTGAGCGACGCGCGCGCCGGAGATGGCAAAGACAAAGACCCGAAGGGTGTCTGGAGAGTATATCTCTACTGCGTGGCCTGACACCGTACACTCTCTTTCGTCCTTTCACTGGATTATTTTTTTTCATTTTGTAAGACTCGTCAGTAATGTTCGCAGGTTGAAATCTAATTCTGTCTTGCTGTGTACGACGATGACACGATCTAAAGTATGGAGCAGTCTAGAGTATGGTAGAGTATACGGTGAACGTATGTATATACAGCCCAGGGAAAGGAAACTGGGGTCCCCAGCAGACCTAAGAAATAGCCTCACCCGACCGCCATTTCTCCACTCGCACCGCGAGCGGTTCCTCGTCGTCGTCGTCATCATCATCCTCGTCATCATTGTCTTCGACCTCATCGACTCCATCATCCCGCCCACTCTCGCTCTCCAGCTCGCTCGGCGGCTCGGGTTCATACCGTCGATAATATCCCGCCTCCTGCCCTCGACTGGCGATGTATTCCGCGAGCAAGTGCTCGCGGTCGATCGCGCGCACCTCGTAGCCCTGTGACCCGCGGCGCACACGCGCCTGCCCGTACTGCGCGAAACGTTCGCCATCGTCGTTGTCATGGTACCCGTCGTCGCTCTCCTCCTGCGGCGGTTCGTAGTCCGGGTGGTACGGCGGCACCGTAGAGAGGCCTGCGCTTCATCTGCGGGCACGCAGCTGCTGCTGCTGCTGCGCGGAGCGCGAGCTTGACGGTACGAGCGCGGGATTTGGGCCGTCGTTGTCGTATGTCCATGGCGAGGCGGGCTGTATCCATTCACTAGGGTGCTCGGTTGGGTCAGATGGAGGCCAGGCCTGCTGGCGCTCGATGCCTGTAAAATGCCGTATCACCGCGTCAGCGCCCGTTATCTCGATTCAACAGCAAAAGAGGGAGAAGAAAATGGAGAGGGGGCAGCTACCATAGTATGAGCGCCCTTCTGGTGTGTGAATGGTATAGTGTGAGTGTAAGGAGGGTTTGTGGAGCTCGGTTGCACGTGGGTCGCGTGAGGAGAGCTCGACCGAGGAAGAAGGCGTTGCCCTTTGTGGTCTGGAGCTGGAGAGATGTTCCAGGGGGAGAGAGATCGACAGCGGTGACGAGGCCAGAGCCATGCGAATGGAGCAGGGACAAAGGGAGTCGAGGGACTGGGGACGCGCGGCAGTCAACGATCAACGGCAAGAAGGATGATCGATGATCGGCTCTGCACGGCCGTTGAAAGGGGCTAGGACGATGCAGTGTGGATTTCTCGTGGCTGTTGTGCGGCGAGCCAACCTTCAGTTGCTCCGGACATGACCGAAATTCCAAATCTACTTGGCGTGCAACTACAGTGTGAGCACCTGCATGCAGTTTTGTATACACTGGAACTGTGGACTAGTGAGTGGGCCACACGAGAAAGAGAAAGAATGAGCTCGGGAGCGAAAAGCGGGAGAGGAGAGTATCTCACTCCGAGAAAATGAGGACGAGTTTCCCAGGCAATAGTCGAGACTAGGAGTAGACTAGGAGTAGACTAGGTCGAGATAGTAGGTCTAGGCCCAAGTCAGCCAGCAGTGCGCAAACGGGCCCGAGACATAAGGCCATAAGGTCCACTAACAAGAGGCGGTGTGGTGGAAGTGGACTCGCAGAATCTCACATGCTCTCAAAACACGGTCGGTTCGTGGTTGATCTTACGCATCCTCGAACTACACAGATTGGATAACTGCGGTAATTACACATGCCCACACACAGACGTTCCCTATTTTCGCCCAGTCGCCCAAATGACCCACTTTCAAGTCGGTGGGACATCGATCAAGTTATAGTTATGCCCAGGCTCCGACATTGTGAGGGCTGCCAACCTACGTCTGAGAAATCCTCTCAACTTCCTAGTTCCATCCTCCATGTAGTTGTCATCCATCTCTCCCAAATCGAATGTGTCGTGAGATTGAAGTGAACGCTGCAACAGAAGTTTGTATGACCTTCGTCACCCCCGATATGATTGAAGGTGGTAGACGACAGTCCGGCACACCACACGTCGAATGCAGTGAAATCATCATAATGATTTTTCTCTCTCGTGGGTGCAGGAGGAAAGCGGACGCCACATGATTCATCCAAGGCGAGTGCAAAAACCATCCGGATGATAGGCCTCGGTGGCCTATTGTCAGAACGACGGAAGAGGCCGACAGAGAATGGATCCATGGCGTCGAACAGTGTTTTGTCAATGTCGTACCCGTAGCACACCGAATTCTTGACCTGAATCAGGACTGCGGTTACAGTCTCGGGACCAAGGCGTCCTTCCCTAACACAGACAGGCAAGACAATATCGACTCCACGCTGATTGTCCGTACACATTATCATTGCCCCTCGTGTGATAAAGAACCAGAGATGTTCGGCTGCAATCATCTTGCTGTCCTCGATTTTGATTACGTGGTTGAACCACATAGCATAGTTTTGGAACGTGGTACCGAATGGCTCGTACTCATTCTCGCGCGAAAACCTCGGGAAGGAATTAAGAAGAGAGTCAAATGCGGATGATGGGAGTAAGGCCTTGAGGAAATCACAAACGGACATCCACCGTCTTGATGGTTGTAATGCCATGTCACGTGCCTGCATGATGATCAGCGAGGCGACCAGTTCACCGCGTCGCCCACGGTCGATGCAGTACAAGTCCGAATGATTCGCGAGGTGGTGCACCGGATTCACTTTGCTGGCGCGCGTAAGTTCGAAGGCGGCCTCGGCGAGAAGCGGCTCCGACCCTGCAATGGTGACAAATTCCTCGAAGCTGGTGGTCGCAGCAATGCAAAGGCGCATATGCTGCTCGATCTGTTTATGAATTGTTTCAAGAGACCGCCCGTTTGGTTTTGTACCGAATTCTAGAGCGAAGCGGACACAGAGGCAGGCGAGCGAACCTGCTTTATCCTCAAGAGATTCGGTGTTGCTATTCAGCAGCTTCTTCTTTGCAAACCTTATAATCTGGTTTTCTTGTCCATGCTCCCTCACAATAGCATCATAATGGGTGCCAAATCTACTCAGGGTGTGTAAGTTGAAGGTCGAAGGAATTCACGAGACTGGACATACAAAGGACGGCCGAGGTGAGACATCCAGTCCAGTTCTACCACTCGATCTAACGTGACGAAATTTGGGTATGCAGGGTACGCGAGGTCGTCGAAACTTATCTCCGAAATAGGGTGTAGGGACTTGTCGAAATTGTACATCCGAGTCGAAGGGTCCGACCGAATTTCGGGAGAGAAAAGCTTAGGTCTTCCGGCAGTCGAGAGGAAGAGCGTAAATATAGGGTTGTCGACGACTGCTCGGAGACCCCGTCGCAACTCAGAGAAAAGACTCCAATTCGGGTGTCGATTATCGAAGACGAGTGTCGAGGAAGGTCCGTGAGGAGATGAGCCTCGTCAAAACTGAGGATGACGAGTGGCCACCGTGGACCCGCGGGGGAATCCAAAAGGTCTTGCGGGTCGATATACTTGCAAAGACTCGATCCAGCATCTTTCGCCCCCATCTCCCCGTGAACGAGCTTGAAAACTTTGTCATTCTCAGAAAACTATACGGGATCATGGAGACTCACATCTTTAGTCTCATACATCACCTCATCGTAGAAATCTTTCCGATATTCGTTCGGTTGATCGAAGGTTTGACCGGTGGTCATCAACCTATGGAATTCAACCGCCAATAACCCTTGGCGTTGTCGGACGAGACGTGCCTGCCCATGAGACTGAGCTGACAGCGACTGAATATCTGCAATGTCTCACTATGTATTGCGGGAAGCATCTACAGGACAACCTACCTTTGCTCTTAGAAGCGATGGCCACTAGATGCTTGCGAAGCACAATGAAAAGCGACTGTAGAAATCCTTGTAATTTCCATGCAACGACACCCTGATCCTCACGCTCAAGCGATTCGAACCACTGACGCAAAGCCTCATCGGAAGGGGGGAACCCTGTTAGATCACGCTATGAATACATCATCAAGGGAAATGTGTGGAACGTGAAACCTTGGGTTCCGGCTGCACGCAAACACATGGGTACTGTGATGATCGTCATTGCGACTTGATCCACCATCCGAGACTTTCCAGTCCCAGAGGAATTGATGATGCAAGTTTCGTTTGCATAGACCCGTCTCTGCTTGTTGAGGAAATCCGAGATGGTTTTAAGAAGTACATTTGCGGCGTCGCCCTTAAACACACTTCTCCACGCGTCCACGGCAGCTAGAATTGGAGATGATCAATGGAGTGCGAAGTGGAATTCAGTCTCATTGCGCACCTCGCTTTAACTCTGGAGTGACTTCCAAATGAGGGGGCGGTATCACCACAAAGGCGTCTTGACAAAGACGATCAGAACACGCAATGTCGAATACACCTGGGGAAATTACCATTTTTGAATAACTCATGCCAGGCTAGGGCTGATCGCCGTACCGTATACGGTGTACGGCCGTATGACGACGGCACTGATACGGTGACGGGGTCACCGTAAACCGTACCCGTATAGCCGAGGTTCAAAGTCTTGACGGCACGGTACGGGGTCCTGTACGGCCGTAAACGGTATTATACGGTGTACGGAACCATCTCAGCGACGAGGGGTAATACCGGGGTGATGTCAGAGCAAACGAACTGGATGTTTCAGATGGAGAGAGAGTGGCAGCTGTAGAAACGGCGGCAATGGCGGCGGCAGGAGTGTGTGGCGGGCAGGAGGGTTTGATGGCGACAACTTGAACGAATATCACGGACGCTGCCATCTGTGTGGCCGCGACCGCGATGGGATTCCGTCCCATTGAGGGTGCTCGCCCACCCGAAGGGCCCGGTTGGGGCGACGCCTTTTACGAATCAGCACCGTTCGATATTACTCCTGGCCCTGCGCAGTGCCTGGTCGTTCATATTGGGCAGGAGGCGGCGGCGATGATGGGGATGCACTACCTGCTTCGGCCCCTGTCCCGACCAATGAACCGCGGTCTGCACTCTGCACCTTCTCCACCAACTGTGCCCGCACCATCGCCAGTGCTCATTCCCGAACAGTGGCGAACACAGGCACCAGTATGTGGGGCATCCTGAGAGAGCAGACTACTGCTGCTTCTCGCCGGGATGGACGTCGCTGAGCTCTGGCCCTGTTGAGGTAAACAAATCTTCAAACACGCGTTTGACGGTGATGGCAACAGCAAGGGTCGCGCGCGCGGCTTGGTAGCGATGGCAGCGGTTGATTGTGGGGCTTGACAGCCATGCAAGAGGTTCATCATTGTTCGTGTCGGCCCTTCAACGCGGGTGGAGCGCTGCGCAGCAGGGCGCATGTTGTGCTTGTTGTAAACATCTGTCTGGCCCTTCTTGGGCTCCTTTCTTCATCCCAGCCGGCTTCCCTTTCGGGAGCGTCGAGGCTGGCCTTCCGGGTCCCCATGCGCTCAATAGCGCGCGTTTATCGTCCTCATGCGTGACCTCTTCTTTAGCGGTGCGGACGATGAAGTTGAAGAGGGTGAGGGCCTTTGTGTGGGCCCGGATGTCCCTCGTGGCTTCGGCCTGTGCCACGCTGGCATGCTGCTCGGTGTGCCGCTTTCGCGGTCCATGGGAGCTTCCAGTGTCGCACGGGTTGTCGCCGCAAGTTGGTGCGCACATGGCATGTTTGGGTTGCATCGCACGGTGGGCACGACTTCGATGGTAGCCGGCAGGCCTTATCCCTCGACAGGGGAGGCAGAAGGACGTCAGTGTGGGCTCGCGCGCACGATGCGGGTACCGCATGTGCGGAGGTCGTCTTCGCCTGAGAGCATGATGCGCAGGGCGAGCGTGCGCAGCTGGCCGAGGGGACGAACGCACCGCATGAACGTTTCCTGGGTGGTGAGGGGCACCAGATAAATAAGCACTCTTCTGGGGATGGGGATGGCGGGCGGGATGGGAGAGACAGTGCACTCACTATGGTGAACGAGGGGCGGCAGGCGATGGTAAAGTCGAGGTGCCGCAGGTGCGGACACGCAGCGACGATGGCGCGCAGGACGGTACCGTTGTCGTACCCCTGCTCCAGCCGAAACGCGATCGTAAGGGACGCCAGCGCGGGCAGCGCCGCGAGCGACGCGCCCACGTTCAGCGGGGTGCCCTCGCGAGGACAAGGGCATCCGGCACGCGCAGGGTCTTGAGCGACGCGCGCGGGGAGGACCTGTGCCTGCACGAGCGCGCCGCTGAAAGTGCTGACCTTGGCGAGTGCATCGGCGTGCAGGTCGGCGAGGGCGCCTGGCGCCGCTACGCTCGGCGCATGGCTCTGCAGGTGGAGTGCCTCCAGGTTGCGGTGCGCGTCGAGGAAGGTGCGGAATGGACGGCCGAGGGCGGGGTTCAGCTCGACGTGCCAGTCGAACACGACGTCGCCGACCAAGAGGGGCGCAGCTTCGGCCAGCGCCCGCGGACGAGGCCGTGTGCGTCTACGGGGGCATGTGGCGAGTGCCCGTCGATGGCGAGGTGCTCGAGATTGGGACAGCGCTTGATGAGCATATCCCAGAGTCAATGATAGCCAGGTACGGGTTCATCTGTCAATGTCAATGTTGTCCGACACCTGACATCAGCTGCTTGTCGACCATCATGAGATATTTTACGAAATTTCTCACCGCAAGAAATGCCATCATTCTGCCAGTAGAACCCGCTTTTGAACGTCAGCGAGAACTCGTGAAGGTCGCCAAAGTCGAACAGCTGGACGGGGTGGATTTAGGATGGCCTCTGAAACCAATTCATGTACTTTGAGGTCTTCCCCTGTGAACTGAGCGTCGGCACGGCAGAAGACGTCGCATGGGACCGTGTGGTGCCAGTGCGTGTTTGGGCCGCATGCATACGTGGGCGCTGCCGGTTCCGGTGGCGTGTATGAATCTGTCGTCGCCTAGCGTGACTCGGATCGGGCGTCCGAGGTGAGGATGAGGAGGGCCCTAGATGAAAGGATTAGATCCCTAAGGAAACATCGGAGGCGCATTGCGGGGGAGATGCCAACCTACCCAGGGAAAATCGTCAGTGATGGAAAGGACCCCCAAACTTCTGCAGCTCACAGGCAGAAGATGTAGGGGGCCTTGAGACAGATGAAGAGCGCGACGACGAGGGAATGGCCAACACGACAGCAGCGATGCCGACAGTAACGGCGCCGACCACGCTCAGGCCCCGGATCAGGCTGTACTGGGCAAAGCACATCGGAGTTGGACTGCTTTGGTCACGGGGGCTCAAGCGCTCAACTGGGGCTCAGGCGGAATGTTTGAGGTGCCAAGACTGTGAAGGCTGAGGGTGGAGAAGGGAAGATGGCAGTGGTGGTGCAGTGTGGGTTTGGTAGGTAGCGGCTCAGGCGGGGGTTCCAGTTCGAGCTTGGCAGACAACGGGGGTGGCTCAGGCGGCAGTCTGAGAGGGGGGAACTGCATGGCTGGTGCAGCTGATGGCAGTGACAGGAGAGGTGATGGGCGGAGGACTGAACGACGAAAGGGAAGGGGGCAAACGCAACGGAGGCTGGTGGGCGTGAGTTCAACTGGCTTGGGTGGCAGCTCCAGCGGTAGTTCGAGAGGGCGACGGGGTCGATGTGGACAGCTGAGAAAAAGGCCTTGTCGTGGTCGCGGTTGAGAACATTGAGGCGTTGAGGATGTTGAGGAGTCGTTGAGGTTTCAGTGAAATTGAAGTCTGAGAAATCCCACCATGCATGTTGTTGAGCCGTACAAGCCGTACGATGCCGTTGACGGCCGTATGATGACGGCTATTTTACGGGTTGACCCGTACCGTATCCCGTACCGTATCACCCATCTGCTTTGGGTCCGACGGTACGGGTACGGTGGCCGTCATACGGGTGCCGTCAAGCCGTCGATACGGTAACGGCGATCAGCCCTATGCCAGGCATCCCTCCTTGCCATATCTCTCAATAAGTCGATAAACTGCGGTTCTCCTTTCCGTTTTACATTATCTTGAAACTGGTCCAAGGTAGCAAGATCTTTTTTATTGCGCTTCTTGAGGGCGCCGCAAACAACGACCCAAACGAGGCCTAGTGCACGCTTTACCCGATCGTTGCCATCTCCGGGAAGTATACTGCGCCTAAGGCCATCACATTCATCCTCAAACATTTGGTCCGTCATCGACCGAGAGGGAGTGGATCGAGGGGGAGTGGTTGGGGGTACAAAAGTCGAGTCATCCACCTGCATGGGTTCCGTGCCAAAAACATCTACTGACATAGCTGTGGAAGTCGAGGAGCGGGAACTCAGTACTCAGTACTCAGGCCTAGTACTCAGGAGTGATGGGATGAAGAACGAAGAACCAAATCGATTTATCGTGACGCCGCCGATGACGCGATGACGTGTTTGCGTCCGCTCTCACTCCTACATGCACGCACGAGGCAATGCCGACACCTGGTTTCTCACTGTTCTGGCAGCACCCTCCTCTTCTCCCACTCACTCCTCTCCCATTTCACTTTTGGCAGTGTTATGGACTGCTGCATGCCCTCCAAGCCCAGATTATGTCTTGGGGAGGTGGCAAATCGGTCGCACACCGGACAACGTCCGGGAATCACCGATAACGTCCATGAAAGGACTTCCGCCCCGGACAATCGTAAAAAATGAGTAGTTAATTAATGTGGGTGCATCCGAACAACGAGGGGTTAGCGCTCAGTACTACCAGACTGGACAAGCTGGTCACCAAGAAGGATGATGCGCGGGTGGGCTCCCGGCGTCCTCTCTTTCTGTTCCGAACGCATGTCCTCGCAGTGGAAACGGTTTATCGAATGACTTCATGGAACTACCCAATAAAAAGATCTGGGCCATCTACTACAAGACGATATCTCGCCCGATGAGCTTTGAGAAGATATATATGTGCGTCTCATAACTGCGCTATGTCGATGGATATGGAGATGAGGAGGCGAGTGGCGCGGGAGCAGGAGCAGGAGAGGGGAAAGTAGGACACGGCTCGAGGGCGGAAAGAAGAGTGCGTCGGCCGCGTAAAGCGGCCACCGCCAATGCGCGTACGGACGGAAGTCGAGTGTCGTGGCCGTGGGGGTGGGAGGTCGCATTAGACCCGGGTCCTAGCGCGCGCGTGCTCGAGCTGAGCGACGCGCGCGCCGGAGAAGGCAAAGACAAAGACAAAGACCCAAAGGGTGTCTGGAGAGAAGACTCGTCGGTAATGTTCGCAGGTTGAAATCTAGTTCTGTCTTGCTGTGTACGACGATGACACGATCTAAAGTATGGAGCAGTCTAGAGTATAGTAGAGTATACGGTGAACGTATATATACAGCCCAGGGAAAGGAAACTGGGGTCCCCAGCAGACCTAAGAAATAGCCTCACCCGACCGCCATTTCTCCACTCGCACCGCGAGCGGTTCCTCGTCGTCGTCGTCATCATCATCCTCGTCATCATTGTCTTCGACCTCATCGACTCCATCATCCCGCCCACTCTCGCTCTCCAGCTCGCTCGGCGGCTCGGGTTCATACCGTCGATAATATCCCGCCTCCTGCCCTCGACTGGCGATGTATTCCGCGAGCAACTGCTCGCGGTCGATCGCGCGCACCTCGTAGCCCTGTGACCCGCGGCGCACACGCGCCTGCTCGTACTGCGCGAAACGTTCGCCATCGTCATCGTCGTTGTCACGGTACCCGTCGTCGCTCTCCTCCTGCGGCGGTTCGTAGTCCGGGTGGTATGGCGGCACGGTAGAGACGCCTGCGCTTCGTTTGCGGGCGCGCAGCTGCTGCTGCTGCGCGGAGCGCGAGCTTGATGGTACGAGCTCGGGATTTGGGCCGTCGTTATCGTATGTCCACGGCGAGGCGGGCTGTGTCCATTCACTAGGGTGCTCGGTCGGGTCGGATGGAGGCCAGGCCTGCTGGGGCTCGATGCCTGTAAAAATGCCGTATCACCGCGTCAGCGCCCGTTATCTCGATTCAACAGTGAAAGAGGAAGAAGAAAAGGGAAAGGAGGGGAGGGGTAGCTACCATAGTATGAGCGCCCTTCTGGTGTGTGAATGGCATAGAGTGTGTGGGCTCACCGGGATTTCATACATAGGCGTAGGAGCGTTCGTGGGGTTCGGGTGCACGTGGGTCGCGCGAGGAGAGCTCGACCCACTTACCGTCGCTCTCTGCGAGCTGGTATTTGAGACCTGTGCCCAAGGGGCCGACGTTTGGACAGCACCAGAGCAGGGGGTTTGTTCCCAGCACCGACTCAACATTCCGCCTTGCGCCAAGGTTCTGCATGAGAATCATCGATTGATAAGGAAAGCCGTATGAAGGGGAGTACGAACGTATGGAAACTTGATTTCACGGATCTTGCCTCGTCGAATAAGAGTTGCAACTTTGTCTTTTTCCCAGCCCTCGATGGTGGTGGTGTTCCGAGGATACAGTGGAAATGGTACAGGCTGTTCAAACTGTTAGCTTAACTCTACCTCTGCGGAGAACACAAAGATGACGATACCTGAAACCTCCCACCAGGACGAGCACGGGTACGCATGCAACATAGTTCATAACCACCCATAACAATTCCCTGGTATTGCTTGAGTCCTAGGAGAGGGTTGGAGACAATATGATTGAATATGCAGGTGTATCGCACCCAGTAGTGTCTTCCGACGGTATCGAAGACGCGACGAGTACCATGGTGACATGATAGGTGCACGATAGGTCAACAAAGAAAAGGAAGCGGATGAAGTGGCCGTAATTGTAGAAGCCAACACAGTTGTTCACCCACGGACAGTGGTGGTCTGGATATATGGTCGTGGTCCAAATCTCTCGGATACTGATTGCACATTCACTCACCCATGCGAAGCACGCATCTGGGAGAACCAAAATGTCACGGAGGAGTAGAAACGGAATTGACGGACACGTACTTTCTGCATGTCTTGCAGTGATGTGCGCGCGGCGGCTTATATCCCTGCACATGCGACAATACCTTGGGCTTCCGGACAGCTTCTTGACCTCGTAACCTTCTGCGTCATCGAATTCTGGCGCCTGAGTGGGGATGCACGCATGAGTATAGAATTGCATTGAAGTGAGGACATGACGCACCCAGCGCACGGGAACGCCTCCAGGATCTGTTGTGACGCAGAGATAGTAGTTGTATAGCAGGATCCCTACGAGAATGCTTTTTAAAAAGCCCCGTGAATGCCGCAGCCACGATGAGAAATGGGACTGCAGATGTCGCACTTGAAAGGGACGAGGAGGGCGAGGAGCTCGATGGAGAGTTCGCGGCCGTACCATGGCCAGATGATGAAGATTTGAGGGGTATACGATATGAAGAATATCAGAGCCGTCGTAAGAGTGACGACCAGTCGCCCCAGGAGGCGTCCCATATTAATATTGTCGTTCGATTCACCCTTGCTCGCCGCTGACACCGACAACGACCACTGCCCCCGGGCCGACCGGGCCACACCGCCATTTTTCTCCGTCCAACCGTTCGACTGCGACTGCTAATGCGGGTTGGCCACGCTCAACGACAGCTGCTTTTGCGGTGCACTCGCCGCCGCTATTCTGTCGCAGTACCTTCAAATAATGCCGTTGCGGCATCTCCCACACAAGCACTCCTCGTCCGAGAAGACCGTTAGCGAGCAGCTTCGGGGGAATTGACATCCGTACGCACCCGCACCCGTCTCCAATCCCAGTGGTTTTTCTCATTTCCCTCTAGAAAATGTCGCGATGCCTACTCGATCGACCTCACAGAAGTCTCATGCCAGAACAAATAGACCACGTACGCGTCCCTGTGAATCTTCTTTCCAACATTCGTTCACAAACAGAATTTATTTTAGCGCGATCAGACGCCCCCCACCACAAATATTCTAATGGGCCTCGATCAGAGAGCGAGCGCTATAGGGGAGCGGGCAGGCCTCGCGCAGCCCCCGTTTCAAGTTGGGATGACGGGCTTGTGTCTCTGAGCTTCTCGAGCCGCCTCGTCCAGCACCAAAAACGGCTGACTGCACAGAGGACTGGACCTCGCCCCGGGTCTCATCCACGACGCGCAGCCGATGCCCAACCCAAAGTGCCACCAATGACCCAGCCCTCCGCCTCCACTTTCAATCTCCACTCGCAGACCCCGACAGCGGCCCCCAACGCCATGCCCGAAGCAACCAACGCGAGCCCCGCCCAACCACAACCATCAGTTACCGCCACCGCCGCCGCCGCGAACCGCAGCGCGCGCCTCACCGGACTCTTGCATACCAACCTGGATGCGCTCTTCAGTGCGAGCAGCGGCACCGCCGCCGTCGCGGGGATACCCCTCCCCGCACACGCGTCCATGGCCGCCCGCGTGCGCAACGTGCTCGAGCGCAGCGCGGGCGACTACTCCCGCTTCCTCCCGCGCAGCATCGGCGTGCCCAAGAGCGCCGCTCGTCCCCCCGTGCTCCGGACCGCGCGTCACGCCCTCGCGACGCGACGCGACGTCTCCCTCGACCAGCGCCGCGTCGCGATGCATATTATCAGCGGGCTGGCGCAACCTCATCGCCAGGTGCGCCCATGAGACGAGGTCGCCTAGTCATAAACACTCTCCTTAGATACTCGGTTCTGTCCCCGGTTGGTTGAGAGGGTAACAATAATAGACCCATTTATTCGCTCGTGCTCGCTGAATCGGAATAGCGGATAAGTTATCATGTATATATAGTGGTAAGTCTGACATCAAGAAAAGAAACGCAGGAAGGAAAAACAAAAAAGAAACCCAAGAACCCAGGTACCGCGAAACTGACAACGAAGAGGATGTGAGGGGATCGTGGATTAAGGTATCATCATCTCCTCCGCCACCTGGCTATCGACCGTAATCGCCATCTCTACGCCCCCCATCGTCCGGTCTGAATGGCCGCGCGTCGACTCCTCTCCACCCTCCATCGCCACCGCCACCGCCGCCGCCGCCACTCCCGTGACTCCGATGGCATCCCGCAACACTCTCAACCGCGCCTCCACACCACCACCACCACCACCACCACCACCCGCACCCACAGCGCCCCCACGCACCCTCTCCGCGCCGCGCCGCGCCGCCCCATCCCGCCGCTCGCGCTCCCCGTGTGCCGCCGCCGCCGCGGCCATCTCCGCCACCCGCGGATCGCCATGCGGCAGCGCCCACGCCGGCGGCACAAAGTCGCGCAGCTGCTCGACCTCCGCGGGGAACCCCCTGAGCCCGAAGATGCCAAGGTGCCGGTGCGTCTTGCGCGCGTTCGGCGCGCCCGCGTGTCGCTGCGCCTCGCGGTACAACGCGGACTCGCGCCAGCGGTCCCCGCGCCGCTCTCGCCCTCGCTCTCGAGCGTCATCTTCATCTTCATCTTCGTCTTCTTCCTCCTCCTCCTCCTCTTCTTCCTCTTCTCCTCTCCTCCTCCTCCTCCTCTTCTTCTTCCTGCTTCTCCGCTTCGGCACCACCCTTGCGCCTTGCACCCTTGGCCCCCCCACCGACGACACCCTCACCGTCAGTACCGAATCCAAGCGATTCTTCCTCGTCCTCGTCGGCATGCGCAATGCGCGGCCGTTTGCGCGGCATGTGTGCAGATGGTGTTAGCGTTGTTTTTGTGGATCGGGAGGGGGGTGGTGGTACGCCAGCCGAGCCACCAGGCCTGGGTTGTTGCGCCGCCGGCCCTGGCCCCCGGCTGGGCGACGGCGCAATCTCGGTTGGTGTGTCGTTGAATTCGAATTCGAGGGCGACGGCGCGGCCGCGTGGTGCGAGGAGGGGGTCGACGGGAGAGGGGACGACGCGTCGCCGGCTGCCGTGTCCTGCAGCGGGACGCGCTTCGAGAAGGGAACGCGCGCATGCGGGCTCGGCGCTGCCGCATTCTTGAAGATCGGCTTGGGCCGCGGGCGTGTTGGCGACGGGGATCCTCGCCCCTTGGGGCTGCTCGCGGCGCCTGGTGCGGCTGCTGCTCTCGGGAGGACGGTGAGGGTGGCGCTTGAGGCGTGAGGGGGGACGCGGACGGGGGCGGGCGGCTCGGGAATTTGATGCGCAGTTTCAGGGACTCGGTCGTGTCGTGGCGCGCGAGGATGGGTTGCGCGGACGTGGGCTCCACTTTGATGACCTCGTGCGCCCTCTCCTCGCCTTCGCTGTCGAGCTCGATGATGTCGGCGTGCGGTGGTAAGGAACGAGCACGCGATAGACGCGAGATTGTTGGGCTGGTGGGGGGTGGGGAGCGCACGGCGGGAGCGGGGAGGTGGCTGGGGGTGTGTGAGAGCGATGTGGTGGGCGTCGATGCCGGTGGTGGGGTCGGTGTTGGCAGGTCGGGAGCGCGCGACGGCGCGGTGTCGAGAAGAGTGCGGTAGCGCGCCTCGAGGCTGTTCGCGACATCGAGCATCTGGCGTTTGCGCCACTCGCCCTCGTTGTGCGTGGTGCGGGCACATCTGGACGCCTTGCGCGTCGGGCTCGTCCTTGTGCACCTGCGGGCGCAACGAGCTGGCAAAGAATGTCTCGGGCGCGCTGAGAAATGCAGAGGGCTCGAGCGCGCGCAGCTGCTCGATGCGTTCTTTGAGCTTGTAGTGTTCGTGCTTCAGCTTCTCCTTTTCTCGCAAGCGCTGTCGCTTCTCGAACGCCTCGTACTTGCGATGCCGCTTTTCGTAAGCCGCATCGGAAGTGTCGATGCCTTCCTGTGATTAGCGCACGTCAGATTGGTACTAGACTGGGACATAAAGAAAAGGAGGGGAGAAAAAATCGGGAGGCTGAGCCAGTGCAACACGTACATCGTCTAGACCTCGAGGCCGAAAGCGTCCCCCGACGCCTCGTGCTCTGAGAGGAGCGTGAATTCCGGCGTCTGGATGAGCTGCTGCTCGCGATACGCGCGAATCACCTCGGGCTTGTCGAAATACCGCTCGTACGCAGACGTGTTAAGCTGGGGCCCGTCCACGCCCATATCGGCATCTCCGAACGTGCGCACGCGCGCGGAGTTGGTCGTGAGTAGCAAGTGTGCATGCGCCGGCACCAGGGGTTCATTTTCGCCTAACCGGCCGCAACAGCGATAAGGAGAAGGGTGGGAGAGCGAAAAGATTAGCAATGGGAGAGAGGGGAGAGAGAGAGAGCACGCGCGAGGGGGGGAGGGAAGGGAAACGCACGGCGTCGACGGAGCGTCTCGAGGATGTGCGTGTCGACATCGCTGATGCCGACGCCCGGGCCGCCCCTGCGCGAGCGCGAGGGCATGATGCGCCGCGGGCGTGAGGCCCCGCCCTTCGAGGCCGCAGAGGGGCCAGCTTGCGAGGGGGGCATGGACAGCGACTTGGTGCGGGGGCGTGTGCTGATGAGCCTGAGCCTGAGGCCGAGCCCGAGCCCCTGCGGACGTCGTCGTGTTTGCTGCTGTGGCTGCCGACGCGGCCGCTGTCACGCCTGCTGGCAGCGCGGTGGATGCTGATGCGCGTCTGGGCATGCGGCCGAGACTGCGAGGGGGCAAGAGTATTTTTTTTTGAGCGATTCGGTGAGAGGGGAGGGAAGGCGGGCGTCGTCGCCGATGTTTCGTGTCTCCGCCCTGCCCTGTTATGGCACTGGCTCTGCGTCCGGCTGTCGTGCGCAATGGCGAGCGCCTCAACTCTCTTTTTCAACTTTTGGTTCTTTTGGGTAGATTGTCGTTTGTTCAGCTCGCCGGGGGGGACAATAAGTAACGTAGTTGTAAAGTTAAGGTCAACCGTTGTGGTCGGGCTCTTGTTTCACCTCGGGATCATGATGCTCTCCACCGAAGCCCTGACCTCCCAGGCCCACTGCCTCTCCTTGCCCCTGGGCCCATTGTCCATCCCAGCTACCTTCATATACTGGCGTTGTGGGCGTTCCATATTGGTTATACGCAGGATATTGCTGCCCTGGCTGCTGCTGCTGCTGCTGCTGCATTATCCCTACATCCAGACCAAACTGCGCGGCAAATCGCGGGTTGATGTGTGGTTGAACGGTATGTTGTGGTGACACGAACTGCTGCTGGACGGGCGGATACGGCTGCGAAAACCCGAACTGTGGTAGTTGAGGGACAAACGGCGTGTACTCCAATGGGCCACCATATTGTCCGGTGGGCTGCGCGGTCGGTGACAGTTGGCTGGAACCCTGTGCGCCATGATCTTCTGTCCGATGTGGTTGCGGATGCCATTCTTGCCCATGCGCGCCCCCGCGCCCCCGTCCACGACCACGCTCACGACCACGACCCCGCCCGGACCCTCGCCCTCTCCCGCGTTCGCGATGGTGTTGTGTCCGCTGGTCGTCGCGCCCCCGGTTATGTGCAAGGTCGCTCGGACCCGAAGCTTTCCCAGGACCACGCCCGAATTTTTGAGGCGGGGCTGGTAGGGACGTCGCCGTGCCTCGGCCCGCCTCTGGCTGGTTGTAAGCATCCGAGTACGGGTCGTCGTAGGGCTGGGGCATGGGACGCGACGGGCCTGCGCCATTATCCAAATCCATGTCATAAACGCCGTGCTCGGCATATGGATTCCAACCGTAGGATGCATCCACGTCCTGGTCGCGCACATGAGCTGGTGATGCAGGAACGCTCGGCTCGCGCGAGGCATGCCGCCTGGCCCACACGTCATATGTCTGTCCACTGCGAATACGATAAATGCGACAGACCTGGCCCTGAGTTTCGCCCTGTGTGCGGCCTCTGCCTCGTCGTCTGAAAATTCCAGCTCGTACTCTGCCGGTTCCTCATCGTGTACGTTGCTGGCATCGCTTCCACGAAGCCTTGTAAGCTCAGGGACGAAAACGTACTTACTACGTGCCGGGACATGAAACACAGGCCGCGACACCCGCGCTTCGTTCACATCTAATGGGAACGAACTGTTGAATTTGACTTGATACATGGGTTGGTATGTCGGCCCGAACGTCTCGTGAATCTGTACACAAGGTTGGGTGTAAGCAAAAGTAAAAACAACTCGTGCTCACGTAGCCCAGAACTCTCCGATCCTCGTACACGAGCAGCGTTTCAGAGTCGAGGGCACGCTCCGATGCGCGGTGCGTGCCCGACTCCCAGCCCTTTACGATTACAACGTTGTTCACGATGTTCATGATCTCGCCAGCTCGTTCGAGCTGCTCGTCAGGTCCAAGTTGGACTATGGACGGAATCATAACATCCGGCTCTGATAGCTCATTTTTTGTGCGGAGTGATTCCGTCGTGGCGACGGCACCGCCTTCCTCTTCGTCCCCGTCCTCGTCATTAACCATTTTGCGCTGCGCGGGTTTAACCAATACTTCTCCTTCGCTCTCGCTCTCAGAGCCTGAATCTGAAGAATCGGACGACTCTGATGAGGATGAATCTGAAGTAGGGCTAGAGGCATCCTCCCTAGCAAAAAATTCGTCACAGGAACGATTTCTTGAGATATGAGACGAACCTTCTTGATACTTTGCCCACTGAGACGATGTTAGCTTCGACCTCCTCTACACTGTCGGTGCTCTCCCCAGAACTGTCCACCGAGTCATCGGAGTCTGCTGCGCGTGATGTGACCGGCTGCGTGGGAGTCACTACGGGACTAACGAGATCCTGGATGAGAAGGATGTCCTGTGGGGTGGTACTGGGAACTTTGAATTCTTGTGGATAAATATCTGCCTCCATATGCTATGAAAGTTTCGGACACGGACACGGAGCGGGTCACCGGTCCGGATATCCGACCATCCGCGCTACTCGAAGCTGACTCATCCGCCGCCTTGCCGCCTGCGAATGTCGGTTCACTCCCCCGTTGAATGCCCAGCCTGCCTCCTTCCACTTGCTACATTCCCCTCCCCCCTCTACTGGGAAAGCGTAATCACGCAAAAGTCGCACACCGCCAGGCTGCGGTTCACCATCAGCGAGAAATTCTACGTATGATGGGTGATAGGAAACGCACATGTGCCTTGAGATATCTCGTCACATCAACAGCATATCCGTCTATCAACACGACACATGCCCCGCTACGTCGTTTTATATATGCCTCTAATTCTGCTTCAGTCCACGTCGGTCTCGTCCATTCCTTATTCTCAACAACTCTTTCGCGTGCAGCGTTCTGGTCGTGCCTATTCGTCAGCATATGAGCTCGTGCGGCCGCGATGTCTTCTATCGTCGCACGGCGCAGTCCCCACGCGACGCCGAGCTTTGCAAGTGCGACGATGATCCATTTAGATGGATCCCAGTCAGTCTTTTCTGGGCCAGAGCGATAATCGTGTGGAAATGCGTGCTGCATGAGGATTAATAGAGCGACAAGGATCCAACAGCGGTCCAACGCACGTGCTACAAAGGAATCAGTATTAATTCCCGAAGTGGGAAACGATGGTAGCGACGTACAAAGTTGTGGTTACCCTCCCCAGCGGTGAAAACTGCGAGCAACTACATATACGTTAAAGGGATCCGACCAGGTACGTCGAACGACGTACGAGGTTTGTTCGCGAGGTATTCTCATCCGAATATGGCTGCAAGCCGTCCCAATGGGCAAGTCTAGCAGATTAGTTTCGGTCATTAAGCACATGGTGGTAATATGAAATCTTACGAGTTGATGAGGAAAGTGCAATGCCAAACTGTTCAGACAGGTCATGTCGAGTTATTCAAATAAGCGCAGAAACTCTGAACGCACTTAAAAGCCGCGCGATGAGGCCGGGATAGATAAATCCTCCCATTATGTCGCCATATGCTGCACCCAGCGCAGTCGGGAAAACTATGCCAAGTGCAACTGCAATTGGAACTGCTGGACTCAGCGTGAGTTTCGATAGTTACCTGTGTTCCCACCCACCAAAATATCGATGCTGCCAACGCACAACTAAGCCCGCCACGCGGTCAGCTGACCTGCTCAAGTCAAGCGACACGTCGACGCACCTGGGTCCTCTTCGAGATCCTCCCGTTCAATCAAATGGAGTTTCGCATAGGTGGGCTTGAAGAAAATCCACCCGACGTGGCTGAAAAGTAGACCACGCGTCGCGCAGTATCTACGAAGAATCAGGACGACCGTCTTGCCCAAAGATAACACGACACGCACGGATCATTCTCTTCGTCATCCGTGAATCTCTGGAACAGATCATTTTCGGGGATGCCGGATCAGAGGCATGCTACAACGCACATGATGAAGTCGGTGTCTGAGGCACCTATGGCATATCGTGTTAATGCTCTGCGCTCTTCTTTTGGACTCTAAGGACGTGTACATACCACCACTGACAACAAATCAGTTTGCACTTGCGCGAGCGAGATGGAGACGTGCTTCACCTTTATCGAACCTTGGAACGCACTAGCCCCAATCAACGCAAGTACAGCGCGTACTGCAAGCGACGCGTTGAACGAACGGTGGGAGTAAAGGCGGTGGTATCCGACAGTGATTCTTCCGGGTGCTCGGTGAGACAGGAAGATCAGACGCGAAGATCGCACAGGTGCCGCACCCGAACGACGCCAGCTGCCAGAGCACGACGGTTGCGATAAGGATATCTCTTGGTACCGTGCCAGGCGGACGGCGATAGACGCCATAGGCCGCAGCCAAGTGTGTTGCACAAAAGAAGATAGCGTTCTCCCACCAGAAAGAAGGCCGCTTCTGGGGAGAGCCGGAAACCATAAAGAAAGTAGGGGGAGGACGACGGCGATGATGGCCAGTGTTGCTCTTTAATTAGTGAGGACGCCGTCACCATGACCAACCCCTGGATTCAAAGCCGCTCATGGTGACCAAAGTCTTGTCTTGCACACTCCGCTTTGGCGAGTCTTCTGTGTTACGCGCGGCGCGACTGAACTTACGACGCGAACGCAACTCATGATCAAATCACCTTCCGTCATGATGCATGATGCATGATGGATCGTTTTCGGCCTCCGATATTGCCCTCAGAAACGCAAAAACATCAAACATTAAACGCAGAAACACTAAACGTACTAAACATCAAACAACCACAAATGAGCAAGGGTGCAAAAATCGAGAGCTTTGAACGCCGTGCTAAAAAAAAAACTCAGACCGAGATCGCCGATTTAGCCCCGGCGACCCGCACCGCACGGATCACATCGCCATCAGTTGTCCAGACCCTCCACTCCGCCTCCGTGCTGGCCCCCATCCCCATCCCTCCCGGGCGGTAGAGCATCCCTCCATCAACCCACTTTCCGCCGCTCAGATGGACTTCTTTCAACCCATGCGGCAGCAACCGGTCCAAGATGTGGCGAATGGTACCGGGGTTGATTCCCGCTCCGGGAAGGATGTCGGGTCCCCCGCTTCGTTGCGATCGTTGGAGCAGCTCTCGGAGGACATGCGAGCCTGCCGGGGCTGATTCCCTTTGCCCGCTACGCGAACGGTGCCCCCCGGTCAGAGTCAGGATTGGCTGAAAATGGTGAACACAAGCTTCCCCCCACCTAGTCAGGATCCGCGTCACGCCTTGAATCGTGCATAACGCGTCGAAAGCTGGTAAGTTATTAAATCAGAGTACGTAACTGTCCTTGCTTCCGCGGCGGGTTCTGACAGCTCAATGGCCCATGGCTCACCTTCGACAGCGGACCGCGTCATGTCAAAGGCCCTGTGAAAGCAGACTGCGGGCGGGTAGAATACATTCTGTAACGGTTCGCGAAGAGTCCCGTTTGGAACATTTTCTCATACCTTGCAAAGGAAGCGCGGCTTCCACCAGCCTGCCATTGCTTCGTTCATACGCTCATATACGCAAGACCAAGGGTACCCACGTCCGAGTGCGAGGAACATCGACTGTCCCATCCGGATTGAGGGCGCCAAAGACCACGCCGGCGATACCAATGCTCTTGAAGAGTCCGATGTCTTCGAGCATTACCTCCAGCTCTTCTTTAGCGTAACAAAAGTCCCCAGCGCGGGGCCGGATCATGACCTTTGATCGCAGGTCGGGATGATATTTAAAGTCACGTAGCTCCTAGCAGTTATGAATGGAAAGGGGCCAACCATGATGGGTAGATTGGGGATGGCTTTCTGGATCGCCTGCACGAGGCCCAGGGAAGGCGTCGTGCCCCCTCCAACACCGAGGTTCCCGCATACCTCGAGCCTGTCTGCTCCTCCATGTGCGGCACTGTGAGAGGAGTACGCATTTATCGGTAGGCGAGCAGTGACAGACAAACCTGGCCGCGGATTGAACGGAATCCACGCAAACCTCCAGGACTAGTCCTTGTGATGACATTCGAGTCGCTGCTAGTGTGTCAGTGGCCAGGTGAATCTCTGTTGAGACGGATCGGGAGATCGCATTCATGATAAAATAATTTT
Organism: Russula brevipes; assembly: GCA_022496215.1. Classification (NCBI taxonomy): domain Eukaryota; kingdom Fungi; phylum Basidiomycota; class Agaricomycetes; order Russulales; family Russulaceae; genus Russula; species Russula brevipes. The sequence continues at coordinate 258,544 of WTXF01000009.1, read as the reverse complement.
GTGATTATTACTGTAAGACAATGATAAATCATGCTCATCACATAGATAATGAGTTTGGAGGTCAATCTACCTACTCACTATATTGATCTGAGACCTCAGTAGTGTATCGTAAGGACCACACTTTTGTAGTATTCACTTCAGGCCAGTGCTGATTATGCTGATTACCAGACTGAACTAATCATGAGTTCTTCAGTTTTTGTGCTCAGAGAAATACGTAATTAGTTTTGAGCTTCATAAGTCAAAAAGGGTAAAAAGTCGACAGTCATTTAGAGTTTTAGACCCGAACCCCATTCCCAAAAAGTCATGATACAAAAATCCACATGGAAAAAAAGTCCAGAGGTTGGTTTACAAACTTTTCATTTTAGAAATTCTACAGAGCTAAAAAGTTCAAAAAGTCATAAATTTTTGTGTATTTTTACCGAGATTTTTACTGATGTGGCCACCATGCCGCCAATGCCCTCAGTTTCAGCACCAACACAGATGGAAACACCACTCGCAGCAACTGCACTGAGCCGTCGCTACCCGCCCGTCTGCCGAAGACCCAAAGTTGGCCATGACGGGGCGGCAGAAAGCAAATTGTTGCTTTCACATGTATACGGTCTAGCACAGAACGCATCTAATCACGATTTCTGTTTTTTTTTTGGATCAGTTACTGTGTGTCTCGGGGTACAGACCCCATGGCCCCATGTCTAGAACTGACGTCTGTTGCGTCTGCTGAGCTCAGAGTGCTGTGCAAACAGTGCACCTGTAGAAACCGCTGACATCGCTCGGATATTCTTGTCTTCTTGTCATATTTTCGGCCATAACGAGGTGCATTTTGCCCCAAATTTCCTCTTTTAACTTCCACAAGTAAAGTTTTGGGGAAGACTGATAAGCGTGGCAGTTGGGCCAAATCCATAGTAATAATCGAACTCTAATGTGCTGGGATACAACTTGAAGGAAGATACATGTAACAGAGAAGTCGGAGCTGGTACGTGTTGCGTGCCATCGTATCAAAAGGTACAAAACAGAACAGAAACTGGGCGGGTGGAGGTTTGGGCGTCATTCCAGTGTGTCGTGCTCCAATCATACAGCGTTTGCGTTGTCGTTGTTCACATGACGCTCTTCACCACGTATGGCGCTCATCGGGTCTTGGGGCGACAAGTCGGGTTCTGTGGCTTCCTGCCCAGGATTGAGGGTCCAGTACTGGAAGCTGTGGAGCAAAAGTAGGGCAATAACAAATAACATTGCCCTTTTGCGTCAGCGCCCAGCCCTCGATGCCCAGAAACGGTGCACACGTGCAGAGAATTATGACGTACTGTTTCAAAGTAATGTAGAAGCGGTAGCCAAGAGTGCGCCTAGAAATGGGCCCAGCCAGTACTGTGAAATCGTCATGTGGCGTCAGGGTCAGCGGTTATTCATAGCGGGAGAGAGATGTGAGTTAAGGGGGTCGGATCCTTTCTTTTCCTAGTTTCAATTCCAAGTCAATGGACGAGAAACAGGTACGAAGTGATCGTCACAAAGGGAAAATCTGACGTACGATCCACTGCGTGCCATACGGGAATCCTGACACTGCTGCTGGTCCAAAAGCACGCGCCGTGTTCATGGCGGCGCCTGTGTAGGGCACAGCGAATCTGCATGACGAGCACGTCAGACACAGTGATCTCGGGCCAGGAACCCCGGACTAGGCCGGAATTCATGATCAGAAGTGAGCCGGCCTTTACTTACAGATGGCAAGCGAAGAGCGTCAGACCCACACCGATCTGGCATTCCGAGGGCGGTCAGAGAGGACAGTCAGCCTTGGCAGGACGCGGACAGCGCTCATTTCACAAAGAGCGGGACACCACGTACCGGAGCAACGGGGGTGGAGCTATGTTTTTCCGCTGCCAGCATTAGTACCGCAAGACAGAGCGTCGCAGTGATGAACATCTCGATAAACACGCCCTGGGCGGAGTTGACGTTCGAGGCGGGAAACGTGCTAGATGGAAGTCAGCAAATGTCATACCAACAGTTGTGGAAAGTGCAGCGATGAGAATGGAAGGGGGGAGAGGATGGTGAGGGGGGGGGGGGGGGGCACACGACACGCACTTGTATGAAAGCGGACCAGGAGTGAGAGCAAGCACGATGCCCGCAGCGGCAATGGCACCCGTCAATTGCGCAATGCAATACAAGATGAATCGCGTCGGCCCAATACATCCGACAAGGAAGAGAGCGAGGCTGACGTCTGGGTTGAAGAGCCCGCCTGTTGCGCGGAAGAAGAACCAGGCCGATACGAGCAAGCTGAGTCCAAAGACTGTCGCGATATAGAGCGTCCGCTCGAGGGGCGATCCCTCTACTTGATCCGTGCCCTGGGTCCCGCCAAATGCCAGTAGGAGGAACACGGTCGTCCCAACAAACTCAAAGAACGCCGCCTTCACATCACCAGCGACGGTAGTTTTTGGCCAGTAGTCTCGTAAACTTGTCCTCTGTATCGTCGTCATTGAGAAAGAAAGCAAGTACGATGACGACGGACGTCGTCGATGATAAAAGAGAAGTACGACATTGCTTTGTCAGTGAGCCACATTTGAAAATGTGTCATGGATGGGTGCATGGAAAGCAAATGTTCGGTCTTCGGAAATCGAGTTCTCTCCAATGTTGTGCGCGTGACCTTGACATGCTCCATTGACCGAGAGAAAAAGAGGGAAAGGGCTGGAGTGTGATTAGCAGGTGGATTCATGTGCGTAATATGGATGCGGCCGGGAGGATGCCAGTGGGTGTCTGAACACGACTTGTGTAGATGGTGTACTAGAGCAGAAGTGAAAACCTGTCGTCTATGACGTCGGCTGTCCAAGTGCGCAAGCGCAAGTACTAGTAACGGTGGTGAGTGAACCTAACTTATCTCTAGAGCTAAGAGGAGGCGAACCAAACACAGACAAAGCACATACCCGTGTCGGCCGTGCTATAGCCTCGAGGAATTGCGTACCCGGAAGACATCATGCTTCCATCTCTCCATCTACTACGTCATATCATTTTCCCTATCAGATCGCCCTCCCTCATGTCGTACCAGGTCGATTAGAGTTTGTCATTAGCTCCGCCTTGTGCTATACAAATTGCTGAAGTTAGGTTAGGGTCCTGTTTAGCCCGAAGTCTCTAGACTTCGTCAGACGTCCTTACCTTCGTTACCTTTTCGTGAAGCCCTCAGCGACACGACGCACCGGCCACCGCCAGCAACTCAGTGTTTTCGAGCCGCTGATAGTGCACCACCTTTACCGGATAGCAATGTATTTCGCATTCAAGGTTTCCTCTAATATAGCCACAACAGACCTACAGATTGAGCCTCTACCACTTGTGTGACTTCTTCTGAGTCGTGCTTGACTGTGCCCGCGAGGGTGAGGGTCGGTTAATCGGTTGGGATAGTATAGCGAGCGAAGCAGCTATGTATGCGCTGACAGACACAGGACACCACGTGCGACGCGTACGTTCAGTCAGACGGGTCTGTCCATCAGATGGCGCGGCGATCTAGGGACTTTTTTTCTCCCATACAGGACTGTAAGGCCAATCAGAGGCGCCATCATCGTATGGCCAGAAAAAATTTGCTACTGGCTGCAATAGACGCTGAGAGACAATCGAAAAGCGCACGCGAACGAAATTGAGAGGACCAAAATGACTTGTACGCCACACTGACGGACGTACTCTCCAATCCATGGAGCATCTCCTCCTCTGATCCCCTCCTCCGCCCCCCGTCCCTTCTCGGTCCAGCGAATTTGTCGACGGGATTTTTTTCGTGTGAAATTCAGAATCAGGCAAGCCAAGCTGAAGACAATCGATCGAATGGATCCGGGGCTGGGTTGTGGCGGGGAATGGGCACTTGTGGGCGTGTTCGTGTTCATGGCGGGCACTGGCATGTGTATGGCTCGTGGTGTCCCATGTGGAAGAGGCCTGTTTCGTCGGCGCTCTCGTGCGGCAGTCAGCAGTCGGCATCTTCGTCTGAGTGCCGCTTGCTCACGTTGGAGTGGCGGCGTGACAAGAAGATCCATCCATGGATGGACCCGACACGTATAAAGGACGTTCGCTTATCCGGCTACAATCCAATCGATCGATTGTCCTACATTTGTTCGTTTCGCTTCGTCTCGAGTTTTCGCTTGATGCGACTCATGGTCGTGGGTCTGGGGTTGAGCAAGGTCTACAAGACGGATGGGGATACACGGTGCGTCATCGGGGAAATGCTTCAGAGGGATATATATACGACAAGGCGGCAAGCGAGCAAACAAGGATGCGGAACACATCAAGACGGAGTAAGCTAGGTCCACGGCGCCACGCTGTAACTTCCTTCCTCCCGACAAAAGGGGCAAAGAAAAAAAAGGCAATAAAGGTAAAACACGCGAAGCTGACATCCCCCAAGACCTCGACTTGGGCACTCAGCGCCGACTCTGCTGCCGGCTCCCCCTCTTCGACGAGTCTGGGATCTTCTCCTTGATAATCTGCCCAAAAGGCATCCCGATGTCCTCCCCAGTCTCCAAGCAGAGTTCCAAATGAGCCTTGAAATCCTCGTAGGCAACGACCGTCTTCCTACGCTTCTCGTCGGCGGTATCCGAGTCGACACGGAGGCACCGCAGGGGCCGGCTCTTGCGATGCCGTATCAGTGAGTCGAGCCGTGCAAAGAAGTCCCCGCAGGACTCGCAAAATTCGATCTGGCGAGGATGCGCCTCCATCTGATCGCAGTGCCTTCTAAGTCTGCCCAGTTCTTGAAGCCTGCGTCAGGACAGAGCCGGCACTTGAGCACACGGATAGTACCGCGTGCCCAGTCGGCCGGCTTAGCGTCGAGGAGCGCCCGGTGCCTCTTCTCGAATCGCCTTGGGATGTAGAAGATGTCGCCCCCCGCCGCCGCCTCTGACTCACTGCCCTCCTGCGGTACCATGCTGTTTGGTTTGTGCCACGTCGCTCCCTCCACACTCCCTGGGCCCAAGGCAGCTGCTCGGGCACAATCGTACCTGTCGAGTCCTGCTGGATGCTTGGCCCTGCGAGGATCGACGGTAAAGTCCTTGCGCACTGTGAGCCCCGAGCCCCTCGGCTCGGCGTCCTGCTGCCTTAGATTTATGGTTGGTTCTTGTGAGGGTCCTGGTGGTAGGCCTACGATGGGGCCCATTTGTGGGCCCTCCTCCCTCCAAGACCCCATTTGGGGCGGCCATCTCGAACTTGCCCTTCTTGTATAGGCGAAGTCCATGGCCGCCGCTTACTTGAGAGCCTCCATTGTCGAGGCCATTATCCACGCTGCGATGTCGCTTGCCAAGCAACGTGCGTGGTGACGTAGACATGGAGGGTGCCGCATCTGGCCCCGTGCGAGGAATGGGCATGCACAGCCCGCCCGGCATCTGCCATGCTGGAAACCTGGAAATCGCCAGCGTTAGCGAAAGCGAAGGTATTTTTGTTTGCCTCGCGAGGCCACAGATCAGAGGAGGGCACGTACGTTTCTTCAACAGCACTAGCAAAATTAATGGGACTTGCGCCGCATTCTGGCGCGGCCTGCCCTGCCATGCAGTTGTGCATAGAATAGTGCACTTGGGGGGGCATGACGATGGATTGGCCTGACTCAAATGTCCGGGCCGACACCAGCTGAGGAATGAAGGTCTGTGAGAATGATCCACTTGGGATCGGAACCTGTCAACGTGTCGAGATTAACAGAATTTTTAGACTTGGATTACTCGCACTCACGCCGCCCGATTGGGTATGCACAGATGCGCAAACACCCCGTGAAATATCGCTTGATAGCGATGCAAGGGAGTGCGTACTGTTGAGTCACTTGAGTGTTCTGGGCTGTGTCAAGAAATGATAACGACAGGAGGAAGAACGCGACCTACGAGCGGATGGCACAAGCCAAGGACTACCTGATGTCTGCATCACAACAAAATAAATGATTACCCTCCGTTTATGATCATGCGTTGTGTACTCACAAGGTAGGGTTGACTGGGATCTGGGTAGTTATTGGAAATGGTGGAGGCGGGATCATTGAAAATCACAGGGCCGGTGGCTTCAAGGTTGGGCAGCCTGATGCCGCCATTTGGCGGGGTTTCGAAACTGGCCGCGGGGTTCCAGTCCGTGTCCTACCACAATGAATTGTAAGTAAAACTAAGTAAAGCCTCACCATCTCAGAGGATATGTACTCACCGGAGCGGGACCACCCAGAGCCCAGTTGAAGTCGAGCGAGGGTTGCGCACCACCCGCGGCTTCAAGTTCGGACCACTGGCATATGGCGGCTTGGTCCTCTTCCTGTTGCAAAAAGAGGGACCAAAATGCGAAGTCACTAGCAGTGGCATTGTGGGAATGCTCCATGATCCAGTAGTGGGTGGGGTATTTCTGGTAGCTGTGGAAGACAAATCTGAAGGGAGTGGGCCTGTGGAAGGCGATGCAGACAAGGTCTTTTAACGAAGGACGGGCGCTTCCCCGGAGGAAAGCTTGCGACTCGGCGTCCACAGTTGCGAGCAGGTCCAACTATATCTAGGGTGCCATGAGGCAGACGTCCGAGTCACCCCCGAGCTTCGGTGGTGCTGTTCCTGGTCCAGTTCGTTCGCTTCGTGTTCTCAGTGCTGTTGAAAGGTTCACAAAAACCTCGATGTGCCCTCGAACGGTACAAGGGAGAGGAGCACCATCAGTTAGCTTTCCAAGCCAGGGATTGCCAATGAAGAAAGAGATCAAATCGTGTCTAATCCGGGCAGTGTGTGGCAGTCTCGGAACTCAGTTGAACAGAACACAGAACGTTTGCGAACAGCCAAATCCACATAACAAGTAATATCCGACGAATGGGTCGGTTGATCTGGTGGCGCGGATGGGCAAGAGCATGAAGATAAAGGGCGTAGTTTGTGCATAGCCTAAACTTGTCGCAATACTCTGGTCGGGTTGCGCCCGTTCCCATTGATTCGTTCGAAGGGAGACACTGGCAGGACGCGTCAACGGATGCACAGAAGGTGCTCAGGCTTGGTATACATGCCTCGTGTTTCCTGACGACGCAATGAATGAAACCACATGGACTGGTCTCGGACGTGAGGTGAGGACTCCGTTAATATCTGAAAAGAGCCTTATCATACCCAAGACTATTGTTCTGATCATGCTAGTCTTAGTTTTCAGTATCAATACCGTGGGGTAAAAGGGGCATCCTAATGAGGGGGGACTGTAGGCGCTTGCAATTGAGACATCGGCTCGCGTGATCACAGCTCCCGGCTGAGGCCGGCCGGCAATGAAATTGATGAAGCCTTTACAAGTGCGCCAACGTTTCCCTGTTTTTCCTGTAGTGGAACGTACTGTATCCAGGCCCCCGAGACAACAATAGCGACGGCTACCAGACACTCCACTGACACTCCTCCACAAGGTCATTGTTCGTGCAACCCTGCAGGAGCACCATTGTTCAACCTTTTTTTTTGCGACTTTCCGTCTGCACCCGCGCGTATAAACAAACTAACATAGACCAGACCATCACTGAACGTGCGCCCGAGCCGATGTGAGTTGCTGACGGCACTAATATCCTAAAGAATACCTATTCCAAGGGTGAAGATGACCTGCAAACTTGGTGAGAAGTACGTCGATGCATGCCATAGACTTATCAGGGCATACATGAGATCGTACACGACACAGATAAATAACCTTCCATACTGTACAGTGCATTGATAATCACACAGCGCCCCTCTAAACAGCGCTGTGGTTGGCCAACGTAGTACCTGCATGCGAGCTCCCTATCCTCACGAATCCCTGCGCCTTGTCCTGCGAATTTAGCAGTCATCTCAGCCCCATCAGTCGGCGCACCATACCGACTTGGTATCCTGAACGACCGTCCCTCCCACACTCGCTGAACCATCGACAGTCATGGCAACACCGATAGTTGTGAACTGGTCCCTCTCAAAGTGCCCTGGTGTTGAGTACCTCTCGTCCTCGCGCGAGACTGACGGCAGAGCGCGTTGGTATATCCCTGCTCGTGAGTTGAGTGAAGCCATGAGCGCATTGCTATATAATTTGGATAGCACCGTTGCGCTGGCGTGCGAAGCCAGATCAGCGACTATGCGGTCCTCGGAAGAGGAGAGACGAAAGCTGGCGTACATCGTGACGTGGAGATTATTTCGGCTGTAAGCTAGATACAGGCCGAGATCGAGGGATGCAGCAGTCGCCGACAGCACGCCAGTCTCGACGGTGGTCCGAATCAACTGTGTGATCCTTCTGTCCGTCGTCTTGTTCCATGTCTTTCTTTTCGCGGAGATCAACTGTGCCAGTGGGTGCCGCTTCAGAGAGGGTATAGATTGGATTTGCCAGCACAAAATACGCACGAGGTAGACCATGCCAGCAGCTATTATGACGTCGGCGACCGCGCTTCCACCCAACCATACCTGCTCACGATTAAGATAAGATATTCGGGCGGTCCGCACAGTGATGGAGCTAGTGCGTACGCAGGTCAGAGACTCGAGCTCGGTAATTCTCTCGATATTGTTGATGCGTGAAAACTGCAAAGCGGCGGTTCAGTATCCATAGAACAAGAGCCAGACTGACGAAACTTACGTTGATACCTACAGCGATAGCTGCCCCTCCTTGTGTCAAGGCGATCTAGAAGGGAGAACCAGTTAACATATCACTTGGCCAGGGTGCGCTCCTTTACGCACGGCAGATATAACCGCTGTGACCGCCTTCCAAAATGTGTTACGTCCTATGCTCCACAATCGCCACGCGAAAAAGATTTCTACCCAGCCAGAAACTGTTACAGACAAAGAAAGGACAAATTAGGTCTGGATATCAGGTTGGTATGGTGTACACATTTACTCAAACCGCTCGCAATGGGTGTCATTGAGAAACCCCAGGGAGTATACACCAACGCTTTCCGGTTCCCCCATCCTGCACACAATGCCGCCCATGCAACATCTGTAACAAACACGGTCTGCACGAGGTCAAGGAGATAAAGACCGTATACTACCCCGAGCTCGTCATTACAGTCGCAGGGAGAAAAGCCCAGACATACCAGTAAACTTGACCCACCAGGCGTCCCTCGGGAAACAAAGATAATATACATCTACAGTTTCGGTCAAATTCAAAGTGAGAAGGCAGGTCTCTTGTGTACCTACAGAGCTGCATTGTTAGGACCCCGAGCAAGGCCCATCCCAGAAGGTTGCCGATGAGCTTGACGGGGTCAGGCAGGTCATTAGCTCAGGCTTCTATTTCTGTAGGAAGGATTTTCACGCGTACGATTGGCCCGACCCTGATGGTGATCAACTAGTACCGGGCGTCGTGTGTAGAGGTGGTTCAAAGGACTCACAAGAGAAGAATGTTTGAGGGAAGATTAATGTCTTCAGAGGTCGAGTTAGCAGGGAGCGCGGAGGGAACGAGTAGCATGATGGAGGGGATGGACAAGATCAGCGGGGACGAGTAGAAATCATCAAGAGAGCAGATATATCTCAGTCAAGGCGGAATAGGAATCATATGCCATCGCCCGTCTTTGGGACCTGGTTTTCCTTCGGAAGACCCAAAAGAAGGGCAAAAGGGCGATCCCGTTGGCAGTGACGGTTGTGCTGTTGTAGTGCAAATGTGCCCAAGGCGGCGAGGCAACTGAAGGGAAAACTAATACTAGTAATGGTCGTGTCTGATATGCAAATGGAAAGTGTGGCCCAGAAAAAGCCAAGAGAGTCATACAGTAATTGTACTACATGCTGTGCGGCAAATCGGGGATAGGTCCAATCGCTGGGGCACCGTTTTCATTTGTAGTCGTTGTAGTGCTGTATGGGATCCATGTTGGTGTTGTGGCGCGTTGCGTGATTGATCGACCCAAACGGACCAGTCCAGAATCGTTCCAGAATCTAGGTTGTGTTTGATTTCGACGAGAACTCGAATAGACCACGCGTGCTCTGAAAACAAAAGAAAGAAAGAGACCATGAACGCGAACGTGCATGAATAGCACGTTGGAACGTTGAACGTTCACCGTACGTTCACCCTCCGGTTCTGCGACCCTCGCAGTCCGGCAATCGGAGGATCCACTCACCCGCTGGCACAACTCACAGGCCTGAGCGCTTTTGCGAGCGCCACTGGGCATGAGAAAACGAGGGCACGACAGTGTCCACCTATCAAGCCGCTGATTGATAAAACGAGCAAAGCAGCAGGACGATGATACGACTATCATTGCGTGATAATAGTATCTGTAATCGCCAACTCGGAATTGAATCGAAATCATGGCACAGTGTTCAACGGTACAGTACCTTATGTCAGTGCCTTTTCCGGCGTGGAAGCGCCCAGGGCACGACGGCGAAAGTGTCTTGGGTTATCTAACGTGCCGTGCTACGGCATAAGGGGCTCCGGGAAAACCGTAAATACAGTTCTAGTATTTGCCGAGGTGAAACATCACCGGATCACCGGATCACGATCACCACTCGTGTTGTTCAATTTTACTCATTCAAATTTTCTTGGGTTTCTGAATCACATTACAGCAGATGGAGCTTGTGCGCGAAGAGTTAGGACTCGCAATTGGACACAGCTATCCAACTCGTTCCGCACCCCGCCCACACCCCCACTGCATCACCCAATATCCCGTCGAATTCTGTAGTTGGGGGAGGCCATATTTTGACAGGGACGGTCACATCGTCCAATGAGCCAGTTCCTAGGTTTCCGTGCTCGTTCCACCCCCACCCCCACACTTCAGTCCTCCCTTGAGACTCGACCATGGCAAGCACGTGCTCGCTGCCACACGCAAAGTCCAGCACGTGCGCGTCCACGGGGAGGCACGCAACTCCCAAGGGCGCCTGCAAGGTGTCATTTCGACCGAGCTGCCCGCGAGCATTTGCACCCGCAGAAAGTAGTCCGGTAGCAGTCCGGAGATAACTTCCATTCCACGAACAATTCATTGCCTGTACATCTTTGGCTGTGCCAAGACCGTGCAATTGGCCCTTCGCGTCCGAACCGAGGGCGGAGACGCGGCCAGAAGAATGTAAAAACAAGGAATGTTGATTGCCTGCTCGGACGGAGAGCACCGGGTCGAGTTGTGTATCGATTGGGAGCACTACCGCGACGGGTGAGGGAGAAAAAGGTAAGGCACGACCGGAAGGAGCGAGAAGGGGACCGAGTTGGCCATGACGGGCGGCGCCCCAGCCCACGATGAGCTGCTTGTTGCCCGCGCGTAAGAGGGCGATGGCATGGTGTGGCCCGGCGGCGATATCGGTGATTGATACACGGTGCGCGGTAGGTCCAACGATATGAGAGAAGTCGACGATGTAAAAGGGTGCCTTGGACATTTTCCTCGAACCTAGGCCACCGATGCCGAGGTCACCAAAGTCATCGCCACCCATCGAGATGAGGCGATCATGGTGGTCATCTTTGGTGAGGACAAAGAAGCTGGTCTCCCAGGCCGCGGCGGTTTGGGAGATTGTGTATCCGATGAGTCCGTGCTCTTCCAAAGGTAGAATAAGAGGTCTGAAAATCGTACTGTCGTTATGTCCTTCTGCGATGTATGTCGGGCCCAACTGGCCCTTCGTTCCCTCTCCGCAGCCCCAGACTTGGAAAGAATGGGTCAGAGCAGTCGGGTCCTCGAGCCGAGAAAGCAGCGCAAGGGAATGATTACCACCTCCAACAATGGAAATGATGGCGGGTGATATCCCCGGAAGGGACGTGCTGCATTCACGGCCGGCAAATCTGCAGGATGTGAAGGTGTGCGCGTCCTGAGGATCACCAGTGGCAAGTTGCCCTCTGCCGTTCGAGCCAGCGGCATAGAGACGGGTCGCTTGGCGCATAATCCGAATCCGAGGTCGGACTCGCTCCCGTGGGGCGGTGATGGCGAATGACAAACGAGCGCCAACACTCGCCGCTGCCGACACGAGCACACGAGGCCACCAACTCGAACGAGTCGACGTCTGCGGTGCACCGGCCAAGTCCTACGCTTTTAACAACAATTCAACACCGGGACATCGGATCTATCCTTACACTAGGTGAGAGTTACACGCTACCCGGTGATGCCGAGAATGTGACGACTGATGCAGTACAGCGCAGCCCTGTGATAGACGATAGATGGCCCCTGGATTCTTCTCAAAGTTGGTTAAACCGCAGTCGGGCGGCCGTCATTCCAATGATCGCGATAATCTGAACCAAACGACATCAATCCCGAAGCTCGTAATACAGAGCGGCTCCGCCCACGCTCGCTCTCGTTCCACTTCCTCTAATTTACAACCCTTCGTCCGAATCATCGAAGCCCCGCCCAGCCCGTCCAAGGCCTCCCTCAGCTCAGAGCCAAGCGTCACAGTCATCCCTCCGTCCCCAAGGAGCTACGCCAGTTCCTTTCCAAGCGACCGCGACTCGCTCGCCGCTGTCCCCGCAAAGCAAGACAAGGAACGCGTCCCCCAAAACCGGCCTCCTTCATTAACCAGCCTCAACGACGCTTCAGCACCAGAGGAGATAGAGAGTTCAATGCCCACGCCGACGCCAGCTTCCAACAAGTCGCTCGGCGCCACTGGCAGCACGCGTCCTCTCGCCCCATCCTCATCCACGGGCAATCTCCGCGACCGCGTGCGCAGCGTCGTTTCCCGCTCCTCCTCCCGTTCTCGTTCCCGCACGAAGCAAGTCGAACCCCCTGCGTCTGCTCTCCCCCCGTCTGTTCCTTCCCATGCCGCCACCGTCAGCCCCGAGACACACCCCGTCGCAGACCCCCACTCGCGGGCTGGGATCGCAAACGGCAACGGCCCCGGTCTCACCATCGTGCCCCCATCCGCGGGCGCCTCCATCACCGGCGCCGCCCAGTTCCAGACCTCCCCGACGTCTGCCGCCGTGCCAACGCCAACGGCCCGCGCTTTCACCGTCGCCGTTGGCAACCCCAGCGCCTTCACGGACATTCAATACCTCTCCCCCGACCGCGTCCGTGACTCGGACTCTGTCAGCATCTCCTCGACCGCCAGCGGGCGCAAACGCCGCCTCTGGCGCCGCAGCTCCACCGCCAGCACGGCGCAGGCGTCCCCCAAGCGCAAGGCCATGGGCCTCGCGTCCGCCATCGTCGCGTCTGTGTCGAATTCCGCTGCCGCCCCTAGCTCGCCTTCGCGCCGAGATACGAGCGTCTCCTCTCCACCCGCTTCTCCGCCGCGCCGCAAGGGCTCCATGATCAAGCGCTCGCCCGCGCTGGCCGGCCACCACGCGGCTGCCTCGCAGTCGTCTGTCGACTCGAACGCCCTGCAGTTGTCCCCGACGGCTATTCGCTCCCGCCACGACTCGCTGTCCGCAAAACCCCAGGAACACGAGTCGGATTACGTATCATCCGTCGACGGCCACGATGACGACGCTGACGATGATGATTCGGAGGACGACGATCTCTTGGCAGGGCTCAACGACGGTGATATGCCGGTGACCGGCTTTGCGGTCGCCAGCAACAAGCGGAATGCGGATTTCCATGAACTCTTCAAGACCATACCAGAGGGTGACTACTTGATAGAAGGTGCGGGGGTTTTTCTGTCTCACGCCGCATAAATGCTTCATGCCATCCAGACTATGGCTGCGCATTGCAACGTGAGATCCTCGTCCAGGGTCGCATATACATTTCGGAAAATCACATATGTTTCCATGCCAATATTTTTGGTTGGGTTACGAATGTGCGTGCACACTTTTCTTTGAACTGTCATGACCATTCATGTGCTATTTGTAGCTCATCATTCCCATATATGACATCGTCTCGCTCGAGAAGAAGATGACCGCGTTCGTCATCCCCAACGCCATTCAGATCACAACCCGCGCCGCCAAATATACCTTCGCGTCTTTTCTCGCTCGTGATACGGCTTACGACGTGATCTTCAACATCTGGCGCCTCGCGCGCCCTGAGGACGGCCCCCCTGAGGATGAGAACATGGGGCGTCCGGCCCTAGATGTGTCGCACATTCCTAACGGCGCCTCGCCCAATGGATCAGCGACGATGTTGATCGCGCCTGTGGTCGCACCCATACCCAAGGTCACATATTGTGCCTGTGGGAGGGAGGGCAAGCACTACGCTGAGCTTGCCATTGACACGGTGTTACCCGGTGCACCGGAAAGGATATACAACCTGATGTTCGCGAGCGGGTTTCTGAAAGACTTTATGCGCGAAAATCAGAAGCTTGAGGGTAAAGTGGTCTCCCCTTGAGCGGGACGATTCGCTAACTATGCGCGCAGATATCCAGATATCTGACTGGGCACCCCATCCCGGTGATCCGGGCTGCCTCGCGCGCAATATGTCGTATATCAAACCTTTGAATGGAAGTATCGGCCCCAGGTCAACCAAGTGCGAGATCCGCGACGACACCGTACACAGCGACTTTGACGACTATGTCACGACGGTAACGACGACTCGCACACCCGACGTTCCAAGTGGCGGCGTGTTTAGCGTCATGACACGGACGTGCATCACATGGGCCAGCAGTGTATCTTCACGTGTTGTCATCACGACTCAGGTGGAATGGACGGGGCGAAGTTTTATCAAAGGTGCGCCCGACCAGTTCTACTCTCCGCTCGTAACAACTCACGCCTCGTTGGTTTGGTTCATCCAGGTATCATTGAGAAGTCCGCCATCGAAGGCCAGAAGACGTATCACGGGGACCTCCAACGCGCGATGAGGAGTTACATCCAGGAGCACCAGACCGAGTTCATCCCACCAGGGCTCGACCCGGCTACGGTGGCCGTCGCCGTCGCCGTGCAGCCGCTGGCGGTGCCCGTGTCGCCGACGACGGGGGACTTCCGGGCGGGGCAACAGAGCGAGGAGGCGGCGCGCAAGGAGCGCGAGAAGGAGCGCGAGCAAGAGCGGAACCAGCGCGGGCTGCAATGGGCGTACGACACGTTCGAGGGCGCGTTCGCCGTCGGGCGGCAGTCGGCGACGGGCGCGATCGAGCTGATCCGCGACGCGTGGGACCAGTCGACGACGTCGACGATCCTGTACTTCGTCATCGCCTTTCTCGTGCTCTCGAACCTGTGGACGCTCACGCTCGTCGGGAAGCGCGAGGAGGTCGGCCGCCGCAAGGAGGTGCACCGCACGGAGGAGCGCGAGCGGTGGGTCAAAGGGATCGTCACGGCGCTGTGGGAGGAGCTCGCGGCGGGGCGCCAGCCTGGGGCGCTGCCTCCTCCGCCCGTCGCGGAGTCGCTACCTGTCGCGCCGGGCGTGCTGCGCTTGCCTGAGAGCTGGCTCGAAGAGGTCGCGGAGCTCTCGGGCGCGCTGGACGCGGTGGAGCAGCGCGTGCGACTCATTCGGCAGAGTTTGGCGGGGCTGGATTAAAAGTACAGTACCGCTTTCGTTGTGTGTTGTTTTTACTGCTGCGCGATGAGCGGGGGCTATGGCGGTCCTTTTAACTTTTTCTGATAAGAATCTATTCTGGGGTTTTTTTGGGTTCCGAAACTGCAAAGTTTGGAAGTAGTGGGGGAGTTGGAATCCGACACCGACGCTACTGACACTGACGCTGACACGGACAACACCAGCAAATGCAAACGCCACGGCGCTGGTTTTCAAGAGGTGGGATCCGCTGTACGAAAGGAGAGAAGATTTGAGTCAGCGTTGCTAAATTCGTCTGATTGGTTATGGCTTGGATGGCGCCGGCGGCACTGGCAGCAGGGTTGGTTATACTGTAGGTGTTGAGCACCTCAAGTGTGCCGTCGAACCAGCCGTCCCTCGATCGCCCGTGGTCTGCAGTCCACTCATGCCGTACTAAACCCTATTAGACCTATTGCTGTCCTCACTTGGGCGGTCAGACGAAGGCTGAACACATCTCACAACCACACAATCTTGAGCGCATGACATTCACCATGTGACTTAACTGCAGTATACAAATTTCGATTCAAAAAAACAAAGTTGATAATACATGTAAATCAGAGTCCAAGTCATATATCAGCCCACACAATTGGCTTAAACGCTTCAAAGAACCGAAGGATCTCATGTCTGTTGCCCAGAGGCTTCATCCCATCACCATGGTCAGGAAGAGGTGGACAGCAAAAGGTGACATTGGTTTCCTCCGGAGGATAGGTACCAGATGCAATATGGCTTGATAGGGCCTGAGTGACAGGGATTTTGAAGAACGAAGGTGTCGTGCCGACCATGACAATGCCGGGCATGACCTCAATGAGCAGGACATGCCCTCAGAAAAGCATCAACGAAAGTTCGAAGTGACTCACCCTTTCTGCCAAGGGAGGGAGCCCAGCCACTTCCCTGCTCGCATTATTCTTGTTGAAAACCGCAACCGCCTTTATCACAAGCCGAGCTTGTGCACTGGAAGGATCCCAGAGAGACGCCCTCTTATCCTCCTGAACCAGGAGAAGGATGTCATTCTGAAACGGATCGAAGAGACAGACATCGGCCTTTGTACGCCTTTTTGTGCCACAATTGAAGAAATCGATGTCCATCCGTGCGCATACCACCCGGTCCCGATTATTTTAACCAAGAACCTCGAGAAGCGCAACAATAAAATCAACCACAAAGGATCCGAAATTTCCGGGATTCATGGTGAGGTCGAGCAGATGGATCAACTCTGTGTGAAGAGCTCGTTGCATGCTGTCACCGTCGGCGATAGTGAGCAGTTCCTGGTCAACCGAGGGCGGCGGTAACTCCTGTGAGGTGGGAGTCACTGGGCTCTTCCCGAAGGCAAAAAATCTATCCCTGCCTACCTGTAGGCCAAAGAACGTGAGGGCATCGACCTGATTGATGGTGATATTATAAGAAGCCAGATCGTTTCGTGTCCACTTGCTACAAGACATATTAGCCATAGGGGCGAGCGGCGAGGTCGTGGTCAGGAGTTGATAGTCAGGAGTTGATGTTGATAAACGTGACCGTGATGTGCCACGCCAAAATTACCTTTTTAGGGTCGCGGGGCTCCTTGAACCGCTACCATCACCCTGGAGCGGGTTTCCCACGCATCCGTGGCAAGGAAAAAATACACCACACACCCACGCCCCCCAACATACACCCTAAAACATAACAAACGAACCCACACCAAATGACCAGAGCTCAGCGAGCCCATAATAACAGTAGACAGACCCATGCAATAGACAAGGATGGTGAGCCCACCCCAAGTACATGCTCGCGACCCAACCCAGGAAACATCCAAGAAATTGTCAACACTCGTAAGGACTCCAGGCGACACCCTCGAGGAGATACAATGCCCCTCCAGACGGTAACACCATCGCCAACAACGACCCTTGAACAGCGCTAAGGATACACCCCCCAACCCCCAAGACACGCCACGCCCCCCCACACACAAACAAGGTACTGCCAAGTCACTAACCACCGTTGACAACCCACAGCCGCGGGCCCTGACCGGCCTGACCCCACACCGACAACCTACACCTGAGAAACTCAACTAAGCATGAACATGATGACAACGCATACACAGGCTAATCAAAGACACCCGGGAACCACTCGAAATACCATCGAACTGGATTCCTCATAGCGAGGTTTTAGTGGGTAGTAGACCATCCCAGATGTTCTGAGCCCCACACTGCCCCCCACCCATGGGGCGTGCGTAAATGCATTTTTTCCTCCCTCCGGACCCCGCGTGGTCTGGCTACAACGTGCTGACTAGAGCTGATGCTATCACCTGCTACCAGCAACTGAACTCCCCCGTAGTTACACTAGCTAGCTACTGTACAAAGCGGGATAAATAAAAGGGTTCGAGCGTTTTCAAAAAAAAAAAAAAAAAAAAAACCTTTTTAGGGTCGCCTAATCCAAACCGCTAAAACTGTCGAACTCGCGCACGCCCGACGTCCCAAGTGGCGGCGTGTTCAGCGTCAAGACACGGACGTGCATCACATTGGGCGGTAGTGTATCTTCACGTTTTGTCATCACGACTCAGGTGGAATGGATGGGGCGAAGTTTTTATCAAAGGTGCGCACGACAAGTTCTACTCTCCGCTTGTAACGACTCACCCTCGTTGGGTTCGGCTAATCTAGGTATCATTGAGAAGCCCGCCATCGAAGGCCAGAAGACGTATCACGGGGACCTCCAACGCGCGATGAGGAGTCACATCCAAGAAACACCAGACCGAGTTCATCCCAGCAGGGCTCGACCCGGCCACGGTGGCCGTCGCCGTCGCCTTGCAGCCACCAGCGGTGCCCGAGTCGCAGACGATGGGGGAATTCCGGACGGGGCCACAGAGCGAGGCGGCGGCGCACTAGGAGCGCGAGAAGGAGCGCGAGTAAGAGCGGAACCTGCGCGGGCTGCAATGGGCGTACGACACATTCGAGGGCGCGCTCGCCGTCGGCGGGCGCGATCGAGCTGATCCGCGACGCGTGGGACCAGTCGACGAGGTTGGCCGCCGCAAGGAGGTGCGCCGCACGGTGCAGCGCGAGAAGTGGGTCAAGGGGATCGTCACGGCGCTGTGGGAGGAGCTCGCGGCGGGGCGCCAGCCTGGTGCGTTGCCTCGCCCGCCGTCGCGGATTCGCTACCTGTTGCGCCGTGCGTGCTGCGCTTGCCTGAGAGCTGGCGCGAGGAGGTCGCGGAGCTCTCGGGCGCGCTGGACGCGGTGGAGCAGCGCGTGCGACTCATTCGGCAGAGTCTGGCGGGGCTGGATTAAAGTACCGCTTTCGTTGTGTTTACTGCTGGATGAGCGGGCAACGGCCGTCCTTTAACTTTTTCTTTTAAGATCTATTCTGGGTTTTTTTTCCCCTTTTGGTGTGCTTCGGGTGGGGTGTTAATAGGTTAATGGATAGGCGTTGCAGTTGCAGAATAGGTTCCAAACTGCAAGTTGGAAGTGGGCGGTTGGTGTCCGACACTGACACTAGTACTGACACCGGCAAATGCGACCGTGACGCCGCGGCGCGGCGTTGGTTTTCAAGGTGGATCAGTGGTGGATCCGTCGTAAGAAAAGAGAGAAGATTTGAGTCAGCGTTGTTAAATTCGTCTGGGTCCCTGATTAGCGCTGATTGGTTGGCGGCGGCGGCAGGGTTTGGTGACAGTTGAGGTGGTCTTGGGCCCCGTCGAACCAGCTGCCCCTCGCAAATTGATCGCAGGAGCCGCCCTCCCACGTGCGTCGCTTCCGAGTCTAAACCAGATATGGCTCTGGGCAAGCGCAAGGTGATGGAGATGGTGCATAGGATGTTCATGGAGAGGTTGGAGCGCTGCAAAAAAAATCAAGACCAACGAGGACATCGGCCCTTTGCGCGCAGATCATCAAGAGGATAGTTCCGGGTCCTTCAAAGAGAGGGAGCTGGCAGCAGAGTCACCTTACAGCACGCACGTCGCAGTCGCCCTAGATCATTTAGCACTAATTGTATGTAATTTGTTTTGTGCTACTTTCCTGTGCGAGGCGGGTGAATATAAGTTCAACGTTCACACGTTCACGTGCCCTCACGTCCACCGGTGCACCGGTGTCTTTTTCGTTCAACTGAACGGGCCACGGCCACGACTACTGCTAGGTCTCGAGGCGAATTAGCAAGGGAAAAAGCCATGAAGGCATGCGCATCTTGAAAATCACGACTTATCCTTCTCCCATTGAAGGTAGCCTAGGCAAAGCGCCACTCCGCCGGGCGGTGTGGCAAACCATATGGCCAACTTTCACGGCGGGCCGACAACCTTACCCTCCATCTCCTTGAACTGCACACGACCGCGCCGCCTTTGTTACTTTTCGATCCTCTACGGTCTCTGTTGGGATGTAATCTGGTAGGCGCGGATTCCCTAACGATGCCGAGCTTACCGTGACCCATGCATGAAAGCCTCACAAATCAGTACAGTACGATGCTGTGCTGATGTACGTTACATCGGACCTCTTATCTTTCTCAAAATAGTACTCTTGACAATCTGAACCACACAACTTCCCGTCCCAAATATCGGTGATAATCGGGAACGACTCTGCTCGCCCTCGCCCTCTTTCTCCAATCATCCCCAATCTGCGAATGGTCCTTGATTCTCCCCGCCCTGCCTAGCCCGTCTGGCACTTTCGAAATCGTAAATTCATCCGCTGTTCAATGGGGCGCAACAAGAAACGTTTAGCGAATCTCTTTCGCTCTGCGGTAACAGAGTCAGTCAGTGCCAGTGTGGTGCCCATCCCGTCACCATCGTCCAACGAACCTCTCTCAGTCAACGACAACACCCCGATGTCCTTGTCATCTGTGAACAATGTCTGCGATGGTAAACACAGCATTGTTCCCGGCTCGCCCACACATTCCGGTTCCCACACAAATAAAGCGGAGCCTCATGCACCTGCTCTGCGCCTACCGTCCACCTCACGATATGTGGTGCTCTCTGATGGCTTTGCCGTCGCAAGCCATGCGCGGAATGCAGACTTCCATGAGCTCTTCAAGACTATCCCAGAGGGTGACTACTTGATAGAGGGTAGGGTTAACCACAACATCTATCTTTGTTCGGTATCTTACTGCTATTCAGACTATGCCTGTGTCTTTCAACGTGAAGACCTGATCCGAGGCCGCATATACATTTCGGAGAACCATATTTGTTTCTATACCAGTATCCTCAGTCAGATCACCAAAGTGAGTCAAATTACGTGTTTGAATCGCCACGATCACTCATATCACTGTAGTTCATCGTTCCAATTTATGACGTCGTCTCTCTCAAGCAGGTGACCACCTCCGTCACCCCCGATGCCATCCAGATCACAACCCGCACCACCGAATATACTTTCGGATCTTTCCTCGCGTACGACTCTGCCTTCAAGGTGATCCTTGCCATCTGGCGCCTTCCCCGCTGCGACGAGAAAGGGGTTCGCTCCGCCCTGGCCAATCTATCGGCTATGAAGTCGATCAAGCCTGCGAGTGCACCAATACACAAAGTGACATATTGCGCATGTGGGAGGGACGGTCAGCACTACTCTGAGCTCATC
The DNA here is from genome assembly GCA_022496215.1 of Russula brevipes. Taxonomy (NCBI): domain Eukaryota; kingdom Fungi; phylum Basidiomycota; class Agaricomycetes; order Russulales; family Russulaceae; genus Russula; species Russula brevipes. The sequence goes on along the minus strand of WTXF01000009.1, from coordinate 237,812 downwards.
CTTGACACGGTATTTCTCGGCACACCGAAAAGGATATACAAGTTGATGTTCGCAAGCGAGACTCTCAGGCGTTTCATGCGCGAAAATCAGAAGCTTGAGGGCAAGTCCCGTCTTTCCCTCAAAGGGGACGAGTCACTTACGACGTATGCACAGACATTCAGATATCCGACTGGGCGCCCACCCCAGGTGCTCCGATTTACCTTGCGCGCAACGTGTCTTACACCAAGCCTCTGAATGGAGGCGTCGGTCCCAGGTCAACCAAATGCGAGGTCCGCGATGAGATCATGCTCAGTGACTTTGATGACTGCATCACGACGGTAACGACGACGCGCACACCGGACGTACCGAGCGGCGGCGCGTTTAGTGTCAAGACGCGGACATGCGTGACATGGGCCAGCGGCACAGCTTCGCGTGTTGTGGTGACGTCCCAGGTGGAATGGACAGGGCAAAGTTCTATCAATCGTACAGCAACCCATGTGCCTCGCCTTTCGTTTGGGGCACCAGGAATCATCGAAAAGTCCGTCGTTGAGGGTCAGAGGGCATATTACGGAGAGCTCGATCGCGAAATCAAGAGCTACATACAGGAGTACCCGATTGTGTTGATCCCGGTTGAGCTCGGCCCGCCGCCAACGGTCGTCGCGCAAGGGCCAGCAGTACTCGCAGCGCCCACAGCGCAACGGACCTCCGACACCTCCAAGCGCACGCTCTCCGATGGGCGGCGGGCAACCGCCGCGGGCGCGACCGAGCTCGTCCGCGACGCGTGGGACGCCTCGTCGATGATGTCGAAGATCCTCTATTTCGCCATCGCCTTGCTCATCCTCTCCAACCTCTGGACGCTGACGGTTATGCTCGTCCTCTACCAGAAGGAGGTCGGACGTCTCAAGGAGATGTGGCACGCAGAGGAGCGCACGAATTACCGCGCGCGCGGAGCGTCGTCGCCACCCTCCGGGAGGAGCTCGCCGCGTGCTCACTAGCGCTCACTGCCCGTACCCCTGAGGTCGGCGAGTTGTCACGAGGAGTACTAGGTTCCAGGGGCTCCTCGGCCGTATCGGCCCCGCTGGAGGCGACCGAGGAGCGTGCGTAGCATATCCGGCGGTGGCATGTTGTGGTGGCCAGACTACAGTCCAAGGCGCAAACAACTCTTATGGCTTCTCAGTGGGGGAATTGGCCTCGAACATCCAGCGCAGCGGCTCAAGCCTGAGGAGAAATGTAGAAAGAGGTGCATTTGGGAGTATCTGCTTCCAGTTTTCGTTATAATGTTTGTAGGTGGTGAGTTGACACCCACATGTACATCGAGGGATGGGACTTGTTGGCGATACGGATCGGTAGTCAGAATGTTTTTTTTTTCTCTGTACAATCACAATGCACTCAGTTGGGGGGAAACAACAGGGAATTTTGAGGGAGACGCCAAAGCAAGATGGAGACGTTGAACTGCGGTTTGTGTTGAAACTGGAGCGCGCGAAGTTGGAACACGCGGACGCGGATCTTGGACTCTCGGCTATGAATCAACTGAGATTGGAGTTGAGGCCGTTGAGGCTTAGCCTAAGTATTGCTTAGAAGGGACCTCCTACTTAGAGTACTTTGAAAATTCCGTAAGCCACGTTACAGTAAGCCATTTTAAGAATAAGTAAATTAAGTTCTGGCCCCACCACCAGTGCCTCAGTGCCATACGTGCCATACGTGCCAGGCAGTTCCTCTTGCTGATGATGACACCGCCCACGCTTGCGCTCCTCTCCCTGCACAACCTATTCAAGACCTCCCTCAGTTCAGAGCCAGGCACCACCACAATCCGACCATCCTGCGAACCCACCCCTCCAAGTCCCTTCCAGAGAGACCATGACTCGCGTGCTGCTCCTTGGGAAAGAAGGCAAGAATAGTGGCTCTAACCAATCTCTACGGCTCCTCGGGAATCGGAAGAAAATGCCCACATCGTCGCTGTTGTCCAACAGATCGAATTGGGTCAACGACAGCGCTGACTCAACCCCTTTGCCATCCATATCCATGAACAATGCCTGTTACAGTCTTCATCTACGCAGCGCCGTCTCTCGCCCAACCTCTTGTTCTGATTTCCACACGAACCGAGCGAAACCACCTGCACCTACCCTAACAGTAACACCTGTCCAACTGTATGCGACGAACAGGGGTGGTTTTGTGGCTGCAAGTCGTAAGCGGGATGCAGACTTCCACGAGCTCTTCAAGACCATCCCAGAGGGTGACTACTTGATAGAGGGTATGCATATCTGCAATGTCCGACGTTTCGAGACGACTTACGGCCCATCCAGATTATACCTGCGCCTTTCAACGTGAGATCGTCGTTCGGGGCCACATATACATTTCCAAGACTCACGTCTGTTTCTATACTGACATCCTTGATCGGGTCACTGAAGTGTGTAAACGCTGCATCTCAATCGTCATGATCCATGCATGTTCATTATATTTATATATAGCTCATCATTCCATTCAGTGACATCTTCTTGCTCGAGGAGACGATGACCGCCTTTGCCATCCTCAATGCTATTCAGATCACCACTCGCACTGCCAAACACACCTTTGCATTTGTATCTTGCCCTCTACGCAACGCTGCCTTCGAAATGATCTTCAACGTCTGGCGCCTCGCATGCCCTGGGGGTACGGTCTCCATTGACGAGGACATGAGGTGCTCGGCCCTAGATAACCCATTGACTCCGACGTCGATCGGGCATGTGAGCGCATCAATACATAAGGCGACATCTTGTGCATGCAGGAAGGAGGGTAGGCACTACTCAGAACTCCTTGTTGACACGGTGTTACTTGGCACACCCGAGAGTATATATAAGTTGATGTTCGCGAGCAAGTTTCTCAAGGATTTCATGCGCGAAAATCAAGAGCTTCAGAGCAAGTCCTGGTCCCTCCCTCCTCAACGAGCCACTAATAGCCTGCACAGACATCCGAATGTCCAACTGGGAGCCCGCCCACGGTGCTCTGAATTACCTCAAGCGTAAAAGGACTTTTGTCAAGCCTCTGAGGGGAATTAATGGTCTCAAATGCGTGGTCCATGATGGGACGGTGCACGGTGACCTGGGTGACTACATCGCGACAGTGACAACGATGCTCATTCCGGATGCACCAAGTGGCAGCGCGTTCTACGTCACGACGCTGACGTGCATCACGTGGGCCAGCAGCGCATCGTCGCGTGTTGTGGTGACATCCCAGGTAGAATGGACGGGGAGAAGTGCCATGAAACGTGCGCACAGCTGGTTCTGTTCCCCCCCCCTCCCCCCCATGCAACTTACCCTCGTTTGACCAACAGAGTTCATTGAAAAGTGTGTCTTGGACGGCCAGAGGACGTATCACGGGGAGCTCGAGCACGCGATGAAAAGTTACATCCAGGAGCATCAGAAGGAGTTCATCCTGACAGCCCTCAACCCTGCGACGAAGAGCGATGGGGCTGCGCACAAGATGCACAAGGGACCCAAGAGGTACTACGATAGGCAACACGAGAAGGGACACGAGAAGAGGCATGAGGAGGTGCGCAAGCAGGGGTGCAAGCACGAGCGCGATAACTATTGGAGGAAGAAGGAGACAGGGAGTGTCAAAGCTTGAAATTGCTATATCTCAGTCAAATCTTTATGTATGGCTGAGATATTTTGCATGTGAGATCCGATATATATAAGCTTTATTCACACCAATTTTGGGACCAGGAAAACCAGTTTTTAAAATGTTGATTTTTGGGGGTTATATACCTTGTTATATACATCAAGTCAATGCCACTTGGCACAGAGGACAAAACTGATTTTCCTGGTCCCAAAATTGGCATGAGTGAAGCTTATATATATCAGATCTCACATTAAAAATATCTCAGCCATACATAAAGATTTGACTGAGATATAGCAATTTCAAGCTTTTAGGACCCTCAAAATTTGACTTTTTTAAACCTGATTTTCCTGGTCCCAAAATTGGCATAAATCAAGCTTATATCTATCAGATCTCACACACAAAATATCTCAGCCATACATGAAGATTTGACTGAGATATAGCAGTTTCAAGTTTTAGGTTTTCAATTAAAATAAACCAATGAAATAAATTCCCAGGCAAGGTCATGTGAAAAAGACAGTAAGAAGGATTAAGATTTCTGGCTGCTTACTGTAATAAGACAAATAAGACGATTTAAGATGGATTCAGCATTTTGATGTTTTCCTGATGCACCTTTGGCAACTGGACTGTAGTAATACTACATAGTTGGCTGAAATCCTCACATTCCACGTTTTACGGCACTCATCGACTAAAATACAGCATTTCAAATTGAAATACTAGGGGATGGCCCCGTTGCAAAAGAGTATTCAGTAGGTTACAGCGTATATAGTGCTTCTATCAGTCACGCAAACAGGAATAACTTAAGTGGCTTGAACATGAGTGCATGAGCGGCGGTGAGTACAAACAGCGGAGCGTTCCGGTTTCAGGGTGCATAGATAGGGAATAAGAAAATGAAAACGAAGAAAAGGTGCGTCATAGAAGAAGGATGTCTTGCATATTCTGATCACAGCAACCATCAGAGGGGACCCCAAGGCAGGCAAAACTACCAAAAGACTTACCAGCCTCGCCAAGCTACTCAGTTGTGGCGCCTGGAAGTTGTTAAGTTCCCCATCGAAACCAGGCCCTTCCCCGCGCGCAGCTTTCTTTTTCTCATACCGGGTATATTCGTGCAACGCACGGCAATTCGTATGGACCTGGAAACTAAAACGGTGCAAATGCGATCGAATAAGCGCTCAGCGGACCGATGGCGGGAATAAGGTGGAGGTGTGGCGCACTTCACATGGGACATCAACGCCTGATATGATGGGAATGGGTTTATTTCTGTGATTGATCAATGTTAGTCTCATCCATCGCACACGAAAGGCCAAATTATGCGCTGACTAAGGAAGTCGCACAGCACCGCTGTGAGGGAGCCCCGTGGTCCTTCCCATGCACGCCGCAAATCGGCGCAGGCAGATAAAGACAGCTGGCGGAAGACGTGTGGCCTCAGGAAAATGTCATTCAGGAACGCAAAAATGGCACCCACCACGGTTGCGTGTGGCTCCGGGTCATAATCACACCAGCCATCACACACGCTCCGCTCCGGAGACTCATATTGCTGCTCTGGGGATGGGGATGCAATCGATCGGTAAGCCGATCGGCCTCGAGCCTGGTGTGGGTCCGCTTCCACAGACATTGCACGTTGATTAGTCGAAACGGAGCTGGCGATTTCGGTGTTGGCTCGGAGCTGCGAGCCTGGCCGTGTGCCGTTGTGTCGGCGGCTGCCCAGGACGTTGGCAATCGAAGTATGCCGCCGAGATGGCAAGGCTGGAAGCTCGAAGAATCCAAACGCGAGGTTACGCCCTAGAAAGGATATTCGTTGGAGTGGCAGAATAGGGAAGAAGAGACCCACCAATCCTGTTTTGCAGCGTTTTTGTACGGCGATCACCTCTCGATATCCACGGGACATACACCGCATTGCAATAATAATGCGGGAGATCAAGCATCGTGCCAGAGTGGGACGTATCGAAGATAGCCTGAAGCACGCGGGTGGGTGTACAATAGCCGCAGAATCAGAGAGCTACTTACCACGAGGAAGCAATAATCTGGAAGGGCATCGACAAGGATGTGCTTGAGTTCCTAAAAAGACTGTCAGGAACTGTGGATCTCCCGGGGTGAAAGCGACAGGTTATTACATTGTCGATGATGCGCTGCTCATCACATGTGATGATAACTACATAAAGTCTATATCGGAGGGTGTCCCGCGGGGAGAAAAAGAGTAGACGTACCTTCGTCCTGACCATCTTCTTCAACCTCAGGCGCATCATACGAGGGTTGTTGGTCGGAGTGACCGGAGTCTGTTGAACATCAAATGGCAAGGCGACATGAAGTGCCAGGTGGGAAAGTGGGAACACGAAAAGAACGCACAAAGAAACACAAACTTGTCATCCGGGCCGGCACCCGAAACAAGCCGGTTTAGTTCGCGAATCTGTCACACCTGTTAGCACAGATCGCACAGATTGTGGAGTACGACTCTGACCATGTTGGCACGGGTTGGTTGAGCGAGGTCAGGAAGGCTGGGATCATCTTTGAGGACGGTAATGTCTTCTGGGGAGTATTTGTAGGTCTCTGGGATGAGAGCTCGGGTCAGGGAAAAGGTCGTCTGTATTGTGCTCAGATGACTGCCCACCAATGAGGAGCTTCCGGAAGCGCTCAACATCCTCATGGGAACCATCCAACGGAGTCCATATCTTGGATTGGGTGCGGTGGTAGGAAATCCCGATGAGAAGGGCCCGTCTCTTTGGGGTTGCGACTTCTCTTTCGCTGTCCTCGCTTTCGCTGTCTTCGCTTTCGCTGCCCTCGAACCGAGCGCGGAGTAACCGTGTTGCCGGTGGTGCACTGTCAAATAAAGACCTCACCGCACTCACCGCCCTGGCAAGTCTGCCAGAGCGGCTTCCAGGTCCTTCTCGCAGAGATCGCTTATCCACCGACCCGGACCGAAAGAGAGGGTGCGAGCCCCCTCCACCGGATGCGTAGGGGTGCGGGCGCACGCCGGGGTGGAATGACGATGGCCCGTAGGTTGGCGGCTGCACGGGCGCATCGCTTCCGGATCGTGAAGGGGATGGGTATGCATGATCGCGGTAGGGTTGTGTGGATGAGGTTCCCTCTCCATAAACCTGGGAATATTGCACAAAAGCCGCCTTTTCTTCATCGGGAACCGGGGGCCCTTCTTCTGGTTCTCGCACGATTGCGGCTGTCAAAATCAGTATTCAGCTCTTCCCACATTCCTTGTAGTAATGCAGGACAGATACCGCCGTTCTCTGTGAGAACAGGAATTTTATTTTCTTGTAAAAACATCTCTACTGCATCGGCAGTCAAGATTTCCTGGGAGCGTGCGTTGGGATTGACTCTGGGTATGAGTCTAGCATCTTGACTTGGACGCACCACATCCTTGATGAGAAGGAGGTCATCATCGTGGGCAATAGCCATAGTGTCCTCCGGGCATTGCTTTTGAACTCAACTAAGTCAAGTCGAAGCAAGCGGCCACAATCAGAGAGGCAAACCTCTGCAATATAGTCCAAAACAGCGACGAGCGGGTCGCGATACTGGAATCGACGTGTCATGCTTCTTTCTCCATCACCGCACTGCAAAGCTACTTACTTTCCCAGCATACGGAACACCCGTGACTTGTATATCATCCTCATCACGGTTGTCGGGATCATCGGGAAGCGGTTCGGCTTCAGCCCGGATGAGTCTGGTCCGGAAAAAGGCGCGCTTCGCTCGGAAGCCCTTGATGAAGATGCATTGATTCGGAGCCGGTTGAGGATTAGCCTCAATACAACAAAAAGGCAAGCTCAATCCACAGCAAGTAGAAGTAGTGGAAGAAAGAAAAACGTACTGGGTCACGACGACTGTTGCGATGAATTACGAAACCATGGGTGCTGCGCCAAGTAAAACTTACCCTCCCGTCATCGTGCGATTGAGCCGATAGGGAAACTTTGGACTTGATAGTGGGGTCGCAGAACGCCACGGCGGCCCATGAAGTAGTTAGAGTATAGCCGGTGACGAGTATGAGGTCTTGCATGTGTTCGACGCCTAGTTCGTTCTTTTGTGACCAAGCGAACCAGCTAGTCACATTGTCTCGGATGTAGTTCTCGAACGCCTTCGTACGGATAATATCTTGACCAAAGGCATCGTCAGGCAAGGACAAAAGAGCCCCGACACCCGGGCACTCATACGTGACTTGGAAACTGGGAAGAGCATTAGAGTCGAACGAGGCTGGTCAGGGGATAGGACACTGATGGCCAAGCTGATGGCTTACTCGTCGGGCGTCGCAGCTAGCGGGTCTTCCTCCGCGGACACGTGGCGAGAAGGGTAGTCTCCTTTGGTCAAGGTTGATCCGAAGAGATTGACAAATGAACCCGGGTCGAGAGGATTATAAGGGTCCGGTTCGCCAATCTTCTTGTTGGATGGATGGTCATGTGGAAGCGTCACGTTGAACATGCGAAGGAAAACCCCTTGGCGCACGAAACCGACGTCGCCAATCGAGACGTGGTCATTGATGCTCGGATTGGGTGCTGGGTCCCACAAAGCAAGCCCGAGACAATGGGAGGAGAGTTGTTCCCTATAAACGTTGTGTGGTTGAGACACTGGCATAATGATGGGAAGAAACTAGGAGAGTACTCGTCGGCGCAACCATCGGCTGATTTTTTTGGTCACGACAGTCGCATATGCATACACGCATACATAGCATTTGACAGACACCTGACACAGGTGAGGTGACAAGTGACAGCCACTAATCGTAAATAGCACTCGATTCACGATAGATTCTCTGCCATAACAGAAAATCGAACATGCTCACTACTGCTGACTAGTACTGACTATACTGACTACTGCCAGTGACTACTGATCGTACTGATCCTTTGCATCATCATTTACCTGACCTTGCGCTCATATCGAGGGGCGCATGGGGTGGGCAATGGGCGTCGTCACTACTACTTGGGAGGAGCTCACTGTGGGGCACCAACTTGCCGAGCCTTCATCGACCTCATCGCTGCCGCCGCCAAAGCAGCGGGTGGTTCGCTTCCCGGGGTCACAAGTGTGTATTTGCCCGAGAACTGGCGTGAGGGAAATGTGGAGCTCCCGGCCGCGCTGCACGCGGGTGAGTAGAGTAGCAGCTTCCCCGGCGGAGCTTGGCGTGGTTAAATTCATACGGTTACATCTCGCGATGAATTTCTTTGTGTGTTCGGATGGTCATGCGGTCATGAGGCATGCATGAGGGCCAAAGGTGATAATTGACACCATACGCCTGGTTCATTTGTTGTCGATCCTACAAGCGGGTAGTTTGACTAACTCGGTATTATTCCTATCACAGAACGGGCGGGTGCTATCTCAGGTTTTCGTACGTCGTGGCCCAATCTTACTGATTAACTGTCCTGCTCGTCCAGCTTTCTCTCATCCGTATGCAGCCTCTTGTTTCGTCCAATGCTGGTCTCGTTGGCACCTGCCTCTCGTCGACCACCATACCCACGATCCTCTGCGCCCGCGGAGGTCCTCGCGGGGGACGCTTTCGACCCGTTTCTGCGTCCTCAAACGGGTCCGAGTCCGAGTCCGCCGCGCTGCCACTGTGTTGGGTATCAGCTTCCCCATCTGCATCCTCTTCCGAGTCACCATCTCGTTCGTGATCCGGTGATGCACTGCGGTCATCTGTCCCGCCGCCACGGCCACCACCAGCACCACGATTAGGATCGTCACTTGGAGGGCCCTCGGCTTTCTGGAGTTTTAGCTTGACTTTCACGGGGTCCTGCTGAATGGTTCAGTTTCGACCCAAGCCAACTGGTCATTCAGGACGCACATGACCCCAATTCTTGAGACTGTTGCAGGGTCAGTGCGTGCTCTGAAGTGGGAGCGACTTACTTGCCTGATGGTACTCTTCGCCTTCTCGAGTTCCTCCACTGTCTTTGTTTCTTTCAAGTGATCCTCCTGGGCTAGATGGCGGCCATTGTAGCTGGAAACGGAACGAGAAAATATGTAAATACCCTCCTACTGCCGCCGATCACACCACGCAGAGACAGAAACTCACTTGACCACTTTCCGGATATGCGCTATGTCTTCCTGCTCAAAGTCGTGTCAGATGCAGAGGGACAAAGGGAAAACTAAATAAAAATGCGCGCGCGGCGTGCTCACCTCATCGTACCCGTCTGGGCTCTTACTCGGGTTCTTGCGCAGAATCTCAACGATGCGCCGTCCACTCTCGATCCCGACGCCCGTGCCCGCTTTTCGGCTCTGCGGGTCGTCGAGCCACGTCTCGAGTTCGTCTGCGGACATGTTGACCTGCTCGTTGAAGAGCGCGATGAGTTCTGCGTCGGATTTGCCCATCGGGTAGTAGTAGAAGAACGAACGGATGAATGAATGAAATTAATGAAACGCAGTGGGGGGCGTCGTGGTATTTGAGGGTGACTGGATTCCCAACGCGTACACGGATTCCAATCATATGAGTAGCACATGATCGACTCTGAGACTTGTTGCTCGCTCTATCAGATGCCAGAAGCCGCGCTGGGCTTCCACCACAGCTAAGTAAGAAGTCCTGGCCGCGACCTAACTCGTTTCGAGAATCGGCACTCATTTGTCCCTCTTTGTAACCAGACCAGAGGAACCCCGGCTTTATTCTCGTGTCGATTGCACGCGGCTTATCCCGCGTTCCAAACGAGAGCCGAGGAAATCACACCCAATAATGAATAGTATTAATGTCGAAGCTTCGAAGGGTGGAGAAGAGACCGCGAGTCTCCGCAGTTTCCTGGTGCCCGGGAACCAAGTCCAAGACTCCGAGGGTTCGTCCGTCTACATATCCATCCAAGCAGAAAAGAAGAGGAAAGAAGTGCCAAAGTGAAAGGTGCCAAGTTGTATCGGAGATCCACAAGCAGAGCCGAACTTGGTTCAATTTGCCCCGGATGGAACAGCAGTTACTAGTACCAATAGTGGCGAATCTACGACCGCTTTCACGCTACTAGTCCACGCACGCGACTTGCTCAGTACGTCACTTGCGCACCAAAGCTGTCAGATCGCTTCATGCATGGGATTCGCCCCACTATTAGATTGAATATCCAGGCAAGCTTGAGGGCTATGATGCTACCGGGGACCGACGAGGCGGCGCGAGGCTCTGGGCAGTGCTTGGCACCTGGACTTCGCGAAGACCCCACATCGCCCGCTCCGTCCAGGTCACGAGTGCACCAAGGCCAGGAACTGCGAGGTCTGGATGCAATCCTGTGTTCATGTGGGGTTGACGCGTTGACGTGTTAACGCCCGGGTAACCCCGGCACAGGCTTGACCAGTTACAGTACGGCAGTACGAATTGGTTTCCTTTGATTTCAACAATCGGTCCTTCCCTTATTGCAAGCCAGTAACGAGATGCGTCCCTCTGCGACGTACGATTAAGCATCGGGGATAGGATAGCAACTGATATTGAGGACATCTACGTGATATGTGGGCGATTGGCACATTGACAACAAGAACAAATATACTTCTTCTCTCCTTCTTTCTCCTCAATCAAGGACACGTATTACACATTACACATCAACCAGCAGAGATAGGGGAAACATGTGGAACGCCGACTCGGAAATGAGCGTTCGTATAAACGCTCGCCATCTCGGCGCAGGCACAAACGCCGTAGGTTTATGCGGTTGATGCGGCAACAAAGGCGTTTTCCATGACCCCGTGATGAGGTGAGATGATGGATTTATCATCGGGCGTGCCGACAACCGTCGCGCTGGAATATGCAAACGGATCAGAACGGATCAACGTATTATTGTTAGTGTGGTAATAGAAGCTCAACACACGTACTTAGGACTGTGATCCTTTGCACCAGGAATATTTGTTGGCTGTGTCGGCGTCCCCGGCACAGGCCATATTTGGGTCACGCGTGTGCCATCGGGCGCGATGCCGCATTTCCTATCGATTTACCATGTGAGCCCCACATCTCGCCGTGCATAAATGAAAACGGGAACGGAAAGTGGTTGTTGTACATACTCGATGAGTTGGCTCCAGTACGCCTCGTGATCAAATTCAAACTCGTAATCGCCGCCAAAGTCCGCGTCGAGTTGCTGGCGGGGCACAAGCTCGAACAAGTCCGGATTAAAACGCATCTTCTCGCGCGTCACGGGATCGAGGAAGGGGGCTATGCCCTTATAGAAGAAAGATAGGATCATAGGTAGGTTTACGACAATGGCGCGACCGAGCGTCTCGACGTAGTGATGCTGGAGAATCGTGAGCACCTTGCGTGCCACCGAAATAGAAGGATTTGTGCGCAGCGTGGTGCTCTTGTAGTCCACGATAATCATCAGCGAATCCTGGCCAGCTGGCATCAAGTCCTTTGCGCGTTCTCTGGAAATGCCGTGTTTCTTTGTCAGCAAAGACCAAAAAGCTTCAGTAGGGCTCCCGGAGCGCGCCGAACGTACAGAATGTAGACGAGATGCCGTAGCTGACGTGGGGACGTCTCAGTATTTTCGCGTCCGGGGCGCATGTAGATAATTGGCCGTCCGTCGACATCGAAGCCCGTCAGGATTCTACAATCGCCGATGACGTCAGATGGTCTTCTAATCGGGCCCAGCGCGACTACAGTAGTCGAGGACGGAGGGGCGGGGACTCACATCTTCCCCGTCGCAGCCTCGATCTTGACCTCATCTGGTGGGATGAGCTCTGGCTGGAACTCGCGTCGCCACTCGATGGTGCCTTTGATGCGCTTGCGCGCGTCGTCGAGCTTCCACTTGGAAGCGCGCATATAGCGTGGGATCGTGTCCGGCTTGTCAAGCCAGCGGCGCTCCCATGGCGCATAAGGGTGGTCGTCGGGGAGGCGAAGCGAGTAGGCGTACTACAAGAGCGAAGAAAGGAGAGGAAAGGGAAAAAAGAAGTGATGAGCTTATGTGACTCGACGACGACCGCGGTCACGAAGAGTGGAGAGGCGCGGACAGCTGACCTCGCGTACAGCCTGCAGCTTCTCCTTCTGGTCTTCGTCGTACGCATACATGGGCTTTACGACTGTGCCCGGCGCGGGGCTCGTAAGCAGCTTGGTGGTCCTGGGCATCTGAGATAAAGGGAATGCGACCTCCCAGGTGGATGATAAAGAGGAGAAGGCCTCAGCTGCCTGCCTGCCAGGCCGCGTGCGTCTTTTACGGTCGACGGCATTGTCGGGGCATCTGACAAAGACGCAGGGCCGAGATGAAAGGGCTGTATCAGTCAGGCAAGTTTACACGCCAAGAATTACCCGGTCCGGCGGACCGCACAGTGGCAACTCACTTTTCTTACGCCGTTGTGCTGTGTCAGTCCCAGTCACTGGCGTGGTGATTGTCTCCGTTCTCTCCGTCGCCCGACATGCATTTGATGTACACGATCGATGACAAAGGCAACAGAATCTACACACTCAAAGTACACATCCTTTCCTGTGGTGATGATTCAAATTAATATTTGTAACAGAAAGTCAACGACGTGGGGAGAATTACCAAGTCAGCTCATCCAGGTGTGCCGCCTTTCGGGGTTCATCTCGCCATCTCGCCACCAGGGCGTTGCTGACTCATAGGGAATAGCAAGGTTCTCGCCTGATGACAAGTTCTCGCGTCACAGAGTGACCATAAAAAAGCGTCGTGGCATCCTTTTGACGCAGCTCCCAGCCAAGCCCATGTAGAGAACAACATCGAGGGGTTGCGGTTGTCGTTTCTGGTTCGCCTTTGAACGCCCAGCATGACGGCCCGTATCTAGGCAGGGATGGGTGCAGAGGAATTGCCGCGAGGCAGCATCGCACGAGGTGTGGGGGTAGGGATGTACAGTGGCTGTCTGCTTGTATGAAAGTTCGAGGTTCGCCCGCGCCTACGACTCTCGCATAATAGGGCCAATCTGAGGATCTGGAGCGTGTCGATTATTGTGCGTGACTGCTGACTTGTCGGGCTTAGCGCGCCTGGGGTCACCAACTGGCATTGTTCTCCAATGCCCTCTAGCCCTCTTCGACGCCTTGTATTGTCACCCGCGTAAAACTCTAGGTTTGGGGGTAGTATTGTGCGAAGGTCGAAGGTGCAAGTGGTTCAGTCTATCATCGTGATTTGACATGTGACTGACGACGCCGGACTGTTGCTGCTTCACCTCACTAGTGCTCGTGCCTGGTCTTTTCTGGTCCTAAAGCAGTCGGATACTGCCAACTATTGAATTCTGCTAGCAGGAACTTCCCACACAAGTCATGTCTTCCACCGCCGTCTGGCACTTTCAAGATTGCGGCCTCCTGGTTGCTTGACAGCCAAGAAGCATTCAACACATTCATGTCATAGCACGTGAGCCACACCCCGTCGTGGTTTGATGTTCGCCCAGGAGAAGGTACTCGCGTCCGGGTTCCGTTTGAGAAGAAGGTAGAGTGAATGGGTGTGGGCCGTGAGAGCCCTCCTGAACGGCCTGAACAGCCATCTAGAGCGTCTCGACCATGCGTTCCCTGCATGTCACGCACTTCTCACAATAACACGTGTACCCCTCGACGAAGCGGCCCTTGATATGCGCGGCGGCGGGAATCAGGCGGTCCTCATATGTGCGCTTTCACGGTTTAGGAAATGACCCGAACCGTGTACCTGCGTTCGGTGTCCCTTCCCACAAGTGAGACAGCGGATATGCGCGTTTGTTTCATGTGATAAGTGTGCGCTGCAGAGTGCTGTGGTTGTAATATCAATTTCGGGAAGAATGATACCTTGTCTGGAAAAGAGTCTAAACAGCTTATCATGACGCATTTATATGAGCCACAGAGATAGGGAAGAAGTCCCCGCGCGGTGTCACAGCTGGCGAAGCTGATGGGTCCCCCGCCCTGGGAGTGGAGGGTGACGCACCCCACCATGAGGCAAAACTCTATTCAAGGGAGTCATATCTTTCGGGGAGAGTGAAAGGAGTGCTTTGCGTCGAGGTCCCGATTTCTGATATCCTGACAATTGAATGGATGGCCGGGACAATGGCAGCAGCAGAGACGGAGCGCCGCTCGATATGGAGTCAACGAGCAAGATTGGGCAATTGTTAGGTTTCTGTCCCTGTTTTGTTGGATGCAGACATATTATAATTTTACAAGGTTTACGTACGGTATGGGAAACAAAAAGTGGGGAGAAAAGCGTGAGAGAGGAGGGAGCAGTGCAGTGCCTGACAAGGCAGACACTGCCCAGGCGGGACAGCGCAACGCCCACACATCGACATCCAGATCGTCCCCGCCCTCTTTTCCCTCTTTTCTTTCAAAAACCCTTTCTTCCCCTTCCCCTCTGAGGGGCTTCACCCACATATCCTTTGACGGGTACTTCATTTTATCAATTCGTCCCCGTTCCCGCGAACGAAGCGCGAGCCTCGAGGCCTCAGTTCGCCGTCCGTCCAGGACTCGTGGCCTTCGCACGCCGCAAGCTGCACGCCTCGCACCCGCTCCCTTTTTTTTCCATCACTTCTTAGTTATATCCAAACCGCTCCCTTTCCTTTTTCCCTTTTCTCGCTCTCTCCCTCTATCAACGTCCTCCCTTCTCCCTCGGCCCTTCGACTCGGTAAAAGGGTCCGAGTAACATCTTTCATTGTATGCCAAGCATCGACGGAGGCATCTCCCTCCTGTCAGCTCAACAAACCGTTCCCTCCCCAAGGAAGAGAAGCCCTAGGACCGTCTTGGGTTTTGGCAACATCTTATTACACCGTTCCGACAACACCCAATTCCGCTCTCGCCCCGCTCTCACAAAGCCACCCGTTTCCGCCCGTGCGAGCTTATCTGTCCGGCGACGTCGCAAGCCAAGAGCAAACGCCCAGAGCATCGTCACTCTCTCCTTTTTGGAACCTGACTCGACCGTTCACGTCGAGAACGCTCCCCCATCGCCTACTTCGGTCATGACCGCCGCCCAGGAGCGTCAGCCCCGACCTGCCCGCAGACAGGTGCTGCGCGTAGACGCGCAAGACGGTCCGTGGACAGTAAGCGTTGCGGAGAACCCTCACCGCCCATCCTCCTTCACCTTGTACGTCAAGAGTGAGTATCCATTCACTGATGAACTTTTCCTGTCCTTTTTTTTTGCCTCGTCCCATCCTGTTTGGTGGTATCACATTTACCATTTCATTTGACCATGAGAGCTCGCTCTCGGAAGTCTCGTTGCTCTGATTGGGTTGGGGCGCAGCTCTACCTCCACCTTCCCAACTTGGATTTTGATGGCCACCTGAGCTGACTGCTCCTCTTCCGCTCCCTTTCCCAGCCCCTACACACAACCTGACGTTGAGCCGCGCCGCACGTGAGATCGTCGAGCTCGATCACAAACTCCATGACGCGTATCCGACTGTGTTTCGGCCGGCACTCCCGATCGATACTTCTGCGCTACCGCAGCCCACAAAGCGCAAGTCCGTCATTCTGAACACGCTCTCACGCCTCGCTTCCCCTGCGAGCAAGTCGACAGGAGCTCGCAACAACGCATCACGTCCTGTCACCAGTCCCAGCAGCCCCATCCCCTCTACCCTTCCCACTCCTGTTGTCTCTCCCAAGGCAGAGATCGCTGATCCTTTCTTCGACGACTTGGGCGGAGTTGCGGTTGGTGCCTCGAACTCTGCGAATCCGACGATCACGGGCCTCGCTGCATACCTCACGACACTCTCAAACGATCAAGTCTTTCGCCAAGCGCGCCCATGGAAACGCTTCGTCCGTGTGCGCACCGACGACCTTGAAAGCGTCCGCGTCGAGAGGGCCATCAGACGCGTGCGCTCTGATGTCGCAGCACACATAACCTCTCCCAGTACTGTCAATGTTACCATGCACAATGCGAGCGTCCTGCATGAGGCGAAGCGCGCCGGAATAGATCCCGAGCCGCGGGAAGAGGCGGCGAATGGTGAGGGTCGTGGGTTAGAGCGCCACTCTGGCAGCTTCCGTGAGGACGTCGGAGAGCCTCAACGGGATGACGGCTCGATGCAAGACACAGAGCCAACGCCCTCGCTTGTCAACTCCGAGGATCCCACCCAACGCGTGGATGACTCGACCTCCACCTCGGCCTCGGCAAGTTCCTTGATCGAAATCACGGCCTCGGACAGTGGCTCGATCGCTCAGTCTTCTTCGCAGCAATCTCTCCCCCGTCCCGGTCCTTCTCACACGCCTGCTGATACCGCCGCCGATAGCACTGCCTCGCTCCCCGCAGACCATCCTGTGGATGCCGTCCCGTCGTCTTCCGTGCCCGCAGAACATCCCTCCCGTATCCCCCGCTCACAATCCGCAGACCCCGACAAAGCTGCCCGCCTCTCTCGTGTGTATACCCAGTCCGCCACCTCAGTCGGCGCGAGTGGCACAGAGACAGCATCCGCCTCAGCCTCCGCAACCGAAGATGATTCCTCCGTCAATACCTCGCGCGAACGTCGCGAGCGAAAGAAACGTTCCAAGTCTGCGCCGCGCGTCAAGGATCGCGTCTCGCGTAAAGTGCAAGTGTCCGACTTTGAGATGATGCGTGTACTCGGCAAAGGATGTGCAGGAAAAGTGCTCCTTGTACGCCATAAAAGCAGCGCGGACCTGTATGCCCTCAAGGCAATTACCAAGCGACATGTACTCGCGCATCAAGAACTTCAGCACACGCTCACAGAGCAAGCCGTGTTGCGCCGCATGGCGGCAGAGGGGACAGATCCGTTCGTAGTCAAACTCTGGTGGAGTTTCCATGATAAAGAGAACTTGTTTTTGGTCATGGTACGCCTGGCATCCACCCATACTCTCCACATCCACGTGTTTGATTTTGACATGTATCGTGACAGGACTTCCACCCTGGCGGTGATCTTGCAACCCAGCTGGCGCGCTGGGGTCGCCTTGGTCGTGACCGCGCCCGCTTCTATGCCGCCGAAATCGTTGAGGGTGTCGAGGGTTGCATGCCGCAGGTGTCATCTATCGTGACCTCAAACCTGAGAATATCCTTATCGCCGCCGATGGCCACATTGTACTCACTGACTTTGGGCTCTCAAAGGAGTTCCCACGTCGCGCTGTGCAACATTCCACGCCCGGTACCCCGCCAACTACAGGGGTGCCACACTGGATGAGGGATAACAGAGACCTCTCCGCACCGTGGCCACCGCGTCATGCAGACACGACGAGCACTTTTTGTGGTACAGCAGAGTATCTCGCACCAGAAGTTATTCAGGGCCTTCCATATAGCTATGAGGTCGATTGGTGGAGCTTTGGCACCATGTTGTACGAAATGTTGACGGGTATCGTGAGTATTTTTCCTTCTGTGACTTTCCCGACAAGAGCTTATATGCGCTTTGGGATTTCCTGCGGTAGACACCATTCTGGGCGGATAATCACGCTGATATGTATGTGAGAGTCCTCCAAGATGAATTGCAGTTCCCAGACGAACGGGCGATGGACCAAGATACGAAGAGTCTTATTCGCGGAGTGAGCATTTCACCGTCCCTTTGTAGAGCTATCAAATACTCATAATGGCCGTGATAGCTCCTACAACGCAACCCTGCACTCCGCATCGGCGAGCCACGAATAAAACGCCATCCTTACTTTTCGATGATGTACGTACCCAAAGCTCCTCGGTGGTCTCGCTTAACACCCTGTGCTTGTTTCTGCAGAGACTGGTCCCATGTGTATTACAAGCGTTATATACGTTCGTGCTACTTCCCAGCTCGTGGTACGATGGCCTAATCTCTCGCACAGCCCCATATATCCCTCCCATTGACCCTTCAAATGCAAGTGATACCCAGAACTTTGATGACACCTTCCTCGACATGGAGCCTGTAATAAATGATGAGAACGATATGGACACTGATCAAGAGCGGGAACAGACTGATCAGGAGCCGACCGACGGCGAGGATTCTGTTGCGACACCCTCCCAGTCGCGTAGCTCCTCGACTCATCCTCCTGAGGAACTCGCGGATGTGTTCGACGGATATTCGTTTAAAGGTCGGCATTCCGTCATCATCGATGATGATGAAGATATCTCCGAAGAGGAGGAGGAGGAAGGGGAGGAGGACCAGAACGTCACTGGGCGCGGCCTATTGCCTGAGCTCAATGGCACAACCGACACGGAGACCGTTGCCGCCAGGCATGAACCCACACCCGAGCCGAAGACTCCTGAAGCGCGCCCCGCGGCTTTGCCGCCATCCACCCCACCTGCAAAGCGTAGTCCTAGGATTCTCAAACCTGAACTCCCGCCGGTCGACACCACCGTTCAGCCCTCTTCGGTTGCTGATGCTACTCCGCGCGCGAGTGAAGATACTGTAGCCTCAGCCCCTAGACCACCCGCATCTCCAATCAAGGCTGTCGCGGATGCAGCCGCAGCAGCATCCACGGGTCCCGACATCCATCGCAAGGAATCGAAAAGGGCATCAGCACCCAAATCACACACTCAACGGCCAAGTCGCCAACGCAACCGCCGCGAGAAGTCTGGTGTACCAGCGCTCGACCGTGATCTTTCGGATGCAAATGACGAGGACGATGTGCGGACGGAGCGCGACGAAGACGATGATTGGGACTTTATTGAAGCCGCTGGTGAAGATCGTAACGGTGCAAAGGGTACTAGCTTGTTTGCACGCGGGGTGGTCGATCGGTATAGGCTCGCGGTCTTTCGCAAAGTTTCGACGCCGAACCGTAATGGTACGGCCCAAACGGGCGAAGCAGCGGGGCTATCAGCCACCCTTAATGATCCAAGCTCCCCAAGCCTCGCTTCGAAGGAGCGCCGCGGGCGCACCGGTCCCCTGCATTTCCGCACACCCAAGACCTTCCTACGCGCAAAGTCGCCGCCATCTGCGTCAACACGATCGCCCAAGTCACCAGGCAAGCTGATCACGATGAGCGATCGCTCTGTGAGCGCAACAGTATCGACAGTGTCGTCACCTCAGAGCGTACGCACGACGCTCGGGCAACCTTCACTCAAGTCAAAGGAGTCTACCGTTTCCGTGGGCAGCCCTGGCTCGTCCAGCGGCGCGTCGACTAATGGTGACCCACGGGCCGCATCGGACGCAGATGTTATCGAGACGGTACGAGTGCCACATGTGCACACGGACGAACAGGAGAAACACCACAAGAACAACAAGAAGCTGAAGAGCGCGAAGGTGTTTTCGCTGTTCGCATCGCAGCGATGAAGCGGCCCCGCGCTTTCCTTGAATGCGTGTTTTTCCCCTTTCCATTACATTTCCATTTCCACCATCGAAAGCCTAAGCAACTCACACTTTACCGATGAATCTATTCTCGGCTGCGCACCGCGCGCGCGCATGGTATATATATATATATTCGCTGACAATCCACTTTCGTTTGCTCTCTGACGATTCACCTTTCCTTTCTCCCTTTCTCTTTGTCTGTCTCGACTGTCTCCCTCGCCTGGATCCCATTGTGCCATCCCATTATACTCTTTAATTATGGTCTTCCCGGTGCGCGCTCTCCCGTGTTTCTCAATAGTATAGTCAAGCAACAACGCTCTTTTCATTCCTCCTGTCATGGTTGTCGTCAGTCGTAGAAGATTTTAAAAGGCATAACATCAATGTCTCGGTATTACAATAATGAAGCAGTCTTAAATTTGTCCTTGCGTGTTTGTCCTGTTAGGCTGTGCTGATGGGTCTTGGTAGTTGTGATTTGCTGAATACCACGAATCACAAAACCCTAGTTGTTGATCGGCTCAAGATTTCCCACGAAATGCACCTTTGCTGGTCTCTCGGCGCTTGCGCTGTACACAAAAAAATTTGTCCATCAAGTTGATCGAACAACCCTTTTCTTTCCCGTTTTGATCCCAACCAAACGTCGATCCAGCCCGGCCGTCGCACTCATCCATCTGTCATCAGTGTCACTGATTCTCCTAACCACATACAGCAGGCGGGAGCCATCCAATCGCCGCTCGCCGCCTTGCCGCCTGCCGGTGCATTAGGATCATGATAAGTTACATGATGCACGATGCATGATACCGCGTAAGTTACTAGTGTATTTTTTTTTCGCCCAGGGGACTGGCAGTTGCACGTAATCATCATGCACCACCGCACCACGCACTATGCACGCACACACCCGCAAGGTGCTCCAAAAGAGGAAAAGGCAAGCGAGCGCTCGGGAGTCCCGAGCCCGAGCACGAGCGCCTGAGGAAGGAGCGGGCTCGATCATCGCACCGCGCACACGCACCGACCACCGACAGACGTAGCCGCCCATGCGAATTAATGCTTGCCTCGTGCCGCTTTCATCACGCATCGCATTATTGGGGTGGCATACATTCTCTCATCTTTGAGCTTTTTTGAGCTACGCCACCCTGGCCTCCTCCCTTTGTTTCTTTCCCCAAATGCTCATGGCCGCCTCTCTCATTCATTCATGGGATGCATGCCACACTATTCCAAGTGCTCCCTTGACAACCCCCATGGCTACTGGCATGGCTAGAATGTATGTGTATAAACTTTGATTGATGGGACATAATGAAGTGCTAGATGTTGCACATGCTGGCCAGCTTCAGTTGTCCTTTCGCATCCATTCCTCCTCACTCGGGCCTTGTTTCTTTCCACTTTCACTCCTGTCTGATATCCCGAACTATGTTTTTATTTATTCTATTCTATTTCTATTTACTGCCCATGAATGCATGAGCTTGTGAACTCAAAGGAAGTGATATACCAATGTTATGAAAAAGGTAAAAGACAGCAACTGCATAATATGACGATATCCTCCTACTCGTGCTTCCTCGGAGGGGATCTGGTCTATGTTGGCATGGTCGTCGGGATCTGCGCTATGGCGGAGAATGCGAGCAACATCCTCATGCTCCTCTTGCAATGCCAATTGAAATGGTGTCCGGCCACACTCGTCCGGGCTGTCGGATCTGCGCCGTATTCGAGAAGGACGCGTACAAGGCTCTCAAGTCCCCTGGACGACGCTCCATGCAACGGGGTGCACATTCCCTCGGCCTCGGCTGTCGTATCAGCACCGTGCTCAAGAAGGACGCGTGCGACGTCCACATGAGCCTCATAGAAAAAAATCCTGGCCGATACGTGATGCAGTGGAGTCCACCTGTGCTTGTCCTGAGCTGTGACATCCGCGTTGCACTCGAGAAGGACGCGTGCTACTTCCTGAAATCCCCAGGACGATGCGTGATGCAGTGGAGTCATCCCGTCCTTGTCCCGGGCTCCTACATCAGCGCTGTGCTAACAAGGATGTGTACAACTTCCCAGGATGATGCGTGGTGTAACGGGGTCTGTCCTTCCTTGTCCTGGACAGTCACGTCCGCGCCACACTTGAGTAGGGCGTGTACAATTTCTGTATATCCCTTGGACGATGCTAGGTGTAACGGCGCTTGCCCGTGCTTGTCCTGGATTGTCACATCCGCGCCAAACTTAAGTAGGGCGCGTACAATTTGGAGATTTCTGCGAGGTAGCGCGAAATAAATGAGGCTCCGACTGAGCTGTCACATCAGCGCCGTGTTTGGATAAGATTCGTATGATTTCTACACCCACGGATGCGCGATGCAATGGGTCTGCCCATCTTTGTCTTGAGCTGTCACGTTCGCGCCCTGTGGAGGAGGATCGATGCGATTTCGTCATGCCCCGCGGATGATGCCAGATGCAATGGAGTCTGCCCCTCCTTGTCTTGGACTGTCACATCCGCGCCACTCTCGAGGAGGGTGCACCGACTTTGAGATTCCAGTGGCTGATGCCCGATGTAGTAGAGTGTACCCTCTTGTCTGTGCTGTCACATCCTGCCTCGAGAAGGACGCTGTGACTCCTACGTCCCTCCACGCTGCCCGAACAAGGGAGTCCACTTATCGTCGTCCTCGGCTGTCGCATCTGCTCCATACTCGAGAAGGACGCGTACAACGTCCACATGTCCCATAGACGATGCTCGATGTAATGGAGTCTGCCCGACCTTGTCTCGGGATGCCACATCCGCTCCGTGCTCGAGAAGGATGCGTGTAAGTCTCACTTGTCCTCCATACGATGCCCGATGCAGTGGAGTCCACCCATCCCCGGCCTGGGCTGTTACATCCACGCCACACTCGAGAAGGACATGTGCGACTCTGTCATGTCCCTCGGCCCATGCCCGATCCAATGGAGTACACCCATCCCCGGCCTGGGCTGTTGCATCCGCACCGCACTCGAGAAGGACATGTGCGACTTCGACATGTCCCTCGGACGATGCCCGATGCAACGGAGTTGACCCGTCCCTGTCCTGGGCTGTCGCATCTGCGCCGGCCTGAAGAAGTATGAGTATGAGTTCTACATGTCCCCTGGAGGATGCTCGATGCAACGGAGTCCACCCCAAGTTGTCCTGGGTTGTCGCATTGGCGCCAAATTTGAGGAGGACACGCGCAACTTCCAGATGCCCCTCGGAAGATGATAGATGCAACGGCGTCCATCCTGCCTTGTCCTGGTTGTGGGAAGATGCACCGTGCTCGAGAAGGGAGCGAGTAACTTCTACATGTCCGTCGAGTGATGCCCTATGCAGTGGAGTCCACCCATTATTGTCCTGGGCTGTCGCATCCGCGCCGCACTCGAGAAGGACACGTACGGCTTCTGAATCTCCTCCCGATGATGCCCTATGCAACGGAGTCCATCCTTGTTTGTTCCGCGCTGTGTATCTGCGCTATGCTTGAGAAGGAGCCGGACGAGCTCCACATGTCCGCCAAACGATGCCTCGTGCAACGGGGTCGACCCGCGCTCGGTCTGGCTCATCACATCTGCGCCATTCCCAAGAAGTATGCGAGCAACTTGCACATGTCCCCCAGACGATGCCTGATACAAGGGAGTCGACTTATCGTGGAAGCCCCGAGCGTGCACGTCCTGTGAGTGCTCAAATATTAGGAACTTTACGATGTTGTCCAAACCACAGAGAGCGGCGTAATGCAAGGGTGTTCCACTGGGCTTTGGTGGCCCTTCGCTGCTCTCCGGACTCCAGAAGGGATCATTTGGATCGTATATCCAGACCCAAATCGCGAGATGTGGTTTGTTCGGGTCGAACAGCTGTTTCATCCCGGCTTCCACATTCCTCGACACACTCTCGAACCGGGCATGGTCAATCCAGTGTTGGGCGGCGTACTTGGCAAGGGGGAATTTTCGGAGGCTGCTACGAGTAACACCCTCATCCAGGTGTAGTAGAGTACCTAGAGAGGCTTGTGCGACAAGTGTATGAGCCGCTGCCATGGAAATGTAGTAACGGCCGGAAATGGTGTCACTTGTGCTGGCAAGGCGGGCGGATGTCAACACTTCCTTAACCGAGAAGTGGGAGAATTGGATGACAGAGAAGTCCCCCACGTTGACAATACTGAGTAGACTAGAGCATGTAGATAGCACCGCATCCACGGGATCGTCCAGACGCCAATGCTCATGAAATTTCGGAATCGGACCTGCATTGAAATCAAATGCGAGAAATTCTGCCAGTTCTTCGACACGGAGCGGGCGGGAAGCTACTGCGACGCATTGGAGTAGACGGTGGGCAAGTTCCCAGTCTGCCTCATTGATCTCTCGCAAGGTGCGCTGATATGTCTCGTCGAGCGTCTCCGGTAATTCGGCCAGAGCAGGTCGGATACGCCCTGGAAGGCAGCCACAAATGTAGACCACCTGACAATACACCCATCGGAACCTACATTACAGTTATAAGCAAGGGTCATCAAGAATTGCGTACGGATGCCTTACATCCCGTTTGCCCTTTCTATTAGGAAGTCAATGACCATTTGCTTGTCCTCATATTTCCACCTTTGATTCCTTGGGTCAGTGCTTATGGCCCACTTGATGTAATTGTCGATGTCCTCCATTTGTCCCATTTCGTCATGAAGGGAAACGGAACGAAGGACCAAAGGATCGAGAACAACCTTGATGTCTATCTCGGGTCGGCTAGTAACACATATGCGCAGATTTGGAAGTTGCAATTTGACAAGTTCCTCCAAAAGCATCAGAACTTTCCTGCGGGGGGATGGTAGAGCGGATGTATTCGGACATTCATCGAGGGCATCCAACACCAAGTAAATCGGGGGTTGCCCTGGGAATTCCAGCATGTCCTTTAAACATCGGGAAAGTGCACCATCACTGGGGTGCTGTGTACCCCAGGAATGTTCCAAATAAAAATCGGAAAGGACGTCACAGTACGAGTCGGATTGACGACATAGCTGGACTAGCACAGATGAGAGCAGCCCACGCCTGTCCTTCTTTTGATCTTCCCGGAAGTCAAAGTAGAAGAAAGCCAAGGATGCAAGCCCAGATTTCCGCCCGAAGTCTAAGTCCTCGATGATGGTGGAGCTGACAGGCGCTATAAGTTTCCAAGGAGGAAAATATTGAAAGGTCAACGTACCAAAGTATGCTCTTCCCTGCCCCCGCTACGAACAAAAGAAAACTATGAGTCTGTGCGAAGGTCTAAGTGCTGAGAAACACGGACGTTTGCCTTGGATCCATAGAAGAGAATTCGGTCCTGATTTCCATTCCGAGAAGGCATCGCTTTCGACGAACCACGCCGCAGTCCCGGCATGACGAGATTCGCAGGCGATACTGTGATTCTTCCATGGATCAGGGGGGGAGAGCCAACAGTGGATATCCCGCAGTAACTTGTCACCTGCCGATGCCGAATGATGTCAGTGTTTCCGTTCGGCAATGGAGATGCGGGAAAACATAACCGACGTTTTAACTTGCTCATATCAATCGCTATTTGCTGGATGATTTCTAGTGCCCAGTTAGAGACGGAACCAGTTTATTGTAGCAACATGAAAAATCGTACCGAGGGCATCACGGACACTGTCAATTGATGCCTTGCCGTCTAGAGCGAAGTATGCTCAACAGTCTGCGGGTAACAAACCGAATGCGCTTGCTCACCATCCATGACCACCCTCATATTTTGGACGAGACCATAGACAACCTCGAGGGTCTGCACCGCGGTCATGCGAGCCTCGTCCTGGGTGAGTCGATCCAGCCTCGATAACACTGCCTCTATGTCATTCTCTCCCAGAAGCCTCTTCACTAATTTCACTGCATTAAATTCAGTCGAGTGCTCGTAGCATATCGGTAGGAAGGGCTCACTCGCTCGCTTCTGTTTTATCTGCTTGGTCACGAGGGCAAGGGTGGAAAGTAGTTCCACCATTATTTTGACAATAATTTCATCCATGGCCCCTGTTGGAGTGACTTTGGTGTAAATGTCAAGGCGACCCAGGAACTGTTCGATCGACTCGAGCAGGTCGGCAAGTGAATCGTAGCCGGAATCGACACCCTTGACGGCCTGATACATTGGATATCATAAACATACATGCATGGGAATAAGAGAAAGATACACACAGTGAACAGGATAGCTAAGCCAGCAGATATTGCTTTTGCGGGTGGGAACAGCTGTGGAACGAGTATTAGGTATGTAGAACACCCATCGGCATCTCTCGACATACCAGACCGATAGACTCGCCGAGGGCGGTATTGTCAGAAAGCTTATACAGAACCGAAACGACACGCTTGAGTGAATTCACCGCCCGGCTATTGCTCTCTCGGAATTCACTGAAAGATCGTGCTTGGTCTTGGAGAAAAGTGGTAACTGACTCGACTGAATCACAATTCTCGAGTTGCTCTGCGACGGGGTGTTTGGCCAATGCTATGCCTGTCTGCTCTTCATAGTCTTGCAAGGCAGACTCGAAGAGGAGTCGAAAACGAGACGGTGACGGGTCATTCATACTGTAGGTATCACTGATAAATGGTAGCGGACAGTGGGATACTAGTAACGTGGAAGGATGAATGAAAGCCACGCCGCGCTGGCAGTGGTTTGATAAGCAACTCATTTGGTTTTGGTCACCAAATCAGTCAGCCACAGACTCTTTCACCTCCACCTCTAATCGATCTAATCCCTTCTCGACACGAAAAAAGGGTGGGCTGAACCGAGCTGGGCCCTAGCTCGAGGGAATTTGAGCGACCACGAGCCGCGCGCTCGCTACTGACTGGGATGATACCAAGTCGGACATTTTCATCCTTCGGTGGTCTCTGACTCTGAGGGTCTCTCCGACCGGAGCCCAGGGTTCCTGGGGTAGAGATGTACTGCGGCCTGCAGTGAAAAATCACTTGCCGTGGATAATTTAAATTTCTGTTGCAGCTTGACCTGAATGGGTTCACTGGCACTTGTCCGCACCTCACCGCTCTCTCGCTCGCGCAAGCATGTCATAACGTTGCCGACGACAGAAACCGTGGGCCCTTTGGCGTTCCGAGCCACCAAGGCTGAGTTGATACGTACGGCAAAATGTCTTTTGAATTGGCTACAGTTGCTTCTGATTCTATTCCCACCTGCTTATTTATGGGATACATGGCTTGTTAAACGGGTGACAGTTTCAATACTGATAAGGATAACTTCCCGTACTTATATGCAGCGAAGCGAAAGTGTGTCCGTCTATCTTGCATGTAAGGGGCACCCAGATGACCCCACCGATCCTCAGGACAACACCCAAAGCCGCCTTCGAATTCCCCGTGAACTATATTTTCCGTCTCACGATGCCTGGTTTTTGTCCTGTCCACGTCCGAGTACACCAAAGCACTCAGGAATTCCGTTCTCGCAAATCACTGTGCCTACAAGTTCTCACAGACGTCACATAAGGGTTTCCCGAGGGCGTGCTCCATGGTGTCACAGCTCTCTCCGAAATCGTCCTAGTTACTAAAACCGGCGCCGGAGCAGAGCCCTTACTTGAGCAAGCGAAGAGCCCCGTGGGTCCACATAGCGCCGAGGGGAATCCTTAGCCCCTCTTTCAGTTGTGCCAGGATGTGGATAAGATCGCATACGGTTACCATATCGCCCCCCGCAAGCTCACCTCTTCCAGCGTAATCGTAGCAGTAATTGCTGACACTCCCTGCGTGGTCAATGGTAAACGCGGGTCTGGGAGTTTCCCTTTTACGCACCCCACAGCCCCAGATCTTGGACTCTGTGCGGACATAGTCCATGGGCGTTGTTTAACTTCATGCTCCTTCGTCGTCGGGGGAGTCGCCCACCCTACGACTCCGTGTTTCACGGGCCATCCGCGACGAACAACAAGGACAATGTCGTGAGCAGACGGCGCGGCCGCACTAGGGGCGGGATGCGCAAAAGTCCGGCTGGGTGCCGCTCTATCAGAGGCGTGCAGATCGTCGGTGATAATGGAGGTGGTCACGGCGCTCTCCCGTAACCAGGACATCCATGCAAGGAGGCACGCAACGGGTTCTTTTGGGAGATAAGAAGGATTTGCGCCCAATGTTCCGATGTGTTCCGCCCTGGCGAGCTCCCGTCCTCGGGAAAGGTAAGAATGTTGTCTTTGTTGGTCAATTTACCTGAATCGAGAAAGTCGGGGCCCGGCTCAGCCTGGGAGCGATGGGACTACTCGAGATCAGAACCTGCCAAAGTGTCAACGTGAGAACAATTCTCGCACCTGGATGACCCACCGCCGTACCTGAGCGAGGTGCCGGTACGTTGGATACGTGCTTTCTGATCATCGTCACTGGAGCCTCTCGCATATCCTAAGTCGATGATTCTTCCAGGAATACTGTATGCATACGAACGACGGATGTGGTCTCTATTGTTAGCGATGACAGTTAGATCGGTCAACATCGCGTTCGATTTGATTGAACAAGGTTCGGTCACTACGGTGCCAGTTTCTCCACGAATAGCATAAGGCATGCGATACTTGGGCTCTGGAGCATTCCTCGTTCCCTTCTCACTGGGCGTCCGCTCCCATTTGACAAAAGCGTTAAGAATGTTACGATCAGTGTTGCCGCAGTTCCCGTTTTTGCACAGTAGCTTCTGACGCATGACGTACACATGTTTGTGGCCAGTGAGCCCTCAATCGAGTTGCGATCCTTGCAACGGCCTAGCGACAATTCGGCTATTTTGACCTTACTGCGTGATCAGTTCATGTGATTTTCTCGCGTGTTAATACATGTTCGGTGCTGTACGTACGACAAAACGACCGGGCTACGTTCGAAATGCTGACCGGGTCTACGCACACTCTTGCAGGACAAACCCGCCGATCGGTCGGTTGATTGTGTTTGCTGTGAACAGGCTCTTCTCACCGGACGGGCCTTTCCCCTAGGAAGTTATCCTTCACGTTACAACCGTGGCGGAAACGGCGCAAAGTGATCTCCAGGAGAAGCTCTTCGACCGTAATATACGGACACCGGACGCCTAACGTAAAGGGTTTCGGCATACCGACACTGCTGTCCTCGGTACTTTGGGCTTACCTAATTTTGCCTCACAGTTCACGCATGTCTGCGCCACCTCGAGAGGGCCTTATGGTTGAATGAAATTCAATGAGTGCTCTACACCTGTTAGAGATTCAGACAGGCACCGTTAACGTACAGCCCCTGCGGAGGGAGGGAGGGGGCGCCAATCACTCGACGGGTCATGGCGCATCGGTTTGCGCACTTTCTACGAAAAAGGGTAGACCGGTCCCGGGTGGCAGATGTGCCCCGATGCAATGTGGGCCATGTGCATCACGCTCACGTCAAATAATCAGATGCCTGTGCAGCGGGCGCAAAGTTGAAATTTGACTACCAAATTACAAGGGCGTAATCTTCGGCACATAATAGCTCGCGCGCGGCTGGGGGTATTGGTGGAGAACACAGGAGCTGAAAATAGGATGGGTGACGTGTGAGGTTGTCAGGAGCATCGTGGAGGCGTTGTTGAGAGACCATGAGATCAAAGTGTTTGATTATCGTGGGGAAGGCACGATGGAAGGGAGGATCGAACGTGGTTCAATAAATACGACATGGCTTCCATGTGTTGCGGGTGACATTCAGTCCACCTGGACTCGCCTCGTTGAGACCGTGAACCACATGGGTGGCCGTGAAGGCGAAATCCAAGTGATGGGAGAGGCAGGTGTGGAGCGATGAAAAAGGCCGGGTCCGCGGTGCCAGCACACGGGCGTCGTCGCAATCGGATCGGGATGTCGCCAGGCAGGGAGAAATGCCGAATGCCGAAGCCGAACAAGAAGCCGATAATGAAAGGGAGCCCCGGGCCGGGACAGCAGGCGTGTTTTCGAGCGCCAGAGTTGGCATTGCGGCGGCTGTCAAGAGCTGGTCGGGTCAGCCCCAACATCCTCATCTTCACCCACAACACCCTCCCCCCTCCTCGCGTCCTCCTATGGCTCCTGCCTTCCTCAATTTTTTCTCAAAGCGCGAAAATGCAAAGGCTCGCCGCAAGTCCTCCGACCTCTCCTCCCACTCCCGCCCCAAGTCCCCCGCCAGCGTCCTTCCTACCTCCAGTGCGAAGAGCTCCACCTCACCGAGTATCGGAGACGCATCTGAGCAGTTCGAGGGATCACAGTTGTCCCTTGAAACCGAATATGTGCTTGCCGATGCAGACTCGCCTACCCTTAATTCAAGCAGCGTCTATCCCCAAGCCACTTCCTCCAATGCTGCAAGTGTTTCCGCCACCAGGCTCAAGATGCCCTTCCGCAGGAAGCAATCCGCGTCCAGCAAGTTGGCCACCCTCGCCTCCCAGTCCCCAGCTTCACCTATCCTCGTGGCCAAGGACCGTCACAAGCTCTCTGGGAATCTACTGTGTCCGAATCCCCCTCACTACTTCCACCGCCGTCACGCTCTGCCATTTTCGGTTCTTATGCGGACCCCCACAACGCTTTGTCCACCCGTTCCCTTCCTCAGAATGCACCACCCATAACCTTTCGTCGAAGTTTGGGGGATGTGCTTCAAAATTATGAGACGATGAGCAATCCCGATATCCCCGCGTCCACCGCCCCGCCATCCAAGCAACAGCCCAGCAAGGGTGGTTTGTTCTCCTGGGCACGTCCTCGCGGTCGCACAAAATCCAAGCCATCTTTGCCTAATCCTTCCCTCAATTCCCCACCCGTTCTCACCCTCCCCCCTCCGACTCGTTCAACCTCAGAGGTTTCCGCCACGTTACGTCTCCTGCCCCAGAAACCACTCCCTCGACCAGTCCATCAAGCAAGGATCCTTTACCTCGCCCTCGTCCCCGCGGGCGTGAAAACAGCGCTGCCAGTGACGCGTCGCAACGCATTTCCGTCGCCGCCTTTAGGGAGGCTCAGGCCCGCCGCAGCACGGCGGATTCACCCGTCCCATCCTTGCCTGGCGATCGTGACAGTTTTGCATCTGGTCAAGTACGGAACCGCAGACGTTCGTCCGCTTTTGGTGCACCTCCCTCTGTTCCCACCCCGGAGTCCCATCCCCGCTCGTCTGCACCTCGCAACCGGCCCACGCGTCGTTCAACCGCACCACTATCCTTTTCCGCGAGTATGACTTCCTCTGAATCTTCGGAAGAGGAAGAGTCCGAAAGTGAAGAAGAAGCCACGCTGCGTCCCCATCGAAAACGCACCATCACCGGTCGGTCGGTGCAATCGGAGCTAGGCCACCGCTCGTCGCCGGCGTCATCGTCCTATGCTGCGCGGTCTGATATTGGTCATGGCCTCCCATCTGATTTACA
The DNA here is from genome assembly GCA_022496215.1 of Russula brevipes. Taxonomy (NCBI): domain Eukaryota; kingdom Fungi; phylum Basidiomycota; class Agaricomycetes; order Russulales; family Russulaceae; genus Russula; species Russula brevipes. Next base: position 206,986 of record WTXF01000009.1, on the reverse strand, counting down.
CAGCCGGCTCTCTCCGTCTCCACGCAGTACACATCACTCACCAACCTCGAGGCTTCCGGCAGGGGGAGCCGGATATCGAGCGCCTATTCCCGCACGCGCGCCAGTCTTTCGACGTCTGCGCTCGTGCCGGATGCCGCGGCGAAGCGTGCCTCCGTAATCTCCAAGTCCTCTGCAGGTTTGCTCGTTTCCATTGTTTCACCTCTATATGCGAGTACTAACTCCGTTATCAGCGTCGAGGCTGATGCAACCTCCGCCACGTTCGCGCTCGAGAGCCTCTACATCTTCAGACTCGTCCACCGAGTCGTCTTCATCCGAGGATGCCCCGCTAGCCTCGCTTTTACCCCCTCAGCGTCCAGGGAGTGCGATGTCTCGTGCTTCAGGGTCACCTGTTCGTCGTCCAGCGAAGCCGCTCATCGACATTGAGCAATTGTTGGGCGAAAATTCGACTTTACCCCCCCGAATTTCAGAACCATCGAGCGATTCATCCCAACACGCTTCCCAGGCCGATCAATCCACAGCTCGACATCGCAGGATATCTCTCGGACTCGGGGAGAGGCTCGCACTGGCAACTGGGCTTGGGGGCTTGCAGGCCTCGCGCCCCAAGTCACCAGAGTCGCCGCCCTCAGACTCGAAAGACGAGGCATTTACTCCTCCAGAGGCTCCTGAGACGTCGCCCTCCTCGCCGTCTCCTATCCACTCTCCTCGGTCTTCCCCTGCTTTGCAGACGAAGGCTGCCTCTCCGGCACTCAAGCCGAGAGCTAACAAGTCGGCCTCAGCCTTGCGATTGAAGCCGCCCCGCGCACCCAAAGTTGACACACTGTCGCTGAAACTTGACTCATCTGGTCCACCCCCGCCGTCGTCTTCGACGTCCAGTGATGCACCGATTCCTTACGTCACCCCGACGCCCATCCGCGAGCGCCATGAACCCCCCGCATTCGCTGTGACATCGCGGCCAACCTCACATGCAAGCAACCTATCACTTGGGACACTTGCCGCACCCGACAAAGTCGTCGTAGATACGGATTCGAGACCGGGGCCGCGACGTGCAACGCCAGGTATTGCAGACCAGCCGAAACAAGATCAGCAGCAACTGCGGCGGCAATTGCAGGAAGAGCCCCAGACACTGTGCGCGTCGTTCGCAGTGTCCCGCCGAAGATTTCCAGAGAAGAGCCGCTCCCTGTTCCTCGTCCTCAGCCGCGTACGCGCGCGCCGTCTGCGGGAGTGACTGTCTCGAACGTTCACCTGACCCCGCCGCGGTCGTCCGCATCGACTTCGCCGCCCGGCTTTCGCCAGGTCCCGGGTGGTGGCGCAGTCGCGCCGCCACGGAGGCCATTCGCCCTGCGCGACAGCAGTCCAGTGAGCTCTGCAGGTGACTCGAGCAGCAGCCGCATGCCTGCAACACCCCGAGACGGAAGTGAGCTTGGTGTTGGCCCTACCGCTCGGCCAGGTCATCGGAAGCGTGCAAGTGTGACATTTGTCGACGAACCGGAAGACGAACGGGAAGGGAGGGAAAGAGAGCGGGAGTCGAGGAGGACCAATTTGAGTAGTCGACCGGGTCACGGAAAGGGGCCTGCTGCCGTCGCAAGCTCGAGTGACGAGGAGGATGACGCGAACGCGAAGCCGAGGAGAAGCGGAAAGAACGGCGGCGTGGCGAAGCGAAGGCTGCTATCGAGGTGCGCGCGATCTAGTTCGTCGTAATTATACATTTCACGAAACTGACAAACACATAGCTTGGCAATGTGATTAACGGCACTGGTCCTATTGACGACGACGACGACGATGACGAAGAGGGGCAACCGATGAATGTACCCCCTCGGATGACTATGGCGATGGGCATGGGAATGAATCCGGGCAACAACATACCCTTCCCGAGTGCCGTGGGTCCTATGGGCCTACAGGGTCAATGGGGCCCACCTGCCGCGCCGGGTGGGAACCCACTCGGTAGCATGTCGATGCCGAATTTCCTCAATGCGGGCACCGGTCCTGGCCTCGCTGGCGGGATGAACGCGAATCCAGGTATGAACATGGGTGCCGGCATGGTCGACCCGCGGGTATTCGCTGTACACCAACAAGCGATGATGATCGCAAAACACACGTACCAGCTTGCCGTTGCCCAGCAGGCGATGCGGGATGCAGCAGAGGAGTGGGAACGTGGGAGCGCGATCAGCGGATGGGGCGGTGGACAGTCGAGTGCCGGCGCCCGAGTATGCTTGGCATGGGCATGAACATGAACATGAACACGAACATGGGTGGCGGTGGCGGCGGCATGGGAGGCTTCCCCGGTGCCGCAGGCCAGTTTGCTATGCCCGGCGCTGGCGGTATGGGATGGCCTGGCGGGCCAATGCCTGGGTTCCCTGGCAACCCCCAGCGCTCGATGTATGCAGGTAACCTATATGCCGCGAGCGAGATCGGCGGTGGCGGCGGCGGCGGCAATAGGGCGGGCCAGGGCGGGTGGGCGACCAGTAGCGTGTATGGAGAGTCGTTCGGCGCACCGCGCGACCGCTCCTCGCGCGCGTTCCGCCAGAGTCAGATGATGCAGGGCCCCAGACAGGCGGTGGCCACGGCGGCGGCGGGGCCACACCTGCGCTCAAGCGGGACAGTGGGAGGCCACGGACGCGGACTGCACCGTCGGGTTCGAGCGGCGTGCCACGCCCGACGAATACTGGCGCGAAGAGGCGGCCTGCTGAGGGCGGCTATGGACTGGTTGGGACCGTGTCTCCGCCTTCGAGCTGGAAGGGTCCTGCATGACAATCGGTGAGTGCGTCCACTTTTTGTGGTCCTTCTCCGAGCTGACTGTGCGGCGCTTAGGTTTGTCAATCAAGCGCTCCTTCTTTCGATGACAGTCCGTGCCGTGTGTTTCTCATCTATTTTGTTCGCGGCAGCTGTTTTTGGACCATGAGTTTTTCATCGTTTCCCATGACTCGCAAGCCTAGTCGTGTCTTTTTACTCTGCGTCACTCACAGTTGTCTCTATCCCCACGAACCTAAAAACTGTTTCCGTCAATCACTCTTTGTTGTTCATTGTCTTGTCTAGCATTTCTCTCTCTCTCTCTCATCACTCTCACTTGTTATTACTTTATGCATCGGCTATTCCAGTCGTCATAGTTGTGCTCTCCTTCTTGGCCATAATCTCTATTCCCCCCCCCTTTTTTTTTTTTTTTTTAATATTTTCCTCTTGCAATCTTTGCATTACCCCCTTTCTCATTGTGAGCTCACAAACGTACCCCATTCCTTTACGAACCACATCTCTGTCTCGTACAATGTAATCTGTGTGAACGCCACATCGCAATTATGATTGTCTGTTCCGCTTCCGATGGGAGAGACGCGCGACGTTTTGCGACCAATTTTTGCCATTGCACATGATAGCGTCCGTTTTGATCAACTGACCAGATCTGACCGATCTGACCTCTAAAGCGTTTTGCGTTTTCAGATACAGTACAGTAGCTAGTCAGCTGACGATAGCAGATCGAGAAAGAAATATTAAATCACAATAATACTGAGAGCTTGACGACGACGTCGCGACTTCGCCTCGCACGCTCACTCACCACGTTGACCCCAAGGGGACCATGAAAAGCAGACCCTCTTGGAGAAGTGGCCTCTTAACGCTAGACTGAACGGGCGCGCCCATCACCGGGGCCATGAAAGTCAAACTCGGCCAAAAATATATGACAGTGCTGGAAGCTATGTGACGGAGCGGAGAGGACAGCTTCCCAATTAAATGCCTTTGTCCTTGCCGCAGCGATTCACTGTATCTGCTCCTGCGTCGCCGACATTTTGCGTGTCGACGGATGTTAGCTGTCCGGTGCAACCGATATTCTCCGCCCCCTTGCACCTGGAATATTGGCCTTCGAACTGGGCAGGAGCCCCGGCGATACAGTACAGAATACACATACATGATAATGTACAGTAGTACGCAAAGATCTATAGGAGGGATGGTCTAAGGAAGGGCATCAGAAATGGGCCGCACAAACAAAGAGAATTTCTCGCGCACAGCTGCTTGTGTGTATGAGCCAGAAATCACCATAGGGTTCCGCTAGTAAAGTGATCGATAAATGGACTCTTCGATGGGAAAGAAATCATGTGTACCTACGAATCCTGCCCCGCATAGGACCGTCTCTGAGTCAGATAGATTAATCAAGATAGTCAGGAAAGCGACACCTCACTAGAGTTACTAGGTTACTTGGAACTACTGTAGCCCAGCTAGTCACACTACGCTAGGTCATAGTGGACACTCCTAGCCATTCTAGGCATGTGTCATTTTCCTGATGCGCGCCCCCATGCCAGCCAAGACAGTGCGACCGGGGACAGCGGTGATCAACAATTCCCCAAATCGTTAGACCACTATGGCGAAGAGCAGAACAAATGGCACACCGATACGGTATGGGCTGAGAAGCTGACAACTCTTTTGTTGTGGGCCCACGGCACGATAAGTACCTTTCCGACGACAATTTCGCGGACACCCGAGGCCCAGCCACCAAGGTGAGCACAAAGAGTGGGTGCGCCCTACATCCAGGCTGTTCACGATCCCCGAAGGTCTTGTTCATTAGTACCAGCGGTGCACTCTGCGCAAAGGCATCCCATGATTCCCCCTTTTCCAAGCGCTTCACCAATTTTTTTTTTCTCATTTCATTTGAAGGCGGGCGGCTTACCTCGGGCATTGCCGAATGAGAATGCGGGTTTTGTACAACGCCGTGCCACCGGCCCGTCTCACCGTCCGTGTTCGTCGCTGACGGCACTTCTGCCAGTGCCCAGTTTCTGTGTTTAATGCTTCTCTAGTCGGCACCCTTCTTCGGTGGCCCGACCATTCCGGCGCATGACCACATCGCCGCCGGATCCAATGACATTTCGGACGTGAGGGCGAGGTAGAGGAGCAGGATCGCGGGAAGGGTGCCGAGGTGGAGGACGATCTGGCACACGATGCTGCCGTCCGCGTTATTGGACTGGCGATGCGGTGATGCCCGAGGAGCATCATTACCTCAGCGACAAAGTGTGGGCTCGACGACGGTGGGCGGTGTTGCCCTTGCGCACCATCGCAGCTCGTAACTCCAAGTTGGTGTCAAGGCGTCTGTTGCTTTGAGCTTTTTTTTTCTGGTTTGATTCTTGGAGGTGATCTTATTGCACGCTTTTTTTCGAATGTGGGGAGCAGGATGACGTCTTTCGGAATCATTATGCACTAACTTGTGGGAGATACAATAATATTGACCGGATACGTCAGCATGACATTCATAACTGAAAGTGAAGTTTTTATTAAAAAAAATAACCTTTCGACGACGACAGGCATCGATCAAGCAGGACACTTATTGAGGACCTGACTATCGGTGCACAAAGTCTGAAGGGGAGTCAGCACTAGTCCGCTGAACGTGGGGGTTAACTACGTTAACATCCGGAATTGACGACAGCGCCCGTGAAAAGGTATTGAACATACGTGTTCTGCGTTCTCACGCGGACCGACGACTGGTGGCCATACTCAGTATGAATGCCAAGCCACCCGGAATCCCGGATTCGATCTCCTCTGGCAGGCAGCGTGAAGCGTGTAGCGTGCACTTTGAAGCCTGCAGACTATCCTCTTCCTATCACACGGAGTAAGCGACAGAGAGGACGGCAACCAAAGATCATGAAGCTCTGATTCACCTTTCGCAGTACAATTGTTCAATTGAGTGTTGACCGTGCTTGAGTACATGGTGACTTTTACTCTTCAACTGTACCACAGACAGCCAATATCAGTGAGGATGGCGAAGCCCTTTGCGGCGCGGTTATTGAATTGGCCAAGCTCGATATCCCCATGGATCCACATGATCCACACTCCGCTGGCACACCTTGGATGACACAGGGCGGAGCCGGAACGAACGTCCATAGGCTGAAGAACAAAAGAAATCCTTGACGGCAGATGAACAGCCTCGTTGTCATCAGTATAGTAGGGGATCAACGGCGATGTTCTTGCGGGCCAAACTCTCCATTGCGGTGGCCCAACTGGCAGCTGGCGGAACAGGCCGTAGATGGACTGAGACAACCCTGCTTAAAGCACACGCCCGAAAGGGTCTGGTGTGACGCGCGTTGAGGGCAGGCCACAGCTCTTAGCGCTACGCGCGCATCACGTGCCGGTTCGTTGTCACAAGTCACAATTCGCCACAAAAGAAGTGTCGGTTATTAAAAGGGTTTCGAACATGAACGTGAACGGGATTGACCCGCAGTTCCATGGACTCAAGCTCGGCTGATCACCTTCGTCAAGCTATTGACGATGAGATAAAATCATTGGAGGCGTCTTTACGGGCGCTGAAATCCCGTCGTAACGCATTGGTCCCCATCTCACATCTGCCCCCTGAAATCCTCGCTGCGATATTCCTTTTTTTGTCACCCTCCGTGTGGAATAGAGGAATTAACCTTCTGGAGTGGCTATCTGTCACTCATGTTTGCCATCGATGGCGCGACATCGCACTCGCTCACCCCCGCCTTTGGAGTCACATCAACTTTATCAGCCTGAGGCTGACTCCGGCTGGGATGGCTGGGATGCTCGCCCGGGCGAAGATGACACCCCTTCATTGGAAAGCCGAGATTGACCATTGGAGTACGGCGAAGTTGGAGGCTTTTGAGCGGCAACTCAAGGCTCATATATCCCACACCAGCTATCTCGACATCACCGGAGATCTTACGGCTTCTCCCCCCCTCGGGCAACTCGTATCAACTGCTCCGATTCTAGAACTCCTCGCCCTGTCGCACAGACCCCTCCTGGATTCACCCATAATAATGCCTGACGCCCTTGTTCAAGATACAGCCCCCAGGCTTACAACCATCAGGCTCGCCAATTACGACATTAGTTGGAAGTCACCTCTCCTCAAGGGTCTGCGAAGCCTCGAGATAAACAAGTTGTCCACAGAGGCGAGGCCGAAACTACAAGATTGGATGGACGCTTTAAACGGAATGCCCCATCTGCAAACGCTCTTCCTTCTTTCCTCCTCCCCCATTGCTTACTTTGATGTCCCACCCACATATGAGCCGCAGTCCACAGTCACACTCCCCTCCCTAACTCAATTCTGCATCTCCGGTATCGCGGCAGATTGTTCCCTCGCACTCGCACACCTCGTATTGCCTGCTCTCACCTCGCTGCGTGTGGATATCCAGTCTCACGACTGGGACGGCGATGATGTACGACAAGTTCTCCCACGTGTTGCCCGAAATGCCCATGGTCCCCAGGACTCCGAGCCACTTCAGAGCATACTAATCAGCAGCGAGAGGACCCGCGCTGAAATCCTTGCATGGACCGTGCCTGGGGCAGACCTCAAGATCCAAGATCGGCTCGCGTTTCTCCTTGCGCCGGGCTCTGCACGCGTAGTGTTCTCTGCCTGGAGCGTGAACTGGAATGTCGGGACTGACACCGCGATCTTTGACGCCTTGTTAACACACCTACCGGTGGCTTCCATTTCGACTCTTACCACACAGAATTATGCAAACCTTGGCAAGGAGGTTTGGCTCAATCACGCGCCGAGGCTGCCCTCGCTGGAGCGGGTACGCCTTTCTCGCTCTGCGCTCAGGGCATTTAGAGAGATGCTTGAAAGCACCCCGCCAGACGGTCCCCTGCTCCCATTGTTGACAACACTTATCCTCGTCGACGTTTCGTTAACGGTACTCAAGACGTACCACATCCGCGATATGCTCATGGAGCGTGTGGGCCAGGGCATTCCGCTAGAGACCCTCGACTTGAGAGCGTGTATCGCGACTGACCGCGCAGTTCAATTGCTCGCAGAGATTGTAGCGGATGTACAAGGACCCTCGGAGGCCATAAGCACATTTGACCCAGCATTTATCGACTGGTCCAGAGAGGAGGTCGGTTCCGACGACTCTGACGAGGGCGGATACTACGATACAGATGAGTACGACGATGATGAAGACGAGGTTGAGTCAGAGTATGGGCAATACTCTGACGACTACGAGTACTACTCTGATTCTTACCATGATGATTTCTAGTCGTTGATATGTCGCCCGAGATCGTTGTCGTGCCTTGCTAGTTTATTGTACTCGAGCACGTACTGTACCATATAAATTTGCTGACCCTAAATTGCCCCATAAGAGTGTGGGAAATGCAAGGTGGCCAGGGCGGCCCTCTCACCCACAACTCCATCATGGTCGGTCCGTGGCCACTGCCCCTCATGTTCATTCGCTTTCACTCTACAAACGCAGCAAAGCCATCTCTCAGACTTGTCGCCGAGCTTCGCAAGCTCACGGAGGTATCAATCACAAAAGCCCGCGAAGCGCTCGCCGCATCGAACAACGACGTCTCCGCCGCCCTCGCGTGGCTCCAAAACGACCTCGCCGTCTCCGGCGCGAAAAGGCGGCCAAAGTCGCGCACCGCGCCGCCAGCGAGGGCCTCGTCGGCGCGGCCGTCCTCGCGCGCGGGACGGGCGCGCCGCAAGGTCGCGGCGGCGTGCGCGCGGCGCTGGTCGAGCTCAACTGCGAGACGGACTTTGTCGCGCGCAACGCGCTCTTCGGGCGGCTCGTCGCGGACGTGGCGCACACCGCCGCGTTCCTCGCGGAGCCGGGCGCAGCGGAGCCCCGCCCGACGCACACGCACACGCACACGCCCATGCTCGCCGTCCCGCGCGAGCGGCTGCTCGACGCGCCGCTGCTTTCTGCCGAGGGCCCGGGGGCACAGCATGGAGCTGGTGGCGCCGCACAGGGGATGACGACGGTCGGGAGCGCGATACGCGAGGCCGTTGCGAAGCTCGGCGAGAACATCGTTTTGCAGCGCGCCGTGAGCGTCGTGCACGATCCGGTCCCGCGCGCGCGCGCGGATCTTGGTTTGCGCGTGGCGTCGTACACGCATGGTGGGCTGTTGGCCTCGCAGGGACGTATTGGCGCGCTTGCGCTCGTCGCGCTCAAGTCGCCCCGCCTGACGCCACTGCTGAGCACCGTCGAATTCCGTGAGGAACTCGAGCGTATCGAGCGCTCTCTTGCGCGGCAGATTGTCGGGTTCGACACGACTGCGATACGCGGCGAGGAGGGCGCTCTGTACGACCAGCCGTTTATGATGTCCGGAGACGCGCATGAGGGCGAAACAGTCGGGGCTGCATTGTCACGATGGGCAAGGCAGAAGCAGCTGATATTGGACACGGATGAGGCGGATACGGGTGGTTTGGAGGTGGTTGAATTCGTGAAGTGGACAGTTGGAGACTCCTCCACCTTGGCATAGATTGCGTCGTGACGTGTCAGATCCTTTTTTTCAGCTCGTTCGAACTGCTATCTACGATAATAACCACCACTCTCATCATATACTCTATCATGGTATTTATACTACCCTTGCTCGACACCTACATTGCACTGTGTAATAAATAGCCTCTAAACCAACGGATCGAGACGTCTAAAACGGTCGAATCCCCAACGGAAATCACTCCTTCACCCTCGTCTTTACCCTGTTCGGCTTGGCCGTGCGTATTACTACAGGAAGACCATAGGAATAACTCAAGCGGAACTTATGGTGATCGTCCTTCACCGAAAGCGACCTAGCAAGTTACAAAAAGTGAGAAGCTCAGCGATACGTAAGTAGTAGCCACACTCACAGCACTGTAAAGACAGAAGTCAGTCAGGTGTTAGTGTTAGGTGTTAGGTGAGACGAAATAGTGAACGTACACGTTATGCCCTGGTTCAGATAGAAAGTTCCAAGTCCCTATTCCCGAACAGTAAGGTTCAGCAGAACGGCCAGAAATGAAATATCATTACGGTAAGTATATGCCACCACGCGTGTCCTGTTCAACGTGTTCAGTACGGCATAGTCCTCCCCGGACGTGGCAGACCTACCTTCCATGAAGAAAGCTACCGGCCACCCGACAGCATGCTTTATGCGAGTCCAGGGACCACAAAAAATATTGTCAAGATTCCATACAAGGAACCCAAAGAGGAATACGAAGAGACCGGTCCTCAAGATCTCGATGATAGCAGCCTTCTTTTTATCTGGGATAGTCCTGGATGCCTCAGACCAGCCGACAAGATATACCTCGCGCAAAAGCGTCACAACCATGAGTGTTGCAAATACGCATTGGTGATACACAGGATCTCGATATGCAAAGCTGCAGACATGGGATCAGCAACTACGGCACATGGAATCCAAAATTCAAAACGCACTAGCTCGCTGTAAATGCGACGTCGAAGACCACGGTGGCGACGACTATGAACTTGCTGTAACCGGACTTGAACCCAAAGCCAGGCTCCGATTCGAGAAGCACAGCCAAGAAGAAGCTGGCGACGTAGATCATCGGCAGCTCGTCGGCAAGCTGAGCCTCATAAAGGAGCGTTGCGTGGAAGAAAAAGCTGCCGAGCCCGATCAAAACACACCCCTGCAACCTCGGTGGGATCAGAACTCGACGACCAAAGCGGCAGGTATGAACGCCGAGGACGAACAGCGAATCCTACGAGATAGCGAGCAGGCAAAGACTGCTTCAACGACAAACTCGCGCCGTACAGAGATATGCAAACGAAGAAAAGATTGGAAAACGTGTTGGAGATCTCTGCCACGTAGTGCGAGAACTGATAGTTTGCCTGACGAACGGCGGAAAGAGGGAGAGGTAAGATTTGCCCCGGAACTCGGAAAAGAGCGGCGCACCTCGCACCAGTCAAGGGTAGCCGTGACTGGGCCCCAATGTCCCGAGTGACCCGTCCCCGCGTCCATTCCCTTGGCGTCGAAGCGACCCGAGACTTGATCGATTGATCTCTTGAGACTCGGACGGAGTTTGGTTGGGTTGGCGGTTGCGACCAATGGACAAAAATGACAAATATTGTTCCTAAACTTACCCTAAATAAGGTAGGTACAGTGTCCTGGATGTACTACTGTAACTTACTGTACTCCGATGTGGTTGATTTCTGTCGCGCTTCTCGAATCTTTTGGTTATAGTGATCGGGACTGGGTGGTATGCGCACGGATGGACATCGATAAATAATGATCGATTTCTTCGTTTGTGGCACAAAAAGGTGTACAAAGGCCGATGTCAGTCTCTTCGATCATTTTCAGAATGATATCCTTCTCCTGGTTCAGGAGGATAAGAGGGCGTTTCCCAGGTGCCCTTCCAGCGCACAAGCTCAGCGCCTCAGCTTGTGATAAAGCCAGTTGCGGCTTTCAACAAGAATGCAAGCAGGGAAGCGCTGCAGTGGGCTCCCTCCCTTGGCAGAAAAGGTGAGTTATTGCGCAATTTCGTTGATGCTTTTCTGGAGCTGTTCACTTAAGTCATGCCCGCATTGTCATGTCGCACTCACCCTCGTTCTTCCAAATCCCGGTCACTCAGACCTCGTGAGCCACATTCCCGGCCATGTACCTATCCTCCAGAGGAGACTCGCGTAACTTTTTTGTCACCCGCCTCTTCTTACTAGTAACCATAGTGACGGGATGAAGCCTCTGAGGAACAGACGTGAGCTTTTGAGGTTCTTTGAAGCCTTCAAGGCAGTTGTGAGCATATGACTCGGCTTCATGTATAGGTAATTGTTAGCTTTTTTGAATCCGAATTTGTATACCGCAGTGCATGCTACATGGTACAGAGGTGATCATATAGTGACCACGTCGTGTACTTAAGATTGTGCGGTGTGGGCTTTTTTTATTCCGAATTTCTATTCCGCGCACATGTAACTATCAACAGAGGCGGTCATGTATGTCTACGCTTCCCGCATTTGTGGTGTGATTAACTAGGGTTCTCGTGAATGGGGTAGTATGTACCTGTGGTATCCCAGGCTGATATCAACCGATCGCGAGCCACCGCCCGAGTTGCGTTCATCGTGGTGTGCGGACACGTTCAGTCCAGCTCCCAGACCAGTCTGCATGGTCTCGCATCTAGCTCTCGTCCTCCAGGAATCGGAGGATACTCTGCAGCGCCTCGGTGGTCGAACAGTTGAGGAGTTGAGGTAAGGTCCCACACTCTCCCGTGGAATTAAATGAGAGGTGTTTTTGTCTCGCATCATTAAATCTCGGGCATTCGAGTTGTGTTCGACCATCTGAGGGAGCGCCCCGCAGGCCGGGGGCAGCCTATTACCTCTTCCGGTATCGGGTTCAGTTCGGGAGTTTGCTTTGGAGGATTCGGAAGGCATAGTCGCCCGTTAAGGCCGAACACCGCACCGACGGTCGTCCTTGTCACCGTCATTCTCCACGTCGTCGCCATCAGTCATGGGTTGAGGCTGGGCTCCCGTGAGATCGGCTCTGTCCTAGCTCTTTGTGGATTGCACATGAGGCACCGTGGCACGAGGGCCCGGGCACCGCGCGGCCAGCCCAGACGATGAATGCACCACGCCAGATGCGCACCGGCACACCCTCCGCTGCACACGGGGTCCCGAGTTTTCGTGCCCACTCCTGCTTGTGAAGAGGGGACCCGCGTCAGCGACCGTGCACTGTACAGAGTGGCACGTCTCCACTGTAGGTTGACACACCAGCCTGAGAACCGGTGCCACCTCATGAGGTCAGAAAAAGGGCGGTGTCGGAGCCTGAGGGGTCCAGCCGCACTCCTCCTTCCGTTTCAGTGCGATCGGGCGTGTTGGGTTCGGGGTCTGTGCGCGAGAAAGGGAGGGAGGAAGGGCGGCGGCGAGCGAGCAGCGAGCAACGGAGATCTGATTGGGAGAGGCAGGCCGGTGAGATGGAGGCGGATATTCGTAGGAGCGTGCGTCCGTGAAGTGTAAAGCAGAGCAGGACAGATGTGCGGCGGCGAACGAAAAGATGTTATGCCCGCGGAGTGGATACAGAGCGGGTGCGAGAGCAGAGCAGAGGCGGAGGGCCAAGTGAGAAGGACCAAGTGAGAAAGAAGGAACAGAAAGGAATTCATGCGATGGCGATCCTCAGACGTGCTCAACCACTGTCCCATATAGTCATTTGACATGAGTGTAGGAGACGCAGAAACCGCCAGCAAGGAAGCCGGGGGGAAGGGACCAATGCGCCAACGAAACGCCTGTCGTTCAAGACGCCCGATAAATTATATAGAGGATAAATAGATGCGCTGCGGTATACAACTTGAAATTCAACCAAAAAAATTAATTATCACCCATACATGAAAGCTCTTCAAGTCAAATGCCCACAATTGCCTTGAAGGCTTCAAGGCACCTCAAAATCTCACGTCTGTTCTCCAGAGGCTTCATCCCGTCACTATGGTTAAGAAGCGGATGACAAAAAGTTACGCAATCTCCTCTGGAGGATAGGTACCGTGGGCAATGTGGCTCGCCAAGGTCTGAGTGACCGGGATTTTGAAGAATGAGGGTGACGTGCCGACCATGACGATGCCAGGCATGACCTCAAATGAACAGGGTTTCAGAGGAGCATGAACAAAATTGCGAACTAACTCACCTTTTCGGCCAAGGGAGGGAGCCCAGCCGCTTCCCTGCTCGCATTATTTGTGTTGAATGCTGCAACTGCCCCTGCCACAAGTTGAGCCTGTGCATCAAGAGGATCCCCGGGAAAGACCCTTTTATCCTCCTGGACCAGAAGAAGGATGGTATTCTGAGAGCGATCGAAGATACATACATCGGCCTTCGTATGCCTTTTTTCACCGCAAATGAACAAATCAATGCTCATCCGTGTGCGTGCCACCCGGTTCCAATAATCATAACCAAGAACCCTGAAAAGCTTGGCAGAAAAATCAACCGCAGAGGATTCCTCACTTCCGGGAATCATGGTGAGGTCAAGCAGGTTGATCAACTCTGCGTGAAGAGCTTGTTGCATGTCATTGGCGTCTGCGACAGCGAGCAGCTCCTGGTCAACCGAGGGCGGCGGTAGCTCCTGTGACGTGGGAGTTGTTGGGGTCTTCCCAGGAGTTATAGAAAACCTGCCTACCTGTAAGCCAAAGAACGTGGTGGGGGCCATCTGATTGACGGTGATATTATAAGAGGCAAGGTCGTTTCGTGTCCAGTCGTTACCGAATTTGGCGGAACGAATGAGGTTAGCCATGATTGCGGGAGGCGTCGTCAGGAGTGCTTTTATACATGACTGTACATCGGAACCTACACGGCTACACGGGTTCTGCCGTCCTCCATATCCCATCGCACCGCCGTTCCATCCTATCGCGTCCTCCCTGAAATGTATCCCCTTTCTTTAAAATCGCTCCACGGTCGTCTGCCACCCATCCTCCGTTTTCTCCGATTCCTTTTAGGGGTCCTCGGAATCATCTCTTCGTACCCCCGCCCTCCAACGACTACTCATAATGAGGAAACAATGCCCCTGTCTGCACTGTCACGACATCTCTCACACAGCGTCCACCCCCTGCCATTCAACCAATTTTCCATGTGTGGGTACAGGCGGCTCTGGCGGCTCCATTTCTCTTCGCACCGCGGTACGTTACGTCACTTTCCTCCCACCGCTTCCTCCGTTCCTCCGTTCTCGTCCTCGCCCCTGCTCTGTCACGTTACTTTGATCGTCGTCTTTGCCGGCAGTGACGTCCCCTGCCCCTCTTGCCTGGATCTCCATTGCCCAATGACGCTTGTAATGATTGATGTCTTGCATCTGCAAGTCTCTCCGTTCATCCCATCCCTCAGTCAAACCCCCCCCATTTCTGCCTTTTGCCTTTTTGCTCATGTCCGCCACTCCATCCGGGTCAATTGTCGTTGAGAACGTGCGAGCCGTCGAGCGTCGGGGGCTCTCCCCGCTGCGTTCTGTTGGATGCACAGGTTTACATCGGGTTCCGCTCTGCCCGTGCTCCTCGCCGCGGCCTCGCGCCGATCGAGCCTCCTGCCGCGCGCTGTCCCACATCTCCGTATGCCGCCTGCTCCTGCTCCGTATTTTACATTCTCCTCCTTCCGACGCATTCCACCACTTCGGGCCTCCGCCGTCCTGTCTTCGCGATGACGCATGCTGTGACTGTGACGCGTGTCCCGGTCCTACAGACTGAGTTTAAACAATCAATTGACAAGCGAATCGAAATTAATAGGGTACAACGTGAACAAAATATAAATGTCTTCCCAGTCAAGCGGCGAGACTGGCGATTGCACGCACGGAACCTGCTGACGGAGGAGGAGGGCTTGAAATGCCTGTACACCAGAGTCCATCTTTTGTCCAGGGAGTCGAACGGAGCCTGAAGATCCATAAATCGCGCCGAGTGTGGCAAGCCATTGCTGTTAAGGACGTACAAGAGAGCCAACCATCCCTGGGAGACATCGGCAGAATGAGATACGCCGAAACCTAAGAGTAAGGAAACAAGAGGTTTGGGCCCAGGTTTTATTTTAAACTACCACCAACCGATCACCACGCCCGCGCCCATGGACTGACGCTCACGACGACAACGAGCACCGCCTGCGTCTTCCCCTCCCTGTACCGCGTCGCCCATCCTATGTTGATCCGGAAATGCTTTATCCCCCCCTCCCCTCTTTTTTTATTTACAATCCATTAACGTCCGCCCTGGCACTAGCAACCACACCGCCTCTCTTGTAGGTACCCGCCTCGGGACACGGGCCCCATATTGGGTGTACAGGAGAGCGTCACGGCGTCTAGGTGAGCTAGCCCCTATGTAGGACTAGCTGGTTAAATCCTGTACCTGTACATACATACAGTAAAGGACAAGTCTACAGTACTCTTCCCGCCCTTCTCATTGGTTGCAAATGGCGGCTCTCATTGGTCGATCGTTGAAGGACGTTAATCATGCTTCTGTCGTGGGTCGGGGGTTCGCGTGTGCACCCGTGCGTCTTAGCGGCTGTGTTCTCCCGGCGATAGATGAGAGCAACTCTATGCTGCATGAACTGTGTGTGCATAGGTTGACATCTCCCTATCTTAGCTGTAAATAATTATTAATATACTGCAAATTCTACGTTTTTAGTTTTTTAGAAACGTGAAACTTGATGTGATGACCGATGACCAGAACGTACACAGCCTGCCTTAGTAGCTCTCAAACTCTCTCCAGCCGGCACAGGCAATATTAATGTGACTGTCTGATCGTTCCAATGTTCAATCCCAACGGCACAACAGTGTCAAGAGCAATGGACGCCAGTTACAGTGAGTATTTGCCTCGCCACATTATTGGTGCTGAGATCGCCCCGCCATTCGATTCGCCAGCGCAGTGCGTGCAAAGGCACAGAGCGCTAAACAGATAAATTTGGACGCGCCTCTGACATAAGAAGTCCACCCACTTCCAGGAACGCACGGGCACACATGTCCTCAACGTGCCCATTGATCGACCCACTCCGCACTTATCGACGAATGATTTTACGTCGTCAGAACTTCGCCAGGCGCGGTCCGTCGAAGATGCACTGCCCGCCACCAGATCAGTTATAACTGTCCCCTGTTCGATGTCCCACTGAGTGGCGTCCCTATTTCCCCGATGTTTTTCGACCTCTTCCTGAACTTCCGGGTCGCCGCCGTCCTTGGCTTCTTTCTGGTAGCCTTTTACGTGGCCCGGCGAAAGAAGCGAGGAGACTACCCGCTTCCCCCAGGGCCCAAGGGCTTCCCAATCATCGGAAACCTGCTCGATATGCCCACCCGCAACGAATGGATGACATTTCAGAAATGGAGTAAAGATTTTGGTTCGCGCCGTTATCCTTTGCTTCCCAGAAACTGTCCTGATTTGTTGTCCTCAGGATCAGACGTCGTGCACGTCGATGTCTTTGGTACACACATCGTCGTCTTGAACTCTGTCAAAGCGGTGAACGAACTCCTCGATAAGCGGTCAGCGATCTACTCCGATAGGTGCGTGCCTCGCTTTTGTACGGCGTGCCGTTGCTTATGGTCAGCTAGACCTGCGATGCCCGGCTTGACTACACTGTAAGAGAATGCGTTTTGTAAAGCCGTTCTGTCGCTCAGTCACGCGGCAGCATTGACATGGATTGGAACTTCGGTCTCATCGAGTATGGCCCCAGGTGGCGACACTGGCGCAAGGCGTTCCACACGTTCTTCAATCCCCAAGCGGCGGAGGAATTCCAGCCCACCGAACTCGGAGGCGCCCATCGGCTACTCAGGGATCTACTTGCAACGCCCAACGAATTGTTACCACACTTGCGACAGTGAGATCGTGAATCTCAATTCATCTCCAATCAGTCAGTTGCGCTGATATTGCCCCAGTATGGCCGGGCGAATCATACTTGCTATAGCTTACGGTATCGATGTCGCGCCGCGTGGGGACCCTAATGTGGAGGTCGCTGAGAAGGCGGTCGGCGCAATCATCGCAGGTTCGCTTCGGGGTCGGATTTTCGACCTGTTCCCCTTCCGTGCGTACGCCCCCCCATGTGTCTAGATAATTTCAAATTTCCCCACCACGCGTTCGACCAGTCGTGCACATGCCCTGGTGGTTCCCTGGCGCAGGGTTCAAGAAGGAGGCACAATCAAAATGGGTGCCGCATGTTAAGACCGCACTTCACGCCCCGTATGAGGCAGTGAAAAGCCAACTGGCACGCAATCCCTTGTCCTTGGTCAAATATCTCCCCTGACCGAGAATCGTAGAGTGCGGGGACAGCCAAGCCCTCGGTGGCCGCGTCCATGATTTCGGAGCTCAATGAAAAGTCATCAGAGGAAGAACGGTACACGTCGATGGTGATACCGGCGACGATGTACCTCGGTACGTATCTCATTTCGCGAAAGTTGCCCCTTGTTCTTATCGATAATATTTGATGGTAGGGGCAGAAGATACGGTCAGTTAGCGATTCCCGATCCCCCAGATAGGAAACTAACTCCCGTCTAGACCGTGTCTGTCGTTCACTCGTTCTTCCTCGCGATGGTACTCTATCCCCAGGTGCAGCGTAAAGCGCAGGCAGAAATCGATGCAGTGGTAGGCACGGACCGCCTCCCCGACTTCGCGGACGTGCCTCAGCTGCCGTATGTGACGGCCCTACTCGAGGAGGCGCTTCGTTGGCACCCCGTGGTCCCACTTGGTACGCCACAATTCCAGCTTCCCATCTATCCGCGCTTACTGATATATTTATATTTTTACCTTACGTGTCCTTGCGTCTAGCCATTCCGCACAGACTTACTACGGATGATGTGTATGACGGCTGGTTCCTTCCCGCGGGCAGTGTCGTCATAGGCAATACCTGGTGAGCGCCTGACGTTATCGCCATACGCTACGCTATGCCTCTCTCATGCTGGACTGCGCCCAAACCCCACAGCGGAATCCTACACCAGGAGGAAAACGTAGGTCCGCATCCGGATCGCTTTGTCCCAGAACGCTTTCTTCCTGGAGGGGGCGCCACTCTGGGCACGGCGGAAGTGGCATTCGGATATGGACGACGTATCTGTCCCGGCCGCTTTATGGGCCGGCGACAGCTGGATCGCGATAGCATCTGTCCTGGCTGCATTTGACATTTCCCCGGCACTGGACGAACACGGAAAGGAGATTATCCCCGAGGAGATTTATTTGGCTGGACTCGCGAAGTGAGCACTTTTTTTCTTCTTTTTTTCTTTTTTGTTTTGCGATTTTCTGTCACATTCGCCATTGCCGGATGGGGGGCGCGATGTCAAATAACGTGAGCTGAGCAAACCCGCACGTCGTTTCATTTGGCAGTTTTCCCAAGGAGTTTCCGTGCAGGATCAAGCCGCGGTCCAAGGAAGCGGAGGCACTCGTGTTGGCGACGGCACATGACAGCTGTGGTTAATTTCCTTTGGTTGATTTTTGATGGCTTCCCTCGGTTTTCTCGGATTTTGGCCACTCGGCAATGACGGCGGCCTTTTTCTCTTCCAACGTGGTGTAGTGTATGATTCCTTTTCGTGCGGTGTTGTACCCTCGCGATACATTCAGTGGTGCACGTGCGTAGCACGTTTTTGTTTTTTGTTTTTTCCACATAGGCGTGGCTTTGTACGTTATGGGCTGTATGGCACAACATTTTCTATCAAGAAGGGGTCGCTGGTACCATCACTGAATCGCCGTTGACCAAACATACAGTAGGTTTTTCCCACAACGAGAAATTTCTTGTGATAAAGTTATGGTGGCTCGATGTGATGCGATTGAACTCGATTAGAGGAAATCTGAACGCTGATTGTGACAGCGTGAGATAAAGATTCCCTAATAATAGACGGCGACGAGGGCATTGACTGTATGTATGCCTATTATATTGTTGTCGTATTATTGTTGTCGTCGCGAGCGTCGAGATCATCCTCATGAAAAATCAAATCAATTCCAACCTCACGTCCCACGTAAGTTATCTCGATAACTAACTATACATCTACCCAGTTAATACCCCAGCTTCGTGTCTATGACGTCTATAGTTTTTAGTTCGCGTCTCCAAGCGCCAGCGTGATCAGCACATAGCCGTTCGCGATCACGATCACCACCCAGATGAGGTATCCGACGCCCGCGAGGACCCATCCGTTGCTAAAATCTAGGTCCTCGCCCTCCGCGACGCTCTTCTCGTCTTCCATACCACCCTCCTGTACAGGCTGTGCAGCGACAGGTGCACGCACGCGCATTACAGTGCGCGAGGACGTGAGCCAGACAAGCGGGAAGATGATGAATGGGAGGACAATGGAGAGTACAACCTGCGAAGCGACGAGCATCGCGTTGATACCCGGTCGCCCCATGGCTACAGCCACAGCCATGGACGGGATGAGGCCCAATAGCCGCGTGATGAGGCGCCGTGCGAAAGGCTAGGATAGACGGGTAAGATAGGGCAATGACGCTCCTTGTCCATGACGATACTTACCGAGACGCGCCAGCGAAGAAATCCCTCGGACACGATCTGTCCCGCGACGGTAGCCACGAGGGATGCACTCTGACCAGAACACAGAAGTGCTATGGCGAAAATGGCCGCCGCTCCTGTACAAGGACTAAGTGACTGTCGTTTGTGAGCTACAGAACACCTCACCTTGTCCAACGACGTCGGAAAGAAGAGAATGAGCATCGTAGATATCGGCAGTAGCGTTGTCAACCCCGGGTTGGTGAAAGACGGCAGCCGCAAGAATCAATATCCTGCGACGTGCCCCATGAACGACATCGGCAGGCGAAGGGGGAGGATGATAAAGACATACAGCGAGTTTATTACGACAGCTACACCGAGAAGGTTGACAACGATATCCACTATGGCATGGTGTAGGTGGGCCTTGATAAACCGAAGGGAGTTGTTTGGCCTATCGGCGTGGCTTGCGAATTCATCCGACGCTTCACCATGCACTGGCCGGAAAAGGTTCAAAAACTTCCCGAGAAGCCCCGTCGGTCCAGTGGCACGTATATTGGTCATTCTAGGAAGGGAGACTGGGTTTACAAAAGCCCGGTCTTGCGTGGCCAAAGCAGACCCCAGAAAGAGGCCATGAGGCATAACTGTTGCGCCAAGAATACCCACAGCTGTACAATATTGACGGCGTTAGTACGAAAATCAAATTCGACCTAAAATGTCCGTACAAGTATACAGGCCGCCATGTTGGAATACGGCCTTAGATGGAACGAACCCATTGAAAGCCGCCTCCCACTCTACTTCAACCCTGGCGACCAGGACACACATGCACACGAGTACGATCAATACCTATCTCGCGTGAGATGCCGATGATAGCAGAGACCATTTTGTAAGTGCGCACCAGGATGCCTATGAGGAATTCGAAAGATCGCACAGGCCGACCACGGAGGGGGTCCGCGAAGGCGAGAATCAAGAGGACATCGAACGCGGTGAGGAGGACCCCGGCCCAAAGAGGGAGCTTGGGGAAGAGTAGATTGAGAGCAATCGCGGATCCAAGGAGCTCTGCCAAATCGGTACTGATGATCCCTATTTCTGAGACAACATAGAGAGGATATAAGACACCCCAGCGATAAAGCGTGGGGTACTTTGACCGATTGTGAAAGAGGAGTCGACAGTGAGAAGCAAGATCTGTTAAAGAAGCCCCAGTTAGGATAACGTAAAAAGTATGTGAAAAAAACCAGCTGACCCAGGCCAGTCACCACGCCTAGTTTACAAGACAAACTCTTTGATAAGTGGGTGAGAATCACTTGGCAGCGCAAAATAACGACGGAGGAAAAATACCTGGACAACTACCGCACAGATGCCTGACAATAGGACGACGAAGAGGAGTTTATATCCATAATCTGACCCTGCCTGTAGATCGACACCCCAATTTCCCCTTGGTTCGAGAACTGCGGGTGAGCCCTGGGTCGGACACCGACGGAGAGAAAAAAAGGACGTACGGGTCGAAATATGCGACGGAGCATATAATGCCAACCCCGACGTGTTTAGTTAGGTGTATCCAAACCTCTTTGGACCACTTTCGAAGTGTGGGATGCCTGCTTGGGGGGGCAAGGGACGGCTGACTCGTGAGTGATGGGGGCTCCGACATGGGTGGGATGAAGAAGGCATACGACCGGAAGGTGGTGCTAAAGTATAGGAGCGGTGACGGGCGAAGGGGGGATACCTTTGTGCTGGGTGAAACGAAAGAGCGGTAAGGACCTTTTCCAATGATGCGACCGCGGACCCCGCAGCGCGAGACATGCTACCATAGGAGGTTGCGCGCGCGTGTTGTCAATGTGCGAAAGGAAAGACCGATGTCAATGAATTGTTGTGGCAGACTGGTGGACATGACTGCGATCGTACAGTGGTATCCTCGCTGCCTTGCTCTCCTCCCGTCCCGTCCCGTCCATTTTCTCTGCGTACCGTGACCGCGGAAAGACTTTGCTCGCGCGTGACCGGGCGACTCGGCAATCCGTAGGAAATTACATAATTTTTCATACTTGGCAAAGCCATCGGCGGAAACGGCAACTCCCGCGAACCACCCCCGTTTCTATCTCATCTCACGCACACGCACGACACCACTCGTCTGGTTCGCTCAACCGGGAAATATCGTTGTCTCTCGATGCTTGGACTCACGCACGCTACGTGGCCCAGTGTCTGAAGCCCAACGATGCGTAGATCATTTGTTCGATATGTTCGCGTGATTTTTTTTTTCAGCCCGTGAACCACGGCAGGGATGGTTGCCACAGTCAGTGGCGTCACTTCTAGCACCTTCAGGGCCTGCGCCGGGCCTAAAGCATTCATTCAGGAGCTCAATAGGAGGATTCTCCTTTCTCTTCTCCTCCCACACTCCGGTAGCAATGGATGGGAAAATTGTGTAGTCACGGGGGCGATTGGACTGAAACATGTCATGTCCCAAATCAACGGTACACGACGCGACTGGCTTTACCCAATCCATGGGTCCAATGGTAACATTTATGGACCTGTTGTCATCGGGTCCTCTTTTTTTTTTTTGGGGGGGAGGGGGGGAAGAAAGGCAGATTTTCGGCGTTTGATAACTGAGCAGTCACTCGGTAGTTTTGGTGCTGCCCCCTCTCGTTAGTTTCGCTAGACTGAAAAACAAAAGCCTCACAGTCGCCGGAGATGACATGTAGCGAGTTCACAGTACAGTTCCCCAGGACCTTGTCGCTCTGCAACGGTTGGGAGCATATTTGGCGGTCTATTTTCCGGTGAACATCCAGTCTGCTGTCGTATCTGCGGGTCGATGGTCCCGATCTTGTCACTCTCAGTGATCGCATACAGAGGTTATGCCTTATTTATACACCGATTTGACATCGTCTCACCGACATCGACAATACAGCACAGTATTAATTAATGGCACGTCTCGAGATCATTCGGATTATCTTATCTTATCGCTGTGTGATTACTGTAAAAAGCCAATTTTTTTTGATTTTTTTCGATCCATATTTTGTGACGCGCCTCATTGCGGCGCAGCCATTCACCGCTCTCCTTCTCTCTCTATTCACCATGACAAAGTACATCATTGTTTCTGGCGGTGTCGTCAGTGGCATTGGAAAGGGAGTCATTGGTATGCGCCTGCAACTCTCTCTTCGCGACTCTGAGTTTAAACACTGCGAATAGCTTCGTCCACTGGCCTTCTCTTAAAGATGACGGGGCTAAAGGTCACTGCTATTAAGATAGACCCGTACATGAACGTTGATGCGGGAACCATGAGACCCACCGAGCATGGTGAGCGCTGTCCTAGGATGACTTGGGTTGTGTGCTCTGAACATTGCTCTCGTAGGGGAAGTCTACGTACTGAATGACGGCGGCGAGGTTGATCTCGATCTGGGAAATTACGAACGGTACCTTGACGTGACCCTGTCTCGGGATAACAACATCACGACCGGAAAGATTTACCAACATGTCATAGAGAAAGAGGTACGGTTACGCTGACAGCTTCCATAACCATCTCGTATTCAACCGGGCGCTGCACAGCGGCGCGGAGATTACCTCGGACGAACAGTGCAGGTGAACCTGCTTGACTAGGGTCGATTCAGCCAATGTCTTGATAAATCCATTTTTGCAAGATCGTTCCGCATATTACAGACGCCATTCAGGACTGGATAGAAAGAGTATCTAAGATCCCCGTAGACGAAACCGGCGACGAGCCGGACCTCTGCATCGTTGAGGTGTGTACCTCCCTCTTGTTTAGTCGCGGCCTTTTTCACTCAATTTCATGGCAAGCTGGGCGGAACGGTGGGTGACATCGAATCCGCGCCCTTCGTAGAGGCGATGCGGCAATTCCAGTTCCGCGTTGGCCACGAGAACTTTGCGCTCATCCATGTCTCTCTCGTACCGGATATGCATGGAGAACAGAAGACAAAGCCGACACAGACGACTGTGCACGCCCTGCGCGGGCTCGGATTGCTACCTGATCTGGTCCGCCTTCGCCGAGTTTGCTTGATATTCATATCCAGCTAGAGCTGACACAAGTGGGTGCCGCAGATTGCCTGTCGGCTTCTTGTCCCACAACCGTTGACGAAAGTAACGAAAGAGAAGATTTCGATGTTCTGTCATGTGACGTCCCAGCAAGTAGTCGGCGTCCACGATGTTACATCCGTGTACCACGTTCCCTTGCTTCTCCAGTCCCAGGGAATTGTGGAATATCTCCAGCGTCGGCTTAATCTTTCCAGCCTCGAACTCACATCAAAAATGCTTGACCGCGGCACGTCGCTGAAAAGTCGCTGGAAGACAATCACTACAGAGTGAGTCCTGTCATGCATGCCTACTAAAGCTCATGACCGTCTCCTTTTGCAGCCAAGAGCGTCTCTTTGACCAAGTTTCTATCGCATTGGTGGGGAAGTACACGGATTTGAAAGATTCCTACATGTCAGTCATAAAAGCTCTGGAGCACTCGGCGTTTAGATGCCAACGAAAACTTATTCTCCATGTATGTCCTCCAATCCGTAGTGAAATATCACACATTCACAGCGTGGCTCTACCGGTAGTGGGTGGAATCATCGGATTTAGAACCAGAACAACAGGAAGCAGATCCTAGAAAGTATCACGACGCATGGCGAATCATTGTTGGTGCAAAGTATTGTTTCATCGGTCATGAGGCCGTAAATGTCCTTATGTTGTCTCCAGTGGTATTCTCGTCCCTGGTGGGTTTGGAGAGCGCGGAACCGAAGGCATGATGCTGGCCATCAAATGGGCGCGCGAGCAGAGCATACCTTTTCTTGGCGTTTGCCTTGGATTCCAGCTTGCGGTTGTCGAATGGGGGCGCCACGTACTAAACCTCCCTGGTCCGCGATTCCTCATCCCTTCTCTCGACTCATGTTGACTTCTGGCAGGTTCCAAGTCGACCGAGTTTGGTGCAGACCCAGCAGACCCTGTTGTCATATTCATGCCCGAAATTTCGCGTACTCAGATGGGTGGAACGATGCGCTTGGGGCTGCGCCCAACCGTGTTCCAGGAGGATAGCGGATGGTCGCGCATTCGTAAGCTCTACGGCGGTGCCAGTACCGTGTGGGAGCGCCATCGTCACCGCTACGAGGTGAACCCCGCATATGTAGAGCAGTTGCACACAAGCGGGATGACATTTATCGGGCGCGATGAAAAGGGAGAACGCATGCAAATTATGGAGCTACCGGGTGCGTCATCTGCCCCTCCCCGCCTCTTTGCACCGCGCTGTGTTTATTTATGCGTATTCTCTTTGCAGACCATCCCTTCTTCGTCGGCCTGCAAGCACACCCAGAATTCTGCACGCGCCCGCTCAATCCGTCTCCGCCATTTCTCGGCCTCATCGCAGCGGCTTGCGGTGCCGACGTCCTCGAGCAGCAGATGGAATACCAACTACAGAACTTCCACCCCCCGCATCCCGAGGAGTCGATGGTTGGGGAGCAGACACTCATCCAAACTTCACGAGAACAAGTGCCTACTGCGGGCAGGGAGCGAGTCCTTAGTGGTGACGAGAGTGGATGAGCACGGTTGTGTGGGCTATTGTGTTACTTTTTGGGGATCTGGTTATTAAATTTTTTTATCTTGAAGAAGGGCTTAACTGCTTATATAGCGCTTATACCTACTACTAGTATAAAAACAGAACCAGAACAGGTAGTGAAAAAGTTCAAAGTTGTTCTACAAATAGACCACATCCCGTGACTCCAACCTTGCCCTGACCATCACACGATGCGATGAATACTTCCTGAGCTTACTGCATCCCCTGCTCCTGGCACGACATGGGCCGGTAGCCCCATCTCCGTCTGAGAAGTAATGCAAGGAAACGTTCTAGGCTCGGGCTCAATGGCGGCATATTTTTATCAGTTGTACCGGCAAATTTGTTTAAGCCTCATTTTGTGCCTCTTAGCAACAGCAACAGAACCGCCGCCGACTATACCATGTGAGGACGTAGATGTTATTGCGCGTCCGATGGTCGGTGCTCTCATTTTCGTACAAGCGACTCCGAAGATAAACCTACGGGCACGCCCCAAATTTCTGCTGTCTCCTTGACAGCGGTGCAGTGTCACGATCCTTTTCCAGGGGTCCAAACGTTCTGTCATTCAGGCTGCAGAGCTTCAGACTCTACACGTCACTGAAAAACCAATCATGCTGGAGCTTACTGCAACGAGAGAAAAAAAAAAAGGTAAACAAAGCAAACATATCGTCAATTACGTGTTCGTCAGGCTCCCAAAAGTGGCTGGCGGGCGCCACCGGTTCACCTCCACTCTCGCCTGCCCCGGACAAAGTCTGGGGTAGTATAAACAGGCCATGAAGGCAGAAGAACAACTGGGTTTTTCGCTGTCTGATCCTAGAGGCGGGCAATGAATTGGGAGACTTGCAGGTCAAGAAGTATCGCAGAGGTATTGTCCGCAATGAGAGGTGGGAAGAGACACCGTCCTCGGGCTTTCCGGTCGTGATTGTTGCTCTTCCGCTAACAGGCACATATTTTTCACGACACTGTGACAAGCACCTAACTTACGACGATCGTCCCCGTTCAAAGCAGCAGTGACCAATCGCGACACGGTTTACACGATCACTCGTTCTTAGTGGATATCAGATAGGGCACGCATACTTCAAGATCCGTGGGGATGATCAGATGGTATGGCATGTATATCATGGCTCTAGAAAGATAATGCACCCGTACCCGTCAGAGCGATACCGCGAATTGGCTAGGTTTGACGTCGAGCGGTTCAGACGGTTACCAACGCCACTCATCCGAGTCCTGGTGCGTGAGGGTCGCCACGCGGGTTGTCACCGGCGACGACCGCAGAGGATATTCGGGGAGCTTATCAGCTACGTGCCATTGCGTCCACTGTCCGCGGCGTCCGGCGTTCGAGAGTTTGCCATCATTTCGCGGAACACTCGGAGCGCTGGCATGGAAGCGAATCTGGAGCACGAGCAAAGAGAAGGCGATGCCCTGGAGTAGGTGCCCAGATTAACCATGATAAGCTCGGCAAGAGGTGAGACGAAAGCCACGCTCACAATTACCGGGACGAGCGCGTCAAGGACGGGACCCTGTCCACTAGTACCGCACAGGTGGGTTATAAATGCTGCGGTTTCGCACAGAGCATACAATGCGCTGCTCTCAATAAGGATGAATAACATCGGCCAAAGGGTTTTCATCATTCGAAGGGGTCCTCCAGTGGTGAAAATTCGCCATGCAATCGCCCCTGGTCCCGTGTGAACACCCAGCAAATCCCTTGAAAGAGAAAGACCATAGGAGAATATAACGTACC
Organism: Russula brevipes; assembly: GCA_022496215.1. Taxonomy (NCBI): domain Eukaryota; kingdom Fungi; phylum Basidiomycota; class Agaricomycetes; order Russulales; family Russulaceae; genus Russula; species Russula brevipes. The sequence continues at coordinate 180,174 of WTXF01000009.1, read as the reverse complement.
CGAAAAAAGGACATTAGAGAGCATTGAGAGCGCAAGATGTGCAGTAATGTAATGGCTCGCAACGGATGGGATATCGGCACCAGGTTTGGAGTTTGCCATCATAACAACGATAACACAGGCCATCGCTGAAAGGGGGGCAACTTATCAGATCTGAATCGGCGTCGCAGTCCTCGTTATCATACCTGTGTACGCGGTCACAAGCAAGATTGCTGGGATAGCGACCAAGATTCGCCTGTCATACACAATATACAATCGCCATACCTTCGAGCATTAACCGAATGAACGGTGCAAGGGAGGTGGCTACACACGATTACACCGTCCCCCATTGCCGCCTGGAGGCACAAGCAGGCCACCTTGAGGAGACTTGTTGGGTGCGTGAAGTCCCCGTAGAACGCCATGACACTTCCTCCCTTTTTGTCGATGAATCCATATTTCGCTCGGATCCAGACAACAGTGATATACTAGAAGAGCGAAGAGTAACGGCATGGACACCATAGATGCAGATGTGACGGATGGGGGTCCGTACCACGGTCGCCACCAGAAGCATTGCCGATGACAAAGGGAGGATCGTCATGCGCTGCCTACGAACGTCCTGTGGGACGTTGTAGAACGTCATTACTATCGTGACCATAAATAGGGTGAAAAAGATGCCTGCAGTGGGGCACGGAGTCAGCCAGAGACTATGGGAGTATCTCGGACTCACCATAGAGGAACGTCGTCAGGGCCAGTGAGACAAGTTGGCCGTGTACCAGTGTAATGGCCATACTTTACTTGGGTGGTGCTAACGGGCTCCAGGCCAGTTGAAAGGTCACTTAAGAGGGAGGCGGTCGCCGTCGGAGATTGAGTTCCAAGTGAAGCTGTTTAGCGAGTCAGTTGGAATCTCCTCGGGTTATAACTCGTTTATGAGGAGTCCGAGGAGCCCTGGCCTGGGCCCTTCAGGCTTGGGCTGAGGGGCATACGAATCGAAATAAGGATACGTCTTCTTGGGACGTAAAACACTTTCCCTTCAGCTCGCAAGTCAAAGCTTCAAGTCGATGACCACTGGCGGATATGCCAAGTGAGTCCGAGTCGGACAGAATATGGCGTCGAGGCTATCATGGCGGTAATGATTGAATAGTGTTAGTGGCTGGCGCCACCGCTTCACCTCCACTCGCGCCTACCCTGTACAACGTCTGGGGGTAGCATAGCAGGCCATGAAGGCAGAAGAACAACTGCGTTTTTGCTATCTGATCCTAGAGGCGGACAATGAATTGGAAGATTGCAGGTCAAGAAGTATCGCGGAGGTATTGTCCGCAATGAGTAGGGGTAACCATCCTCGCCGGCTCAGGCTTCCGGTCGTGATTGTTGCTCGACGTTGCTCTTTCGCTAACAGGCACATTTTTCACGGCACCAGCCATGGCCCGTGCAAAGCAGCAGCAACCAATCGCGACACGGTTACGTAACACGATCGCTCGTTCTTGGTGGATATCAGATAGGACACGCATACTTGACGGTTTCTTGACCGCATTCGCGGTAGCTGCGTACCTCCTTGGGCGTCTCGCCTTCGATCTATATCGTTTCGGGCGCAGCGGTTTCCGTATCTAGTCCCAAGAAGTTGCGCACATATTCTTTCCCTTTGTCACCCATCTGGTAGCGGACGAGGATCAATACACCTCGGCTCCCGAGTCAGTCTATTATCACCGGCACTCCCGGCCTATCGCTGATCATGTTATTTTCTGTTTGTGACTGGTGAACAAATGACGTTCGTGCCAGCGTTCGTTGTCCTCTGTGAGGCCACGCTGGACGATTTCCGATAGGTAGCACACGTTGTCGCGGGGCGCCGACATCCTGACAGAAGAGAGTACCCCATGTCCATAGTGATTAGCGAAACAGGAATTACATATCTACAATATCCGACAAGATAACAATCGGCCAAGATCTGTGGGGATGATCAGATGGTATGGCATGTATATCATATGTCTCTCGAAAGATAATGCACCGTACTTATCAGAGCGATACCGAATTGGCTAGGTTTGAAGTTAAGCAGTTCAGACGTTTACCAACGCCACTCATCGTGCGCCTGGGTCGTCATGTGGACTGTCACCGGCGACGATCGCATGGGATATTCTGGGAGCTTATCAGCTACGTGCCATTGCACCCACTCTCCGCGGCGTCTGGCGTTGGAGAGTTTGCCATCATATCGCTCATCATTTCGCGGAGCACTCGGAGCGCTGGCATGGAAGCGAATCTGGAGCACGAGCAAAGAGAAGGCGATGCCCTGGAGTATGTGCACAGGTCAACAACGATATACTTGGCAAGAGGTGAGACGAAAGCCACGCTCACAATTACCGGGACGAGCGCGTCCAAGACGGGTTGTTGTCCATTAGTACCGCACAGGTAGGTTATGAATGCTACGGTTTCGCACAAAGCATACAATGCGCTGCTCTCAATAAGGATGAATAACATCGGCCAAAGGGTTTTCATCATTCGAAGGGGTCCTCCAGTGGTGAAAATTCGCCATGCAATCGCCCCTGGTCCCGTGTGAACACCCAGCAAATCCCTTGAAAGAGAGAGACCATAAGAGAATATAACGTACCCGAAAAAACGACATTCGAGAGCATTGAGAGCGCAAGATGTGCAGTAATGTAAGGGCGCGCGATGGATATGAAACCACCAGGTTTGGAGTTTGCCATAATAACGACGACAGCACAGGCAATCACTGAAAGGGGGGGCAACTTATTAGATCTGAACCGGCGTCGCAGTCCTCGTTATCGTACCTGTATACGCGGTCACAAGCAGGATTGCTGGGATAGCGACCAAGATTCGCCTGTCATACACAATATACAATCGCCATACCTTCAAGCATCAAGCGAATGAAAGGTGCAAGGGAGGTGGCTACACACGATTACACCATCCCCTATTGCCGCCTGGAGGCACAAGCAGGCCACCTTGATGAGACTTGTTGGGTGTACGATGTCCCTGTAGAACGCCGCGACACTTCCTCCCTTTTTGTCGATGAATCCATATTTCGCTCGCATCCAGACAACAGTGATATGCTAGAAGAGCGAAGAGCAACGGCATGGACACCATTAGATCATGGTGCAGACGTGAGGCGTGGGGGTCCGTACCACGGTCGCCACCAGAAGCATTGCCGATGACAATGGGAGGATCGTCATGCGCTGCCTACGAACGTCCGGTGGGACGTCGTAAAACGTCATTACTATCGTGACCATAAATAGGGTGAAGAAGATGCCTGCGGCACGGAGTCAGCCAGGGACTATGACTATGGGAGTATCTCGGACTCACCATAGAGGAACGTCGACAGGGCCAGTGAGACAAGTTGGGCGTGTTCCAGTCCAATGGCCATGCTTTACTTGGGTGGTTCTAACGGGCTCCAGGCCAGTTGGAAGGTCACTTAAGAGGGAGGCGGTCGCCGTCGGGGATTGAGTTTCAAGTGAAGCTGTTTAGCGAGTCAGTTGGAATCCCCTCGGGTTCAATTATATGAGGAGTCCGAGGAGCCCTTGGCCTGGGTGCAGTGGGTAGGCTGAAGAACATACAAAATCTCGAAATAAGGGCACGTTTTCTTGGACATGAAACAAATATAAAACGAGCCCCAGAACTTTGCTTGCTCTTCACAAGTCAAAGCTTCGCTTCAAGTCGATGATCACTGGCGGATATACCAAGAGTCCGAGTCGAGTTATTAGTATCACAATCGGACGGGCGCGCGCATGGATTGAATGATTAAACTTACTCTTGCCAGTGCCCGTGCCAGTGCCCAGTCACTGTAACAACCGGTATGACGTGATGACCCCGCTGCACGATGCAAGCACAAGCGGGCTCTTTTCCTAGATAAAGACTGCGATCGTCGCCGCCCCAGTCACCTAGGAATCAACATTGCTGTAAATTTTAAGTTCCATCCGCGGCAGCGTTATAGACTTATAATGGGCGCTGTCATGCAGAATCACACATCACGCCCATCACGCCGCGTCCGTCGCACCTCAGTTCAGTTGAGTTTGCTTCGACTTCGACGAGCATATTCGTTGCTGCGGCTGCAATCACCGCCACCGTTACCACAGGGTGCGGTGCTGTGGCACAACAATAAGATTTATTTGGGTTCCCAACCTCCTTCGAGAGCCTTGGCATCATCGGCCCATACCACTGGCAGATACAATCAAGCATCTCGTCCAAAATCGGCACATCAACGTTCTCCTGACACTGCTCAGGTTTTAGAGCACTTCTCTATCAATCCCAGGTTAGCGACAGTCTGATGCGATGTCGCGCGCGCAAACTTGAAGGTGCCACATGGATTCGCCGTTCAGCGAGGCTGCGGGCTTCTGCTGCCGTGCCTCCTGCACAACCCATACACTTGATTACTTTAAATAACCTACGGCCAAACGTTTAAGCCTTAGGCTGAACAAGGATTCCTCCGCGCTACGGGGGCTTCTCTCCCAAATTATGCAGGCCAATACAGACGCGGGGCCGGTATCTACAGAAAGAAGAACATTACGTACTACTTGCAATACGAGGGTTTACTCAAGCGATATTGGGGTATATACAGCGTCCGTTAGGGTTGGACCACGGTGTCCGCAAGTCGGTTATGGGTGGGTGGAGGCTGAAAGGGATATGTTCTAGCCTGCATCGTGCATCGGCTTTTGAAAGCGAAGCGACAATCTCGATACTGTTTCCGTCGTTACGCCCTCTCACGTTCCCGTTCGAAGAAAAGTAACCCAGCTACTTAGTTTCCAGCCTCTAGCACAGTCGACATAGCGGGGAAATCGCTGGTGTGAAATTACCATTTGGAACTCACGCCGCGACACCCTCGACGTGGTCCAGATGACCTTGGTGCGACTCCTCTCCTTTTCCTGTCCGTTTCTCTCTGATTCTCTCGCTGCAAAGGCGGCGAGTGCCGCGTGAGTTTGATCAGGATAGCGAAAACGAAGGCGATAAATATCGTCCATAATCCTATTACAAAACAATGTACAGATTACAGGTTAATTACAGTCAGTGCGGTGGGCTGAAAGTCGACGACAGGTATACAGGTTATTGTGTGACAGTGCTCACTGGTGGCGGCATGTGGAGAGAACGATTATCTATGGAAATACCTGCAAATCGAGCAAGATTCAGTCCCCGCTTCGGCTATCTGTTTCTGAGATACTCACTTCTAGTTTGATTAGATGTTTTGTAAATGCCAATGAGTCGGTGACTGAGCTCGAACATATCGTTTCGAAGCGAGATGATTATAAACTGTGCATTCTTCGTCCTGTCCTTGATGTAGTTTGCGACTATGGAAACATTACGGAAGTCTAGAGCGGCATCAATCTCGTCCATGAAGTATAGTGGCGTTGGCTGTTTGCAACCCAATTAGATGCCTCAAGGAGACGATGTTACGCCCAACATACCTTGTAGACGTGCAATGCGAAGACAAGGGCTAAAGAGCTAAGGGTCTTGATTGAAAGCAACATCAGCACGTGGGTATGTGAGGAAATCTAAAGACTATAATACCTTTTCGCCTCCTGACAGGTTGGAGATATTGCGCCAGCTTTTCTTCGGCGGCATGACACTGAAGATGATACCCTCGGAAAACGGATCCATACTATCAACGAGTTCCAACTCGGCATTCCCTCCGAGTGTGATCATCTATGCGGGGCTGCGTTTAGTAGTCGCCATAGCTCAGATGTGACGGGATTGACCTGATACATCTCCTTGAGCTTAAGGGAGATAGTACTGAAGCCAGCCATGAACCCGTCGAGCCGCTGCTTCCGCAAGGAGTCATACTTCTGCTTCTCGGCATCACGCAGTGCAGTCGTCTCGTCAAGATCCTTCGCGCGGCGCAGAAATTCTTCCTCGCGCCTCCGGTACTCCTTCAGCACAGACATGTTGGGCTTATTCCTCTTCAATTGCTCTGTAATAATAAGAACATCAGTAGGTGTGAGTAAACCACAACATGAACAGACCATCGAGGAGTTGGACATCAGCGAGGAGTTCCCGTTGGTTGAGCCTAGACAGCTCGGCGGCGCTGTAGATATGCAACTCGTTCTTGTGGCGTTGGCGTGCCTTTTTGCTTTGCCCAGGCTCATCCGCTTCCTCAGTCTTCACGACAGGGTCCTTATCATTGTCTCCTTTCTTTCCTTTAGTTGATGAAACCTGGCCATCGCGCCCGTTTTCGCCTTGCACATCGCCGTCTGCCCCCTGAGGTCCCTCGTCGTCGTCGTCTTCCTCATCGCTACCAACGAATGAGAAACGGACCAGACAGGAGGAAAGTCAGCTTACTCGACGTCTTCGAGGCGAAGCTTATCGTGCTCTGCTTGCGACCTTTCCATGGTGTGCCTATTATCCTTCAGCTCGGTCTTTTTGTCGTTGAGCTTTTGCGTGAGCTCCACCTTCCACGTATACGGTCAGCAATATGCTGTTAACGGGTAGGGTCTTCGTACCTCATTCGCACGGAAAGCCTGGATCTCTTCTGTTTTCTGTTCCAGTTCCACCTTAAGGTTCTCCAGGTCGTCCTTTGAGTTTTCCACCTCGGCTTGCGCTGCTTCGACCTTTGCTCGGATGTCAGCTACGTAGTCCTTGACCTCCTGCAGCGACTCGTTCAACTTCTCGAGTTCAGCCTCAACCTCCGTCAAGCCCTGTTGATTCCCAGCCATGGAGCTCTCAAACTTGACAGAGTCTTTCTCTGCCTTGGCCTTTGCCACCTCGGCCTTGGTCATTTCGTCATTCGCAAGGCTGATGTGTAGTCTCAGGCCATCGACTTTCGATTTCTGCGCCAAGAGCCGGGAGCCACCAATGTCGAGAATTTTCTTCTCAAATGCTTTGATAGCCTCTTCAATTGTACCGGACCGTGACTGCAAGGCTTCGAGTTCGCTTTGGGCAGCGGCAGTATCACGCTCCAAGGATGCGATGCGTGACAAATCACCCGCATCTGGTTTGTTCTGCGCTCTGGAAAATGGTTCGAGAGTGAGATCGTTGTAGCACCCAAACGGAAGCACGCTCACTTGAGATCCCGGACACGCTTTTCGGCTTCTATGACGCGCTTCGCGGTGTTCTGAATATCAAGGTTGACCTTATCAATTTCGAGATTGATTTGCGGCCCTGACTTCGCCACAGCCTCCAGCACCGCTTCAGCTTCCCGGAGCTCATCCGTGGCCTCCGCAAGTTGCGTGACTGCAGATTCGCAGTCCTGTTCGTATCTTCGTAGAACTTCAGGTTGAACCGCATCGGCCGCAAGCCTCGAACTCATCCCACCACCCCTGGGTTTCGCCCCACCGCCAGACATCGTACCTGACGAGTCGATGAGCTCTCCCGCGAGGGTAACGACTCGCCACCTGCGCCCGCCGAATGCAATGCGATTCGCTTGTGCGAGATCCTGAGCGACCAGCGTATCGCGTAGTCCCTTATAAAATGCATGTGCGAATCTTGCTTCCTTCGGTTTGACGAGGTCGAACAGACGTGGAACGTTCTCAGGAGTCTGGATAGGGCGCATGGAGTTCGTCTCGTTGATCTTTTCAAGGACGAGGAAATTCGCACGTCCGACGTTCTGTTTTCGGAGGTATTCAATGCAGGCTTGACCTTGCTGCACCGTATCCACGACCATGTTGTTGAGTGAACCGCATGCAGTCGTGATTGCAACGTCATACTTGTCAGGGATGGTTCCAAGGTTTCCCAGTCGGCCCTGTTCCGCACCATGAGTGTTACCCGAGAAACTTCCGGACATGACCTACGTGGAAGCCGCTGACTCGACCAGAGTTCCTCAACCGAGTTAAGCTGTCCAGGACCTTGTTTTGGGAGGTGCTAGCTGCCTGGGAGGCCTTGGCTTCCTCTACTCGCTGCCTCGTGGAGGATGCTAGAGCGCGAAGATGGTCCATGCGCGCGGTGAGGTCCTACGTATGTCCTTGTATCAGTTTTTTGGGGAACGAACAACAGAAGATCTCACCTGTACTCTCTGTTGCGCAGCCTTCGATTCCTGTTGAAGCGACTGTTTCCTTTGTTTGAGGTTATCGAGCTCCCCAACCTGGATACATAGTTAAAGCTCGAGTGACTGAACATTAACAATATGACATACCTTGGTCTTCTGGTCATTCCGCAGTTTCTCAAGCGCCTCCTGAGCCTCTGCGCTGGCTTGCTTGATGGCCTCGGCCTTTTTGACCAACATATCACGCTCACTAGTCTTGATGTCAATGTCTGCCTGTTTCTGGTTTATCTTCGTTTTCCAAGGTTGAAGCTCCTTCTGCTTTTGCTCGATCTGGTCATGAAATACCTGCGTCTTGTCTGAGGGATAAATGAGCGCGTGAACGACTGAAACCAATAAGAATTCGATGCCTTTTAGACTATCACGGATGCCCTCCAGAATCTTTTCCTCCTTCTGAAGGTCTTCCTCGAATTGATCTGCTTTTTTCTTCTCGTTTTTTATCTTTGCCCCATTCTCTTGGATGGCACGGAGTGCATCGTTCCGAGCGCTCTCATCCTGACATGATCCAACCGGTTAGCCGATACATTCACACGTAAGGAACTGGCAAACTTTACGTCTTGCAGCGACTTCTTGAGCTTCTTGGCCTTGCCATTGGCGTGTTTGCGTTTTTCCTCCAAGCCGACCTCCTGCTTTTCATACGCCGCCATCTCTTTGAGGGCCTCCGCGGCAGCAGCTTTGACTTCCTGTATACAAGGCCGTGATCTCGTCAAGGATAATATACAACCAGCGCATCGCGAAGCGTACCTCATAGGCCTGAACACGTTCCGCATAATGTTTCTCGAGCGACTCTAGATGCGCGATGTCGTCCTTATTACGCTCCCGTTCATCAGAAAGCTCCTTTTCGATATGAGCCTAAAAGAGAGAATTGATATGTAGTCCCATTGTATCGCTGCGAAGGCCACCTACGATTTCTTGTTTGACCTCTTTCTCACTCACAAGACACCGCCAGATATAGTACTGGTAAAGGGTCGACTGTGCGCGCACATGGTCGTTCTGCAGGCGTAGATAGTTTTCGGCTTCGCGTTTCTCCTTCTCGAGTGCATTCCTCTCGCGCTCAACGAGTCGTAAGCGATTCAGCTTCTCCGTACGATCCTCCGTCAGGCGCTCCATTTCAACAAGGGCCTCATCGATCGGTCCCTTGTATTGCGAGGTGCCAATGATGTCCTCAAGATATTCGAGTAAGCCATCTTCGTGTTCTGATGGTGCCTTGGGCTTCATTTGCGCAATAGATTCCACCTCACCCTACCCAGAGTGAGATAATACCCATACAGGGAGTAGGAAACCTACTTGAAGGATGAGGAAACGATTGTGATCGAGATCGATTCCACGGCCTTTCAGAAGCATCTGAACTTCTTTGTAATTGCTTGCTCGTCCATTGATGGAATATTTACTTGAGTTGTTCTTGTACGCTGTCCGAGCCACAGCCAGTGTGGAGTCTGGTACAACATTAAATGCGTCGGGGCCAGGCTGAACTGACAATGAAGTGGTTGCCATTTATCTAATAGTAACGAACGTACAAGGTCGATAATCTCGCGGAAATGAACCTCCACACTGCACTCTTGCAAATCCGGGTGTTGCGCAGAGTTGTGTATAAGTTCGGAGAGTTTTCCTTGTCGCATCTTACTGGCGCGGTACCCAAAGACAAAGAGTAGCGCGTCGATTGTATTGGACTTGCCAGAACCATTGGGCCCAACGATTGCGGAGAAGGACTGCAGGGAATGAGCTTCAGCATCGCAATGGAGAAGCAGCCCACCTTATGAAAAGGCCCAATTTCTTGACACCCAGCGTAACTTTTGAAGTTCACAAGCACTAGTTTGTGGATGACGAGACGGGGCCTGGGTCCCTGGGGTTCTTCGAGCGGAGGGGGCGCACGCTTTGTCTTTGACGGAGAAGTTGGTAAGTCATCAAGAAGAGATTTTTCTTCTTCATGGACTGGCGGTGTCGCGGACGGTAGCTTCTTAGGACTGGGAAGAGGGGTAGATTGCTCGGCCAAGAGGTATGGTGCCTCACCACCGTTCGGTACGACAGCCGTGACATTATCCCCAACATTTGTATCGTCGCCGGAATCTTCGTTCGCAACGGATTGAGGAGGCGTCAAAGATTTCACTTTCCGAGATGATCGCTTGGCCGTTTTTCGTTGAGATGTGGCTGGGACTTCAATCTCCCCACCGTCAACCTGATCGGTGCTCTCTAGCGTAGCCTCGTCGAGGGGCTCGGTCTTTATAACCACGGCTGCCGACCTAGATTGACGCCCACTACGTCTGGAAGTGGGTGGCCTTGAGGAGCTGCCATGCTTTCCAGAGGAATGCGTGCGAGAAGTCGGCTTAGCGGTGACCTGCTCTTCAGGCTCGTCTTCCGTAGGAACAACCTGCCCCTTGCCGGTCTTTCCATTGACGGAAGACGCGACTGGCCTCGAAGCTGCCCTCCGAGTCCGAGACCCAATGATTGGCTTTGTGTCTTGTTCCTCATCCTCTTCGCGAACATCTTCCAGTTCACGTGATGGACGGGACCTCTTAATGGGATGGGACAGCTCTCCGTCATCATCCTCATCATCAGAGTTCTGTGCCCCATGTGACACGCCCTTTGACCTGAGGGATGCGCGAGATGCTCCGGTGGAGGGGGCCGCCTTGGAAGATGAGCGGCGCGTCGTGCGGGAGGGTGCGTTGCCAGGATGATCTTCCTGGGCCTCGATATCAGTGTTATCGCCACTCGATCGCTTTCGCTTGGAAGATAGGACCGGCTTGTGAGAGGGCGGGTTATTCTCCGGTTCCGCTGATGGTCTTGCTGAAGATCGTGTGGAGCGACGAGGAGGCATGGGAGTGAGGGTGAGAAGAACGAAACACGCGACGCGCGATGTCACGCGTCTGTCACGGGTCACGAGGAACGGCGTTATTGTTGGGGAAATGCAACGTGGGCGAGGAAAGGTCACTTGAACCGCTACCACGATCAATCCAAGATTTTCAACCGCAACCATGGATGACGGTACGTCCTCAGCATCACCGACGACCACCCTCTCGACCGCGACGACATTGGCGACATTTACTATACAACCTTCCCCATCTCATTTCTCTACTTTCTTTTTCGGCCTCGCCATCGTAAGACAAACCATTCGGCAACTCGTCAGCTGAATGTCGGCGGCCGTCGGTACTCTGCACGGTTTCCATCGACAGCTGTTCTACTTTCTTTGACCTGTCCCTATCGTTATCTATTTCTCCACCAACCTCTTTGATCAGAATCAGAGGGAGCAATAGCAACACTCGGCGCCCGCCACAGCTGTCACATCAGTCAGCACTCGTTCACCTACTTTCCAATGTTCTCTTCCATCATCGTCGTCTCCCTGTCGTTGCTCCCATTCACCTGTTACGCCAACCACTATGACACAGCCTGACGTTCCTTTGTCCCGCATCAGCTTGGCAGTCGCAAGATATGGCCCCCAGCAACGCACCCATCAGCATCCCCACTGGAGACGTGACCATGGTCAATGGTATGACTGACAGTCAGGCTTGGAACAATGGACGCTCCCCAGGTCGCGGTGGCGGCGGTGATTTGCCACGACGCTCAAGTAGGAGCAGGAGTCCTGGACGTGGCAATGGTGATGACCGTGGGTATGTGTACTTTCTGCCTCCTCCCAACAGCACGTTGTTCTAACCATTTGGGCAGCCGTGATGGTCAACAAAATCCGGGAAACAATCTTCACGTTTCTGGCTTGAGTTCACGCGTCGACACGCGTGACCTCGAAGCAGCCTTCGCAAAGATTGGCAGAGTAAGTGGAAGCTTGTGTCGATTCGTCGGATCTCATCTCATACCAACTCATCGCAATCCAGGTTAAAAAGGCATCGGTCATGTATGACCCTCACACTCGCGAGTCTCGCGGGTTTGGCTTCGTGACCATGGAATCCCTTGAGGAGGCGGAGGCAGCTGTTACTGCTCTTAATGCCACAGAACTGATGGGCAAAGCCATGACTGTGGAAAAGGTGCGTTCTTAGTCGTAGATGCAAAGACAGTGCTGAAGGCTACTCAGGCTCGCCGTGGACGTGCCCGCACCCCCACACCAGGACGATATTATGGGCCTCCGAAGCGCAATGACCGTGAGTCCATTTACTCTCCTGATACCTTCCTTCCATTGACAAGTTCTTCGTCTATCAGGCGAGCGCTACTATGACCCACGTCCTTACGATTCCCGCTATGCGCGCGAACACGATACTGATGATCGTCGCGGCGGGCGCGGGCGATATGATGACCGTCCGCCGCGGGACTACGACCGTGGGCATCGTGATTATGACCGGGGCCCACGCGACTACGACAGAGGGTTTGTTCGCGAACCTCGCGAACCACGCGATTACGATCGCCGCCATGATGATAATAGACGGTACTGAGTAACGATTCAAAAAATTCATCTGCCAATGGTGGCTGAATTCCATAATTCGGCTTTACTCTGCCAATCTACCGACTCCATGCTACATTTTTCTGTATGGTTATCTACCAGTGTCAGGGACAATGTTCCGTACGAAAGAAAAAAAAGTAACAAGGCATCGCATTTCAGTCTGTTGGGAATTCTGCATCGTTTTCGACCGAGCAACCACATGTTCCGAGTAGCTGTTGTCATGCTATGTTTGATGGTTAGTGCTCAACCGACTGTCCTTATATTTTTCTTGCCATGTCAGCATCATATTTGACGAACTTGACCACCTCAAATTCAAGTTTCTGATGATAGGGTTATTCTGGTGAGGAAGAGCAGGATTTACCCTCACCTCTTCACCTGATTCGAACGCAGCCCTGAGAGGTACTATCTTGATACCCTGGCGCCTTCCTGGGTTGTTCTTAAGCCACTCCTCAGTTTCATCAAGTGAAGGTGGGGGCCCATGTCGACGTTTGTTGCGTATACTGACTCTCGCATGGATGGCACGTATCTCCGAATCTGTCGAGGTGAGAATCCGCTGCAGCCAAGCAGTACGGCACTGTAATAGATTTGTCAGAAGTTTGTGCAGAACTTTTTGAGACTGCGCACCCCCATCGGCAGGCTTAGCCACTCGTCCAATTCGAGCGTCGTACGGGTGATGGGGACTTTAGTATAAGTACCCAAATATTGGAGGAACGTCGTGGCGTCTGGTCTCCGAGTCGCCGACGTCGATGACGTTTGGAGGAACATCGGAAACGTTTCACACTTGTCTTCGAGCAGAATGACATTCGGAGCGAGTAACAGGAGCCCCGGTTCCCCGGGAAACTCGGTGCGAAAGGCTGTGCTATCCGATTGACGCAAAGACTGTTGTACCCGCGCCCCGACACTGTCCGCGGTTGTCGTTCGCGTAATGGATTGCCTCCAAACAACATGGAAAAGCGTTTCGGTCGCACGCCCGGCGTTGCGTTCGCAAGAGCAGACTCTCGGGGCGTTAGTGGGGAGGCTTCGATACCTTGTTCGCGGAGGAATAGTTTGACCGCGGCACGACTGCGGAAGCGGTGGCCGCTTGCACGCAGCAGGACAGGCGCAGCCTCGGCGGCGTTGCCTCGAGAGTTATTTCGGGAGCCGCTGCTCGCCAGACTAAACCAGAACAGTCGAAGATTGAGCAGAAAGGTTTAAGAAAAAGAAAAAAAAGGAAAGAGGACTCGATGCCACGATTCATCGGTCCTGTAAAAGTAAAGAGAGGCGGACATACGGGTGTGACGATGGTGTACCACGGGAGAGGTATGTCCGCACTCTCCCTGGCACGGACCCAGGAATACGCGACGTATCGCGTCTCTCTTCGTTCCCGCCACGCTTGCGGATCATCAATGCGCCCGAGGTTGCAGCACGGAACCCACCGTCGGCGGGAGCGTTGCGCGGCGACCGTGCATGGGGCTATCGAGTGGTCAGATTGATGGATGGATGAATGGATGGATGGGCGTAGGAAAATCCGAAGGCACCAGCGCAAAATCGTGATGCGGCGATAGTGCCCACATGGTGGATGGGGGGTGGGACCTACCGGACTGCCATTGCCCCCTATTCCCAAGGCACGATCCAACAAAGCGGGCAGGCGGCTTGGCCGTGGCCGTAGCGAGCGGCACGCGCTCGGACTCGGATCTGGACCCGGCGGCGGAGCAGGGGCGACCGGCAGCTAAAACAGCTCATCTCATCAGACGTAAAGTGGGGCAGGAGCGAAGCGCCGCACAGGAGGCTGTCGCACGGCGGCCGGAGACGGAGACGACGCTGCGTGACGAAGTGCTGTGGGCACCTGCGCCGCAGATCCAGAGGCTGCTGGCGCTGCTGGCGTGGCGGTGGCGGCTCGGCGGTGTTCTCTCTCTCCAGGCGTGCAGACAACATCAGCCTGCGATATTCTTCGCGCCATAGCATTGCTACGCGGAAATCGACGTCGAGCATTTGACAGCGCAGCTCCAGCTCGCGCCGGGACAGACCTCGGTGGCGCTCTTCCTGGTCAGCAGACAGAGGCATGGTCGGCGCATTTTCAGAGTTGGACATGATGGTTGGAGGTCAAGCTGCCGTTGGAGTAGATTAGCGGCGCGGGGTGCGTGGAAAGAAAAGGCTTTCAGTTCTCCGCTGCGCACCGTAACCGAACAAAGTCAGACCAGAAGACCAGACACGAGGCTAAGCTACCGTACTGCAAGCGACAAGTTGCTGCCTTCATCATGATGAGCCCCGAGTAACGCTGACGCCTCCCACCCTCCGGTGATGCTCAAGCACTAGTACATCACTCAGTGTCCTGAAGTAGTGGGAGTGGATGCCGCGAAGGGAAAGCAGGGTAGAAGGGACAAACGCTGATCCTCTCCGATAACTGGCCGCTGAGTCACCTGACGATGCCTTTTCTCGCATATCTGTCGGCTATTATCGGTCACAAGATCGTAGTGCCCCAAGACGTAGTGTTCTCGTAAGTAAACTGCAAATAGATCGAGAATTTCCAGTCGAAGACTCTATGGTGCAGGTGGCAGGGGTAGGTCCACATGCCATGGGGCGCACGGGTCTAAGTGGTGCTTATGCTCAGCTCCTGTCTCGGCCCCACACACCGTAACAAGCATGTTGGCGCTACGTCTTTTACATGTGATCAGCGATGGTGCGTACGCGTACGGGATAACTTTCACATATTGATTGGACAAGGGTCACGTTCGAGAAATTTCTCGGCGACCTTTTATTGACAAATAGAGCGACAACGTATTCTTCAAACGCGGGAAGAGCTCCCTTTCAATAGCAATAGTACAATAATCGAGGAAGCAGCAAGCTGCATAAGGGAATTGGCAGATAAATGTTGTGCCCCCAGCTTGGTCGGTTACATGAAGATGCGTGGGCACCGGATCACCGAAGCACGAAGAGACGCAGAAGCAGGAAGCCAAGAGACGTAAAAATTTCAAAGTTCAGGATGAAGGAAGAGGATGCTCGATGTAGATGTACTGTAGTACTGTAGGTTCCATGTAGATGTGCTTGATGTCTGATCGAGAACCATGAAGGTTATGTGGCGTTCGCTAAAGAAATACCCACATTGGAGTTGTTCATGGGGTACTGGCACTCCACGGCGGCTTTCTGATCGTATGCCGTAGGTGCGGAACTACGGGAGCTAACCCCGGATGTCATCTGTGAGGGGACGTACCGGAGCTTCGAGGCGATTTGTCCATAGAGGTTAATTCAGAACCACCGAAACGCCCACGCCCACAGAAGTACCCCATGAATGATCGGTTTTACAGGTGCCCCTTAACTCGTGCGCAAGTCGGAAGGCGCCACACCGGAACAGAGACATATATTTAGACGATACGAAAAAACAAGAAGAATTACGCAGGTCGGCAGCAGACTAGCCGGTGGACCGTAGCTTCGAGGATATCGATGCATCGATGACTCGGTGTTCCGGGAAGATATCCTTGGCAACTTGGCAACAACGAAGCCACCACGCCAAGCTCCTCAGAACGGTCACAGAGTGTGCAGAAGGAGCGGCCAAGAAGTTTCGCGAAGAGAAGAGATCTCCGAAGTTCAAGATGAGAGAGCGCAAAAGGCAAGATAAGCGAATGTACTCACGCCCCGATTCCAGATGAACGACGGAGGAAGGTCAGTTACCTCGTGTGGGGGCCCGCGGAGTTAGAACTAGTTGTTTGGGGACCATTTGAGGGATGGCAGAAGTTCGCGAGTGAGTACGCCCATCAAGATCAGCGGCGATGGAGTGGGATCTTGCATGGGACTGTAGCCGAGTCGGGCTGCTGGTAAGAACCGGATTTACAGCACAACCCCAAACGAACTCCAACAAATAGGCACGATGAGACGTGTTGGGTTGCGACCAGTGCAGCACTAACAGTGGTGGGCGCCCCGCGGGAGTGCAGCTGACAGACAGGACATAGGACAGGGGTGTAAGGCGTGACTGCCCGATGAATGGTGGCGACAGCGGACGGCTTCCCTATTAACATAAGCCCTACGTACAAGGGCGTACGAGAGATTCCAGGAGTCAATGCCGAATAGGGCAAGGAATTAGGGGTGTACACGAGGGCAGGGCAGACCAGACCAGGCACGCACACGCACCTCCGAAACCCCCACGTGGTCACGCGTTTGGATCATGGAGCCCTGGCGCAAAGGGTGCAGGTGCACGTTCGTCCGACTCGAGGTTCGGGCAAAATGAACAGGCGTGGTTAGTGCGGTGGCACATGGAAACTCTAGAAGGGACGCACACGAGCTTGGGCAAGGAGTGGCGCTTAGGCCCGAGACAATCGGTATGGTGGCTCTCGGGACTGGGCGTACCTTGCGAGAAACTCGTGGGACAGGTACACCACTTCCCGCAGCGGACGGGACGCAAAGGAGCGGACGCAAAGGAAATGGTGTGAGCGGTGCGCCGGGAGCTTATCACGGGGCACCAACTTATCAAGCTACGACTGTATGACAGCCACCACAGGACCATCCGACGTCCGTACACACACATTCACGGCATCGTCCCTTTTGCGCACCTGTGCCGTTCCAGGTACCCCTAACATATATATCAAAACCCGTTGGCCATCATACGTGTTTCGTGACGCCGAGAAGCCCCCAATAAAAGGAGCCTGTGAACTGGGTGGCGAGGTGCCAGCTTCCAGACCAACCAGACCGGATCAGTCTAAGCGGGTGGAGGGAGTCCAGCTGGCGGCGCCAGCAGCCTTATGAAGGAAGGGAGCCATTTCCGTTCGTGCCAGGCAGGAAATAAGTCGCGAGCTGCGGGGGGGAACCGAAGCCGGTCCATCCAATGAATGCATCAATTGCATCAAATGCCACTGACGGCGTGGGAGTTCATGAGACTTTGTATGAACGCGAACAGGTAACGGGCAGGAAATCGCCAGGCCAGTCCAGCCAGGCCTAGGATTCTTACCATCATGGGCATTATGGGCCGAACCGGGGACCGGGTTCCTCGGGCTCCGTCACCTGCCACAACCGCAGGAGTCCTAGTGGAGCAAGGCGAGGAACGAACCGTCGTCTATCATTCTGCGCTATTCAGCCTCCGGCGGGCGAGCCCAAGCTGCGGTACCGCCGTGGGGAGGCTGATCGCGGCGCCGATTGAAATGTCAGTCGCCGGACGTTGCAGTGAAGGGCGGTCCGAGCGCTGACCGTGGTCGCGATTTGGATTGGATTGGAGCATCTGTTTGTCCCTGTTGCTGCGAAAACTGAAACTTGGTTCCGCGCGATACCGAGTGGCGACGCCCGCGCCATTCCGGTTGCAGAACCCTTTGTCTTCAGTCTTCAGCTTCTTGGCAAAGAGATAAGGATGCGACGGTGCACCCAAGATGAGTGAAAACAATATTGCAATTACACCGCCACTAAGGACGGAAGGTGGGGGGATATGGTATCGCTATGCGCAATCCATCCTGCTGCAAATAAAAAAAAAAAGGGGGAGGAACGCGGATGTGTGATATGGTGGGTGGTGGTGGTACAACAAGGTTCTTGGGGGTTACACGGGTATCCGTCGTCCGAAAGTACAAGGCAGGCAAGCAACAGACAAAAAGACGAAAAAAGAGTCTCGGGGGTGCGTTGCGAGCCAAAAGAAAAAAAAAAAGAAAAAGAACAACAACAAAAAAAGAACAAAACAAAAAAAAGCGTCGTCAGAATCCTCCCAGACACCCGTCCAGCTCCGGCGCGGCAAACTCGCTTTTCCGCATAGGGCGTGGGCTGCCATGGGATCTACTGCGGGTGCGTTCTCTCCGCGGCTTCTCGCGCTCGTTGGCGTGAGGAAGGAAGGACAGCGCCGCCGCAGCGTCCCCGGTGCCATCCATGATGGATATGGGTATGGGTGGGTGGCCCGTAGATGGGAAGTGCATCGGATGTGGGGGCGTGCTGCTGACATCCGACTCGTCCGACTCGGACGAAGAGAGGTCGGGGACGAGCGGCGGCATCCGGCCTGTCGGGTCCGGCGGGGCGGACTGAGCAGGGGGCGGCGCCGCAAAGGCGTGGGGATGGAGAGCGACGCCCTGCGCATCGTGCGACGATCTCCGTTTTCTCGGGGGGAGGCGCCTTCGCCGCAGGGGACGTACGTGCGCTCGTTGCGCTCGGGCAAGGCACACGCGTTTGGGGAGACGACGATCGGGTGGCGGTCGTAGATGGCAGACGAATGGGTGAGGTGGGTCTGGCAGAGGCCTGGGGTAGGCGGGAAGTGCACGCGAGGGCCAAGGGCAGAGGAACAAAGGGCGAAAGGCAAGGGGCTGTTTGTGGGCGCCGGTGGGTCAAGGTCTGAGCTGTGCTTGAGGCATGGGCGCAGGGTGGTCCGAGACATTCAAAGAAGAGGGGGGGCACAGAAGAGAAGATAAATGAAGAGGTCCTTGGACCCTAGTGGGCTTTACTGGAGGCTTTTATGAGAAGTGAGGTTAGGGGGTGACGACGGGCGAAGTGGTAACAACCAGACGCACGGTGGGCCTTATAGGATCAAATCGAGGTGTCTGCACTGTCCCTCGCGTCGCCGTCTCTACGGCATCGGACTGCCCAAGGAGGCGGTGCACCCAGGTGTGCATCAGTTCAGCCGAATCGCCGGTTGGATCACCTCGTGTTATTCGTTGTCAAACCGGTCTGACACTAGTCGCCCTGATCTCTCCTCTAGCCAAAGTCCCTCAGTGAAGGAAAAAAAATTCCAACTTATGTGAACGCTCCCCTCGTAACATCCGATCCCCTGGGGGCTGCTCGGACTGCGGATTAGCCGTTATCTATCGATCCCCGTCCGTCGCTCACGGCGCGCACGTTCCGACTTCATCCCTCAATACCGCCTGCTCTGCGCGTCTGTCGCCGTGATCGTTTCCAGCGTTGCCTGTGGAACAGTTTGGTTGGTTTGGTTGGAATTACAAATGGTCTGGGTGTCCGCCACTACCGCCACAGACAAAGGCAATCCGAGTCCTTCCTGTTTAGGTACAGCGTTTTATCGATCGCCTCCTGCCTACATTGGTCATCTATCGGGTCGCATGATCCAAATCCTGCTAATGAGAGAACCGGTGGGTGGGAAACAACGTTAACAGCTCGAGGACACCCTCGCAACTAGTGATACACGAAATGTGTGAGATCTTCTGATGCAATGTTATGCAGGCTGCGTGGTGATAATGTGGAGTAAACGGAAAAACTACGGTGCTAACAGGAAAAAGAGGGTGATTGGAATGGTCGGCCAAAAAACGGGTGCGGTACAACGGTTTCACCTTTCCCAAGGATTCACGGCGAACGTTGATGGCTTCTTCATACTGGCACCGGCTGACACGTCACCGGAATGGGTCGGGAAAGACCACAGGTCACGGTCTGCAATAGGCGCCGCGGGGCTCACACTCGACGTGTTTGAAGGTGACCCGGTCGAGCCCATCGCGGCGAACGGTGTGGGGCGAAACGGGTTCTCAACCAAAGCCTCGAAACCGCCGAAGACCTCTTCGTCTGGGGCCGCTGGAGCCCACGACGCTCCATCATCGCCGTGAACGAGGGTGTGAGACTTGTTGCGGGGCGAGAGTGGGGGGTAAACGTTGGGGGTGAGGAGGAGCGTGATGTAAAGTTTTCGTCGTTCGCATCTTCTGCGGCGTCATCAGATCCGAATAGCCCCACGTCTCGGGTATCACCAAAGGGCGGAGGTCTCGTAGAGGCGGGGGTGAGGTCACTGGAGCCAGCCATTGCGGATATGTGCATTCCCAAATGGTACTCGCTTGTCGGTGTAAT
The DNA here is from genome assembly GCA_022496215.1 of Russula brevipes. Taxonomy (NCBI): domain Eukaryota; kingdom Fungi; phylum Basidiomycota; class Agaricomycetes; order Russulales; family Russulaceae; genus Russula; species Russula brevipes. Next base: position 160,126 of record WTXF01000009.1, on the reverse strand, counting down.
ATCCGAGGAACTGGAAATCGGTTGCGGGCTGCGTGGGGATTGTGTAGCGCGAGTATCTTTGGGCGGGAGTGGAGGTAAGGTCTCTAGCTGAGCGACTCCGCTGCCGTCCAACTGGCCTGGCTTTCCCTCTTCTATGCCCTCAATAACGGCCCTCATCGCAGTGAGGTCGAAACCTGCGTGCGCAGGTAGTTCTGAAGCGATACCATCAGCTACGTCATTGTGCTGCGGCTTTGTGCCCGAAATAACTTGTGTGGTGGTCGAAGGTTCCGGCCCGTTGGCCTCGCGCGCGGGCAGGTCATCATCATGTCCAGACTGTGGTTCTGGCTTTTGAGTTTTCCCAAGCGTAGCCACGGATGGTGGGCCCGGTGATGATGATATTGGCTGGTTCGGGGTTCGGGGCTTGCTTTTTGAGAACCAGCCCTTCTTTGGGACCTCCTCTCCTTCGCGCACCACGATACGGTCTTCCTCGAAGTCGGGTTGCTACATGGGTCGTTGTCACAAATAAGGAACTCGGATTCACCCATGATACCGGCCTCACCTCTGGTTCATCGAAGTGGTCAGCTGAGACCGGGAAGCCCAGTTGATCCAGGATCAACGGTAAGAATGTACGGTAGCTGATATGTCCTGAAATTTTGTCGGTGACATCAATGTTCTCCAGCCCCGGAATATTTTCCACAGGACGCAGGCCGGCGACAGTCCCGACACCGGCAGTTGTTGCACGGAAGAGGTAATTAAGAACCCAGTCGTTGCGCGCAAATCCGTTCACGAAGCGGCCTGAGACGACGGTGCGGACTTGAAACCAGGCCTGTTGTGGGGCTGTCAAGGTGGCACCGAGCAAAATGACATCCTGTACAACGCCGAATGCCTTTTTCTTCGCGAGCTCAAGCAAAGCGTAGAAGATGACGCGCGCCCCGAGAGAGAATCCAATGAGCGTGATTGGTCGGACACCCAGGTGACGGTGAATGAGAATATCGGCCAGCACGCTGCCTGCTGCTTTGGACCGATCAAGAGCGTTGCTCCAGGGGTTGTCGATCAAGTACCCCAGTTTTGTCAGGACTGTACGAGGCAACATGAGCTGCGGGAACACAAGCGAGAGAAAGGGGACCTTGCTTACTGATAGGCCACTGCAAGGCAGACATAAGCGCGGTCATGGCTGTAGCTGCTAGGACAGTCTGTCCAATTTGGGAGAGGATCTCGGCAGTCATAATTCGCAATGCACTTCCAGTCTCGCGGATCATCTCAGGTTCCCACAGAATGCTGAAGACATCCCCCACAACCGGATCAAGGACGCTGAAGGGCAAGCGGGGATCATCCAGCTCTCCGTTCAAAAATCTAACGTAAAATGACACGAGCCGTTAATAATACGGTTAACGAGGGGCCAGCCCAGAACGCCAACATAATGCTCACCCCGGCACGGTGATAATGCAATTGACTCGCTTGTTGTTGTGTAATGGCAGGACGTCAAATGTTCTGACAGCCCTAGTCCTCCGCGCCATACCACTTGCAGCTATACCAGATCCTGTCAGGACGCCTCCAGTCGTTATAACCGCAGCACCGCCAACGCCACCGAGGAAGCCAGTCGTCCCAGATATACCGATTGTTGTAAACGCTGCGCCCAGGCCTGCTCCAATCACTGGCGCAAGCAGCCCTGCCGACAACCCGATAACAAGCCCACCACCTGGCAAACCAGCTGGTCAATATACAATCTCTGGAGGACGAAGAAAGATACTTGCCAAGAGTAGCCAAGCCGACCATCATGTATCGTCGCCTTCGCGAGGCCTTCTGCCGACCGTCTATGATCTCCCGCTGTTCCATGTTTTCAACGTCCTCTTGAATCTCTAGAGCCTCCGTCACCCTTTGCTCAAACTTCACCACATCTATCCAACCAAAGCCAAGATAGATTGCCACCATCTCAAGTAGAACGCGTGATCTTGCATCGTAGACGCTGTCTGCAATCAAGACCAGGAACAGGTCGCAAAGTACGGTCCATCGGATATCAAGGGTCACGTCCTTATCTGCAGCGGAGAGTGAAGTGGATACGCCCGGGACGGCCGCGGTAGATGTCGTCTCCAAGATTCGTGTAGTGGTTTGAAATGTACCTGATTTGGGCGTAGCTTGGGGCGAGGAAGGGTCATGCGGCGGGGAAGAGTCCTGTAGCGGGATGGGGTGCTCAACCATGGTGACCTCAGATATGTCATCGGACTCAGTTGACACTTCTGCCTCTGCTGTCCGCAGCTCTGCCTCCCGTTGTGCCTCGGCAGGGTCGTACTCGGGGTTAGCGACGGTATGTGTTGTCATGAGAGCGGGCACTAGATCGCTGGGTTGTAACCCGTGTTCGGCGAGGCTCTCAATCATTTTCTGCTCTGAGGGTCAGATCAGCGCCTCCAGTGGACACTGTGAAGCTAGCAAAACGCACCTGCTGTCGCGAGTTCCATATGGTAATACAATCGACCGAGGATCTTCAGCCGCCATAACTCCATATCCTGAATTGCAGACTTGGATTCCTTGCCCTTGCTGCCGAGCTTCCTCAGTTTCTTTAGCATCTCCATAGATACTAGTGAGCAGAGCCCGACGTAGGCGATGCGCTGAGCCTCGGTCAGCATGTTCTTCGTTTGCTGCATCTGGCTGAGCGGCGTCATGGCCTGGTCCTCATCGAACAGATATTTCGTACGAAGATGGACTTCGTCCGCATCTTCCTCCTCGCGCATGCGCAGTCGCGTGTACTCGCTCTCGTTCTGGTCGACTTTTGATCGCCATTCGTTGCCCTGATAATCGACATTCAAGAGGGCCCCTGTGGCGTTGCCTACGGCTCCTTCGTGGCTGTCTCTCTTGACCTGGGGATTGTAGTGATATATCTTTTGATCTTCTTCGTCTAACCCCCCAGCCACCCCAGCGAATTCACCCGCATCGCGGATGATAGGCATGTCTTCCCAGCCCCCGTCATCAAAAAAATCGACATCGAGTGGTGGGGATGGCGGTGGCGGGATGACCATGGGGATATTTGGAGTACGCTAAGCAACCAGAAAAGCAAAACCAGACCAAAGATGAGTCAAGTGGGTGGAATGGAGTGGGACCACGCGGCAGCGAACCCGAGCCCGAGAAGCCGAAATGATGTTCCCACGTGTTCGCGTGCATCAGATTGTCGAAACAACCCCTACACATGTTCGCAGTGGAGCGCACAGGTAATCGCAAGGCCCCTCTAGATGCATCAATCACCTCAAGGAACCCATTACCGATGAGACTTTCCAGAACATCGTCCCCGCGACATCCCTCGTGCGTTAACCCCACAACCGATTTCATTCACCCGGGCGAGCTACGCCCTACACACGCACAGGCACTGTGGTAGTCCTATCCCGCAGTGAAATTTTCGCAAGCAACGGTGGATGATAGAAAGAAAGGATCGAATGACAACAGTGATACAGGAAAATGGTCCATGGTCTGTGGGCTACGCCTTTATCTTCTCCTTCGCTTCCTGCTTTTCCTGTAAGCGTTGGCGTGCCGCTTCCTGCTTCAACGCGGCCTTGATCCTTCTCTGTCGTTTCCTTCGACCTTTCCCCCGTTTGGGGCCCTCTATAGAGATCGGCTCTGCGAGACGTTGTTTTCGTGCAGCCAGCTTTTCGGCGCGAACCTTTTCTCGCTTTTTGTCGCGTTTCCTCAATGTGCTCATTGATGATTTGAGTAGTGCACCATACGTGTTGAGAAACTTATCTAGTTGCCCTGATGTTGTCTGCATAATGAAGATCGATTTGCCATCGATTGATTTGATTCAATGATGATGTACGCACATGAGTGGAAAACTTCAGCTCCTCTCCGTTAGTGGCGCGAATGATACAGGGATACTCTCGGGTATCATCCAGAGAATCCATCGTTACATCGTCACCATCATGAGTTACTGTTGGACAGAATGAGGAGAGGAGAATGGGTGATGAAGAGGTCACAGCGCTCACATCTCTTATGAGTGAGCCATATCGTTCCATGCTCCTTCGATGATTGAAACAGCGAAGACAACCGGGATAGGAACTAGGCATAGCTGATCACTGGTTGTTCTCCCAAGGCTTCGTCCAGCTCGGTACACTTACTGTGTCGTTGTCCACCAGCTGCATGAAATAGCAAACAAACTCGGAGGCCGCGGCATGCGGAAAAGCCAGGTGGTGTGATTATGTAATATTTGACAGAGAGCGATTGTCGGCAAGGGGCAGGGCGAAAGAGCAGAAGACTCACAGCGTTCCCTGAATGACTCATATATTCCCTTGTACTCGGCGTGCATTGTGATGCACCACCCAAGTACGCACACGACATTCCCAGATCCACAAGAGGGTGCATCGCTCTTGCTAGCCTTCCATGCCCGACCTCAAACCGCCGTTCTCATCCTTGGTGGGGACCAACTCGCAGCGTCTCGTGCTTTCTCTGCACTCGAGGCCAATTACGAGGTCGTCATCGTGATTCCCACCAGCTGTGCCTCCGTTTGTGAGGAGCTCACCTGGCGCGCAGACCGCGCCCAGCTCACCATTGTCGTTCCGAGACCGGTTCCCTGCCAAGAGAAGCAACCCAAACCCCTGCCAGTGGTGACGAGCGGGACGCCCACGCGTTGGCCAGTTACCTCGATGCGCACCTCTCTGTACGCCTCGTTTTCATCACGGACACTGTGCTCGGCGCCAGCAGCAGCAGCACCACGCCACGCCGCAGTCGCGCGTCCGCGGAACAACTCTCCGGCATGTGCCGCGCTCGCCGGGTGCCCGTGAACGTGACTGACATGCCGGACCTGTGCGACTTTACCATGCCGTCTGTGCACCGCGTGCCAGGCACGCCCCTCCAACTCGCGGTGGCGACCAACGGACAGGGCTGTCGCTGGGCGCGCGTATCCGGCGCGAACTCGTCGCGCGCCTTCCGCATGATGCGGGCACGGCTGTCGTGCGTCTGGGGGAGCTGCGCCGCCTTGCACGTGCTGAGGGCGAAGCAGACGACGAGCAACATACACTAACTCCGAATTGTCCTGTGCCCCAACGGAGCTTGAACGGGGAAGAGACAGACGCCGAGTGTTTGGAGCGGCGGATGCGCTGGGTGGCCCAGATCAGCGAGTACTGGTCATATTCACATCTCTCAAATCTCACAAGGGAGGCTATGGAGAATGTTCTAAGTGGTAACGGACTCAGCGTTCCATCAGAATCATCATGGCGTGACATCGGAAAGAGCTCGCGACATGGGCTTCCCTTCGCCCCATTGCCGTCTCGTGGAAAGATCTTTCTCGTCGGCTCGGGTCCGGGTCACCCGGGATTGCTCACGGTGGCAACTCGTGATGTCCTTACGAGGCAGGCAGATATCGTTCTGTCGGACAAGCTGGTACCAGAAGCAGTATTGACACTTGTACCAAAAAGCGTCGAAGTTCGCCTTGCTCGCAAGTTTCCGGGGAACGCCGAGGGTGCGCAGCGAGAGATGATGGAAGCCGCCGTCGACGCAGCGAGCCGTGGGTTGACAGTCGTGAGGGTGCGCTATCAAACCCCTCTCTGACTCCTGATTGCTTTCTGATGGAAACGCAGCTCAAACAGGGTGATCCGACAATATTCGGACGTTTGGGCGAAGAGATATTGTATTTTCGCGAAAGGGGATTCGAGTCCATCGTCATCCCGGGTGTCAGTTCTGCGCTCGCGGGACCCGTTTGTTCGGGTATCCCGGTCACGCAACGTGGCGCTGCGGAATCCTTCATCGTGTGCACCGGGATCGGCCGTCAGGGCAACGATGTTGTGCTCCCAGGCTACGAACGCACGCGCACGCTCGTGATCCTCATGAGCGTGGCCCGGATTGCGCATGTCCTCGAGACTTTGCAAGCGCCGCACTCACCAGGCAGACGTGGTGGCCCGCCTTATCCCGCACACACGCCAATTGCCATAATCGAACGTGCCTCGATGCCCGATCAACGTGTTATCACGTCGACCCTGGCTCACATCATGATGGCCTTGGAGAGCAACGGAGAACAGCGACCACCTGGCATGATCGTCGTTGGCTGGTCCGTGTTGTCGTTGTGGGGGAGCGGAGACACTGCTGTTCTAAACAAGGGTGCCGAAGAAAATGACGAGTCAAGGATTGAACGATGGTTGGAGGGGCAATCCTGGAGAGTGACGGAGGGATTTATCAGTGATTGGGACAGTCAGTAACATAGGCCTAGATATCTGCTATCTATCTATCCAACCTTGCTTTATCTCCGGTCCTGCCCTCGGTTCATTCAAGTACCCTGACGGGTTCCTGCCGGCGCCGAATGTCGAGACCCGGAGTTTCCCGAACGAGAAAAATCCACCCGAATTGCCGACGACGCACTCGGTGACCCTGTTCCTCTATTTTTGCATTCTGCCCATCGTCGTCGCTGCTGTCGCTAGCCACTCTCCTCTTCAGCCAGCCATGCGCACGCAAGTAATCTCCACCCTCCTTCGCTCCCGCCCCGCCGCCATCTCGCGTGCTGCACCCAGGCTTGCCCGCGCATCGTCAAACACACACCAGGAGACGTTCGAGTCGTTCACGGACCGCTACGTCAACTTCTTCCAGTCTGCAGAGGACCTCTTCGAGGTCCAGCGCGGGCTGAATAACTGCTTTGCGCATGATCTCGTGCCTGCGCCTGCCGTCGTCGAGTCGGCGCTCCGTGCGTCGCGTCGTGTAAACGACTTCGCCACCGCGGTCAGAATTTTCGAGGGCATCAAGGAGAAGGTGGAGAATAAGGCCCAATACCAGGCGTATTTGGATGAGCTCAAGCCGGTTCGGGAAGAGCTGGGTGTGTTTCTATTTCGCCGTTTGTCTTCGTTCATCTTACCTTTTTCGGCTCGTCCAGGCATAGACACAAAAGAAGAGCTGTTTTCTTCATAGACCGCATACACCATCACCCCTCTAGGTGAGCCATGTGCCCCCTATTCTTCTGCTTGGCGTCTTTTGACACCTTTGTTAAGAGTATGTTGGCGGCACAATAGCTAGCTCGTCTCCGTTCCGTGCCATGCGGACCATTATATTAACTGTTTTTAACCCATCCCCATGATCACATGGCCCATCGGAAATACGTCCCATGAGATGAATAACACTAATTACCGCCCTATTGTCACTTCATCATCCTCAGCCATAAAACTGAGCCGCCTCGAAGTCACGTGCTATTACAGTTGTTTGACTTTGACATTTCTGGGTGTAACGGCCCGGACGTCCTTAGACCTTGCCAGTGGCCCAGTCCATAACATGGTCAACAGTTCCAAAGGACGCTGCCTTTCTGTCATCAATTCCGATACTCTTCTGCCCGCGTTTAGAAGGACTCGCAAAGTGCTGAATTGCATCATGGAAGCCATGTCCTGTATTAGTCCCTATTTGTTCTGCAAAACACACTACCGATACAGATACAGTCCTTCGAGATGCCTCGTTCCTCTACGAACCCGCGGCATTCCCGTGGGTACATGGCTGTTTATTTCCCTCGCTGAAGCTCGTTTTCATCCTAGTCGTCGTCTCTATGACGAAGATACCCCTGAGGCTCTTGGAAACTGTTTGGGATTGTGTGAACGTGTCCATTTTGGAAAGGGACGACTCCGGTGACAGGTCTAGACAACTTAATGCAACCCCTGCAGACAGCGCGGTATGTCAACATCATCTACGCACATGACGCATGTGTGCTCAATAATCTTTTTACCTCGAGCAGCATATTCCTAGACATGGCAGCCAAGCGAGTCCCTTTTCCCCAGATGTTTTCCCACTGATATATGTACTTTTACCTTAGCGTCGTCATGACCGTGGATGTAGGATCTGTGCGACTGGTCGGGTGCATACTCTAAGGTGAACGAGGAAGGGACACATACGCTCGATCACTTGTGGGCACAATGTCGCGAGCTCTTTCTCGTTGTCCCAGCAGGACCATCGCAACTTGATCAAGAACCTTACCCAGCCCCGACCAGCCCCATCGACCAGGACCTCAGTCGCTCAGTCCTATTCTTGAGCAAGGAGATTCACTAGAGCCACCTACTGGCGTTCTGTCCTTTGAGTAACAGCACAGAAAGCCTAGCCATGAACTCCGCCGACAGCGCTATTCATTTCGTTGATAACTCAGGGACGATCTTGTCTCGTGTACAGAATGCTTCGGGTGCTTACGTGTCAGCTGACCAGTTTGTACCCGAGCGGCTCGGCCTCGAGTCTTCCCTAACCCCTACATATCGGCAGCGCTCCCGCTTGTGCCACCACCGACCTCAATGCGCACATCGAGTCACTATCTTCCATTGTAACCGACGCCTCCCACACCTGCGTCTCCTCATTCGCCCATCTTCTTGCCGGGGATGCATCATACGACAGAGAAGTACCTCAGTGCTGTTGCTGCCCCCGAAGACCAAGTGCCGACACGTCCGCAGTGCGATCATGAGCAAGCGCGGAAGCTGTGCGCATGCCGTGTCTGCGAGATGCAACTGCTCGCCTGTCATGTGTGGTTTCTTGATGCCACATGTGTCGATGCGCCCTCAAGTCAACAGTCATTCTCCCTCTCTTCCTCATGTGTCCTGAGTTAAGTTTACGCCATTGCAATTTGGCGTCTTCTCGCTCTTCAGCGCTATCCCCATGAGTTGGCACTCATGTTCCGCGTTCCTCGCTGATTCAGTGCAGGCCCCGTCCACTGCCTGCGCCCTGCCTAGGCCATGTACTTGTCTGGTAACACACTTCACGTCCCTCAGGCCCGGCCCCAGTCCGACTTCATCCTGTCTTGTGGGCATCTCCACCTCCCTTTGCCCTTCGGTCTCATCATCCTCGGGTGTTATCATCAACACCAGCATGATGTGACACGTTGAAGTCGAGTCGAATGTTTGTTGACACATCAACGCGTCAACACTGCTCTCCTACCATTCAGATTAAAGGTTTCTGTTCCTTTTATGCGAATTTAACAAACAAACTGTTTTTTCTAGGACAGAGTGTTTTCAACTTGACAACGGCCGCCGATATAGTGCTACCTTCCTGTCGGGGCTTCCGTAGGGGCATAGGAGACTGCATGGGGGTGTTGGGAGACCAGAGGAATGGTGCTCCGCCGCGCTTGCAAGAAGTTCTGCGCACTTACCTGCCAGGTATGTCCCCTATTCTCATCTCCTAGATGAGCCTTTGAGGACGCTACAAAAACGTGGAACAATCGGACGTGTTAGAAACCCCCCCAACGGCCACCCGGGCTGCCACGAGGCCATCAACTAAGCAGCTCAGACGCGTCGACACCGTCGCCCGTGACGTGGCAGAACCGTGGACTCGCATAGACTTACATACAAATGGACTGATTAATGGGATGAGTGGTAGCATACGCGCTTAGATCGCTTAGGATTTATGTTACTTTGAATACCTACGCAATAATGTCAGCATTATCCCTAATGTCTGTTCGATAAAATTGACTGATAAGTGACTGGTAATTGTCCAATAATTGAGATAAACGGGGGCTAAATTATCGGGGGGTAAGCTAGGGAGAGCAGTGATGATAATGTAGTGCTGGCGAGTCGCTAGCCCTCGCTAGCCCGGCGTTAGCTCTCGCTAGCCTGGGAGGTTTTCCCTATGCGACACCGTCCCACGAGGACGCGACTTCGAGAATTTCCCATTGGACAGCTTCGGGTCGCGCTTGGGTTATCGCTTTGGGGGCAATTATCAACCTCGGTTGATTTCGTCAGGACGCGGGCAAGTGGGATCAGACGGCAATATAAATGGCTTACATCCCATGTCGTTTTTGTGCGGCCGCTCGTCCAACTTTTTGTTTCACATTCCAGACACATGCTCGCCTCCGCAGCTACTCTCTTCACCCTCACCTGTTTTTCTGCCGCTCTCGCATGGAGCCCAAGTTTCCCGTATGGTAGTGAGACGAAAGTCCGCGGTGTTAACCTCGGCGGTTGGCTCGTGCTCGAAGTATGACACCTGGATGTATGCGCGTTGACGTAGCCATTTTGACACTCCTCTCGTGTGCAGCCCTGGATCACACCCAGCTTGTTCGAGAATACTGGCAATCCCAATATCGTCGACGAGTGGACGTTTGGGCAGCTGCAGGACCGAAATACTGCGCAACGCGTACTCAAGGCTCATTGGGATTCATGGATAACCGAGTCAGACTTTGCTGAAATTGCAGCCGCTGGGTACGCCGAGTCTAAAAAGTCTCCGCCACGTTTACGAGGAGTTTATCTCTCAGCCTGAACCACGTACGAGTGCCGATCGGGTATTGGGCCTGGGAGGTCGCGTCAGGCGAGCCGTATATTCAGGGACAACTTGATTACCTTCGCGAGGCCGTGACTTGGGCCAGGAAACATGGACTAAAGTTAATCATCGATTTGCACGGCGTACCTGGCAGCCAAAATGGGTATGGCCGTGTTGTTGTAGTCAATGGGACAAGAGAGCGAGAACGCTGACGGGGCTCGTCTGCAGCTTCGACAACTCGGGACACAGACTTCCCTTCCCTGAGTGGCAGTCAAATCAGACCAACATTGACCGCACCAACGCAATTCTTAAGCGCATTGCGAGCGAGTTTGGCCCCCAGTATGATACTGTGGCTGCCATTCAGCCGATGAACGAGTCCGTCCCGGTCCTTCCGCGCCCTCAGGTCGTATGGCGGCACAGCTAACCCAAACTAGGCCAGCCGGATTGTATGGGCCTGCCGTGCTTGATGCCGTGCGCCAATACTGGCTGGATTCATACGCAAACATCAGAGCGTCGTCGGCAAACACATTGGAACTGATCCATGATGCATTCCAACCACTCAGCTATTGGAATGGTTGGCAACATTCGCCCAATTACATAGGAGTGGCAATGGATACCCACATCTACCAGATATTCTCTGACACCGTAAGTCTCCCGAAGTATCCAATATCGCGTCACATGGCTTACATTGCGTGATGGACCGCTAGGGCGTAGCGCAAACGCCGTCGCAGCACATAGCCACCGCGTGCAGCTACGGCGACGATCTTCAAAACTTTGATGGGAACCAGATGTGGACCATCGTTGGGGAGTGGGCACCGGTTATTACGGATTGCGCAAAGTACCTTAATGGGCGGGGTGTCGGCGCGCGTTATGACGGGACTTATAATGGGTCTCCTCGTGTCGGCAGCTGTGTGGGGCTGACCGGGTCAGCCGCATCGTTCAACGCGAGCTACAAGACGTTTTTGAGGCAGTATTGGGAAGCTCAGGTCATAACGTATGAAAAAGCGAGTGGGTGGATCATGTGGACATGGAAGGTAGAGGAGGCGGACGAGTGGTCATATCAGGTTGGCCTGAGGGGTGGCTGGATCCCTCGCGATGTCACCGAGCGCCAATTCCCATATATCTGTGGTTAGGGGCACAGTTTTCTATTCCTAATTGATGGGTGCAGCCCCCTTTTATCACCTCTGTCGGCGGACGCACTACTCGCACCCATAACGGTGTTTGGATTTCCGGTGTCCATGTGGAATGCAAAGGGGCACTCCATTTCTTTTCCCACCACCGACCACCTATTTCCTTGTACATTTCCTTGCAATTTGTATTTCACGATCACGTGATAGGGCGATGAACGCGTGCAGAGACGCGCATGCAATGTGGAGGCCCCTGGTGTCGAAAGCTACATAAAGCCATGTTGTCGCACGATCAAGTCACAGCACCCTTGAACTGCTATCATGGTCATGAACACTGGATCCTCTGATGTGAAAATGAATGTGAAATGCGCCACCGAATCCCAAACAGTGGGTGTTGCCACCGTCGCACAGCGTTCGGGCAACCATGACGACTGACCTGGCTTTTCTGTCTAGGCCGCTGCTGCTCTGCAGGGCATGCCGTCCTGCTGTGCGGGATTGCACTCGTGCGTGTCCTCGAGAGATACTGTGAGTCCACCGTCTGCGTCCTCTGCTTCGGCCTACCGAATCTGATCCCGTCTTCAACGCGTACAGTGCACTAGGACATCCCACACCCTATGCCCCCGGTTGACCCGGAGAGAACAACACACCCCTGGCCCCTACGCCTCCACCTCTACCTCCATCCCCATCGACCCATACCCATCGACCCCAAACACGGAGACGGACGCCTCTTTCGCAGACCGCAATTCGGGCGCCGTCTTCTCTGGTTTGCACGGAGCATCCGGCGAGCGCATCACGCCGCACGAATTCCGCAAAGCCAGCGGCCTCGCCCCAACCCTCCACCTCATCATTCCCTCTTCGCACCCTCCTTCTCATTCTCCCGCTGCGGAGGAGGCCGCCGCCGACGCAGCCGCGAGCCCCCTCCCCACCTTCTCCCTGACCCTCCCGACGCCCACCACCCCCCGTTCGCCGATCCACCTGCCCTCCCCAACGACGAAGACGAGTACGAGCAGTTCCCCCTTCACGCGCACATCCTACTACGCCCTCGCGGCGCGCTCCCCGCCCAGCGCGCGCGTGCCCTACCTCCCAACACACTGCCCGCACACGCTCCGGCCCTTCGTGCCGCTACGCAGCAGCGGCTGCGGGCTCTGCGCGCTACAGCTACTCGCCTGCGAAACGTGGTGGCGCTCCGCGGGCACTGGGGCAGAGGCGGAGGAGGAGGCGACGCCGCTGCTGCGCGCTCCGCGGGTGCTCCCCGCTGCGTGCGATGAGACGACGCGTTCCGTTTTCTACGCGCTTGGGATCCCGCTCGGCGCGCTCGATCGGGCGTGCGTCGATCTTGATGTCGTCGAGGCTATCGTGTTTATTCCGCGCGCTGCTGCTGCGCCGCGCCGTGGCAAGACGAAGAAGAAGAAGAATTCTATCGGTCGTGCGTCTTCGCGCGTACGCATGTTGTTCCGGCGTGCGCGCCATTTCCTCAGTGCACCGGCTCGTGTGCCGATGGTACCCACTCATATATTACCTCGCCGTCGAGTCATTGCACAACCTTAGTTTGCCTGACATTCTCGTATTTGTTGTTCTGCTGGCTCAGTTCCTGGATTCTTGGATATTCCCATTTCTTGTTGTATGTACTGTATATCTACCCGAAACAGATACCCATACCAAAGTCCTCGGGATAAAAAAAAAGCCATACGTACATGTCTGCTAGAGGAATTAAACCTGTATCGTCCGTGTGTACTGTAAAACAGAGGGTATGTCTGTAAGGATATAAAGTGTGTGATGTGTGCGGTATCTAATCAAGACACATAATGAAAAAAGGTTGTGCTCGTAAATGCGGGTGAGCAACATTGGTGAGCGGACGCCACAAACATCAACCGCAGACATTGGGGAACTTCCGGTCAGAGGGGTGCCGCAGAATCCAACCAAACTGGAGGCCGGCGGAATATGACTACTCGTGTGCCTGTTCTGCCTTCCATGTCCACATCACTCACCCACTCGCTTTTTCAAAAGTAATGGTAATGACCTTTTAAATATAGACCGTTGGTGAATATAACGCCCGCTTACGGTGTAAAGCAGCAAACAACGGCAAAGGGCCAAATAACCCAGGCCTGTCTTTCCTGCGCAGCTTCCGTAGTGCGGAGCGTCCTTGCGAACGGACCTGTCATACCGTGCGCCAACGCCGCGACCGCTGAGGTATTTCGCGCAGTCTGTCATTGCGTATGTCCTGTTTAGTACATCGCGTCCATCATAACTGGCCAGTGGCCAGAGTGGAGAGAGAAGCTTCTTCACCGAATGCTTTTGTACGAGTCGTACCAATACTGACGAGTGACATCGAGCACTTGGTGACCGTAGAATCCAGCCGGCCTGGAACAACACATGGGTTACTGTGCGACTGTCGAAAGATGTGTTACAGGACAATTTTGAGTGCCGTGAATCACCCAAACACAGCTTATCAAGAGTCAATTCAAATGTTGAAATTAAGATAGGCCGATGAGAAGTTTCCTCCTTGCAGAATGTGGGTCGGAAATGCCTAGAACCGCAGTAGTCACCACAGCCTGTTTCAGGGTCGTCTCGCATGAATGTTGACCAATGCGAAGACCCACTCGGGTTGTAATACGGTCTTGTTGCATGGAAAGGCTGTCATAGTATGTGCATAAGCGTGGTGTGTTGGCCTACTCAGTAATCATCATGCAAGAAATAAGGATTCAATTACTTGGTCCTCGCGTTCCGTTTCTTTGCGCCTGTGGTCTTGACTCTCTTGAGCCATGGATTCACATCTGTCACGTAGCAGCTAAGGTCATCATATATAAAGTGTATCTGCTGTGGTTACCATCGGGTCGGCATTGGAGACTACTGACAGCAAGTTCCAGTTCAAGTTCCGAGTCAGCGTTGCGGGCGTGTTTACGTAACGGATTTTCAAAAGTTTAAGCCTTCCTGCGTTTCTTCTCCACGCTCTTGCCAGTATCCAAGTTTGCTTCGTCCGACAATGGCCCCGTACATCCATTTACCAATATTCCTCATATATCGATCTCTATATATGCTTTCGTCATTCATCGGTACGGAACGCGGCGCGCATCCAATTCCCGTGCAGAGTCAGAAGTCCACTCATTCCCGTGGTCCTGTACGAAGATACTGTACTTTCTTGCGTCACATCCATGGGCCATGACCCTAATGTTCTATGATATATTATTGAAACCCGGATCTTCGCGGGAAAAAAAATGACTATCCGCCAGTAAGGGGCTTGGGAGTGCCATCGGCGCCGGCAGCTTTGAAAGGGTTGCAGCGAATGACTTCGACGGAAGGGTACGGCCGAGGATGGTGCGCCTCACTTCACTGGAACACGTACATGTGCGGGAGTCTGGAAAGGACAGAGAAAAGTGGAAAAGGCGAGATGCTGGGAATCGAGCACGTCAAAGGAACTGAAGGGATGACACCTGAGGCCCTTCAGATTGCTGTCGCGTGCATGCTCAGAAACGATATCGTTCCAAGCGCCCCAAATACAACATCACAGTGAATCCGAGAAAAGATTGCTGATAAGAAATCGTGCTGACCCGATCCATGAAGGTTGCCATCTCTGAACCAGAAAATAAAATAAAACAAAAACGCGAGTGAGTTTGAGTGAAAGAGCCGATGCGGATCCAGCCTGAGGGATATCAGAGAGACGAGACGAGAATAAGCGGAGACAGCGAGAGGAGACTGAAGACCGTCTTGCTCGGAGTCTGTAAGGAGAGGAAGCGTTGTTTTAAAGGAGAGAGGAGGACGGTACTCATGATCAGTGGGTTGACGGCACAGTAGCTCGGTTTGACGAAATGGAGTCTAAACTGTGTCGAGTAGAGTGGAGGGAAGGAGTGGCGAAGAAAACGAACAGAGAAGTTCACGCGGGCGAGAGAGGAGGAAAAGTGGGGACCGCGCCCTATACCAATCTGATTCTCGACGTACCGTACTTCGGCCTTATATACATGCATCCCTACCTACCGGTGGTCCTGTAGTACCGTATGTGTGTGTAAAGGGAAAGATAGACAACCATCGAGAAAGGAGGGAACCGCCAGTTGCGAGGCGAGCAATGCGAGACGAGACCGGAGACGATATCAATGAAAGGTTAACAAGGGAAGAAGATATATAAAGATTGACGTAGGGGTATGTGCGAGACACGCTTGTCCCGAATGAGACGTCCAGTGATGGTGGAAATCTGAAGCCTTGGCGAATCGGGAAGTTCGACAAGGAAATGTCGGGGTGGCTTGGTCCGGGCGGTGCTTGAGTTGTTGTGTTGCGACATGGAAGGATGGTGGTAGGTCAAAGTCTCTGACAAGTCCGGTCTGATTTTGTGGAGGGCCTGGAGGAGGTGGTCGAAGGGAGAGAGCAAGAAAAGACGAAGAGAGAAGACCTGAAACGTGCTGCTGGTCACGCGGTAGCAGGAGTGAATGGGACAGCTCAGGTCGGTGACGCATCGAGGGTCTCATCGAAGGGGTTTACGCCGAGGCGCTCCATACCTTATATCATGCACATCTATCTGCCTCTAATGTCACAAGTACTGTATCAAGAAAAACATCAAGACATCGAAATCACAAGTCCAGGCATGCGAGTCACAAATCCTAGGCTTCGTGTCTTTAACAAATAAGTCAAAGTCATATGCCTACAATTGCCTTAAATGCCTCATAGCACCTAAAGATCTCACGTCGGTTGTCCAGGGGCTTCATCCCGCCACTATGGTCAGTGAGAGCAGGATAAAAGGTTACGAGGCGACGTGCCGGCCATGACAATGCCAGGCATCACCTAAAATGAACAGGGTTTCAGAAAAGCATCAACAAAATTGCGAAATGACTCACCATTTCTGCCAAGGGAGGGCACCCAGCAGCTTCCCTGCTTGCGTTATTCATGTGGAAAGCCGCAACTGCCTTTACCACAAGCTGAACTTGTGGACCGAAAGGATCCCTGCGAACCGCCATCTTATCCTCCTGGACTAGGAGAAGGAATTCATTCTGAACTGCGTCGAAGATACAGACATCGGCCGTTGTACGTCTTTTTGCGCCACAAATGAAGTAATCGATCCCAACCCGTCTTTGTGCGAGCCGGCTCCCAGAATTATAACCAAGAACCCTGAAAAGCTCTACAGAAAAATCAAGCACAGGGGCTTTCGAACTTCCGTGAGTCATGACGTAGTCGACCAAATAGATCAGCTGTGCGTGACGACCTTGTTGCATACCACGACGGTCGGCGATAGTGAGCAGCTCATTGTCAACTGACGGTGGCGGTAACTCCTGTGAGGTGGGAGCCATTGGACTCCAAGGACTATAGATTAACTATCCCCGCCTACCGGTAAGCCAAAGAATGTGAGGGCGTCGACCTGAGTGATGGTAATATTGTAAGAAGCTAGATCATTTCGTGTCTTAATGAAGTAAGCCATGATTGCGAGCGGCGAGTGGGCGTGGTGTCGTGGTCGTTCGAGTCAGGAGTAAATTGATAAGCGTGACCACGGTGTAGTGCTGCCATCCGGTTCCAATTCTGGCTTGTGAGCCGAGCCGAGCCAACGGCTCATGCCTCCGCACAGTCAATCTGTCCCAAGATGGGTATAATACTTCCTTGGTTGGCAATATTCGACAGTCCATCTCCTATCAATTACATTCATGGACATTAGGTAAGTGGGCTTGCTCTTCCATTTAGTGGCCATGTAGTGCATAAGACTCAGTCGTTGTGAAAGAATGACTGAGGTGTGCAAGTATGAAGTATCGAAAACCTATACTAAACTACTGTAGCGAACGTCGGAACATATTTCAATATTCTTATACTCCACCCAACGGCCTGATCGGGCCGTGTGTGGCGCATGGCTGGCAACCCCAATTCCATTTCCATAGCCGCCGAGTACACTTAGACAGGATTTAGACAGGTGTTCAGCGCCCCAGCCGGAAATGCGGAGAATTAGGTAAAACGAGTGAGAATACCATCGGCAATTTGTTATCATTTGGTCTCATTTTCTAAATCGAACAGGGTGGACATATGATCAATTCTGATTAAATTACCGAGAGTGGCCTCAAATGATTGCTCGCGTTCGACGTCGGTTTGATAATATGTCTATACAATTTATTATATATTTGCAAATGCCATTGAATTGCATTGAATTACATAGAATAGTGACAGTCAAATAACATAGAATCCCATTGAACTACATAGAACAAGTGGTTTTGAATACCATAGAACTACATCTAATGAAGCTAATGAAGTCGATTGAAGCCGGTTCCGAGTCAGAAAGGACATCCGCTAAGTAGAAGTCGCCTTGCGTGTGGCTGAGGCTTTCTGGGGGTAATCGCGTTAAGGAATTCGTATTCTCTGGGTAAAGCAAAGAAATGACATACCGCTGCGCATTCTTTCTTCTCCTTTTCTCTGAATAACTGTAAAACTGAAAACTAGAGTTAGCACGGTTATTTGGTATATCAATATATACCACCTAGCCGCAGCTCGAGCATTTCCAGCCCGCCGCCAGTCTTTGCCACTATGCCCAGCAACCGTCCGCGCGTCCACACATCGACGTCAGGCGCCAGCACCAGCACAAGCTCCTTCAGCTGGCCCCCCAGCGCGCCAAACAGCGCCACCGGGCACAGGCCATCATACAGCGTGCTCGCAACGTGCAGCATCACCCACTGCAGTGGGCGGCCGGGCGCGAGCGCCGTGGCGAGGCTGGGGCCGGTGTCGAGCGCGGCGAGCGCGGGCAGGGCTGCAGGTGGCACCTCGCCGGCGTCGGGGGGCACGCCGACGAAGTGGGGCAGCGCGAGATGCGTGATGTGCGGGCGCGTGGGGAGGAAGCAGTCGAAGAACGCATAGGGGAGCGTGTCCGCGAGCAGGGTGAAGCGCACGAGCGCAGGCAGTGCCACAGTGAGGACATCCGCGTCGAACGAGGGGAGCATGAGCGCTGCGACTTGTGGGTCTGCCTCTAGGGCAGTAGGTGTGCCACGAGACAGGCATTGGACCGAGGGACATGCAGGGCTGGGCCAGTGGGTCAGAGGAGGTAAGACATGAACGAGAAGGGAATAAACTGGACCAGGATGAAAGAGGCTGTCAACCCGATGAACGGGAATGGCCGCACGCACACTGGCGCGGACCCGGTCGATTTTTGGCCGGTCGAGCCAGACCCATTGCTGAGAGGCCATTGACCCGGATGACGAACGCATGAGGGGTTGCGTGATGCGCGAGGGGACGCGAGGCGTGGCGTGCGAGGATCGGCTCACTGTTCTCGCGCTGGCCATGGGTCGCTAAGGAGCATTGCACCCTGTGGACGCCAAGGCGAGCGGGAGAATGTCACGGGCGCGCCGCGGGTCCGAGTGCGACTGCATGCAAGTGATGAACGCGACTGGTTGCGTGCACGCTGGCGCAGACCTGGACGATGGTTGGCTGGTCGAGCGAGTTGCTGGGGAGGCCGCCACCTACCTAGATGAAGACGAAGTTGCTCGTGCGCATCTTGAGGGCGCGGGGCCTGCGTCGATGAGTGAGTCCGGAGTCGAGCACCTTGCCACACTCGCAACCCCTCCCATCTTCAAAGCCCCGGCGGTTTGGGGCGCGATTTCGAGTCCGAGAGCGAGGTGGTTGAGGCACCGCAGCCGCATATAGTCAGGGCCATGTGCAAAGAAGCTGCTCGCGCGCAGCTCGGCTTGAGGGCGTGGAGCCTCCAGGCTTACTGGACGACGAGATCGTTTGGTTAGCTGAGGTGGAGGCCACCGTGGAGATCGCAGGCGTTGAGAAGGACATGGGTCCTTGCCTCGACGAGAGCGAGTCCGGGGCCGGGCACCTTGACATGCTCGCGACCCCTCCTGTTCTTTCTGACACACATTTGAAGGACCCCAGCTGGTCGACGGTGGGGGTGCTTGATAGATGCGGGCCAAGGTCGACTAGGACGACAGCAAAGGACTTGGCACCGACACCAGGGGGGATGTCACCGGCCTAGAGGCTAGAGAATGCCGGCTGGCTGCTGGGGGCCTGGCCGGCGCTCGAGCTGTCTGCCATGACGCTTGTGACTGACTGTTTTCATGATGGAGACAAGAGGATCAGAGGAAAGAGAGAGAGAAAAGGAGGGGTTGCTAATCGGCACGCGGTGTCTTGAGAGAGATAAAAAAAATGGGGCAAGGAGTGGGCAAGGACGGGGTGTTTTCCACCCAGTTGAGTCGAAACCGATTTGCCACTCTCATTTCTATGCAGCCACTGCACAGAAATATTCTCAAGTCGCGTTTCACTTAGCACAACACAGCACAACACACAAAATTGCACGATCAGATTTATTGATCAGATTCTATAATCCCAAATATCATCAATTGGATCTATATTATATTATTTCATTTGGTCTGAATTGACACCATTTGTATATATTTGTCCGGATTCTACCTGATTATACGCATTTTTCGCTGGGGTTCAGCGCTTCAGCCTTGTGGCGCGAGACCCGAGGATCGGTTCTTTTGCGTCACAGCCGTACAGACGTTACACGTTACACATTTAGCTACTCTTTGCTGGCACTCTCGTGATCCGTTGCTCCACTGCACGTTGCCTGCAAGGTCGTCTGGCAAGCTACACTGGGCCTTGAGGCAGCTCAGCTGGAGTAGCGCGGCCTAGAAAATACGGCAGGATAATCTCTTCGTGGGAAGACCGCAGGAAGCAATGCAAGTCGGGACGAAAGCGGCCTGCTGTCACTATTTGTGGGGCTTTATCGAAGCAGCGCGGACCAACGCGGACCAGAGCGAACCACGTTGACATTCGTCAATCGAAACGCAATAATATTGATATTAGTGAGGACACCGTCCCATGAGCACGCGACTTCGAGACTTTCCCATTGGACAGCTTCGGGTCACGCTTTCGTCATCGCTTTGGGGGCTATTTTGGTTGTTTCGTCATGACGGGGGCAAGTGGGATAAGACGACAATATAAATGGCATCCATCCCATGTCGTTTTTTGTGCGGCCGCTCGTCCAGCCTTTTGCTTTACACCCCAGACACATGCTCGCCTCCGCAGCTACTCTCCTCATCCTCACCTGTTTTTCTGCCGCTCTCGCATTCAGTCCAAGCTTCCCGTATGGGAGTGCGACAAAAGTCCGCGGTGTTAACATCGGCGGTTGGCTCGTGCTCGAAGTATGACACCTAAATGTATGCGCATTGACGTAGCCATTTTGACACTCCTCGTGTGCAGCCCTGGATCAACCCCAGCGTGTTCGAGAATACTGGCAATCCCAATATCGTCGACGAGTGGACGTTTGGGCAGCTGCAGGACCGAAATACTGCGCAACGCGCACTCACGGCTCATTGGGATTCATGGATAACCGAGTCAGACTTTGCTGCAATTGCAGCCGCTGGGTACGCCGAGTCTAAAAAGTGACCGCCACGTTTACGAGGTGCTAATCTGTCAGCCTGAACCACGTACGAGTGCCGATCGGGTATTGGGCCTGGGAGGTCGCGCCAGGCGAGCCGTATATTCAGGGACAACTTCCTTACCTTCGCAACGCCGTGACTTGGGCCAGGAAACATGGACTCAAGTTAATCATCGATTTGCACGGCGTACCTGGCAGCCAAAATGGGTATGGCCGTGTTGTTGTAATCAATGGGACAAGAGAGCGAGAACGCTGACGGGGCTCGCCTGCAGCTTCGACAACTCGGGACACAGAATTTCCTTCCCTGGGTGGCAGTCAAGTCAGTCCAACATTGACCGCACCAACGCAATTCTTAAGCGCATTGCGAGCGAGTTTGGCCCACAGTATGATACTGTGGCTGCCATTCAGCCGATGAACGAGTCCGTCCCATTTTTTCCGCGCCCTCACGTTGTATGGCGGCACAGCTAACCCAAACTAGGCCAGCCGGATTTAAGGGGCAGGCCGTGCTCACTGCCGTGCGCCAATACTGGCTGGATTCATACGCAAACATCAGAGCGTCGTCGGCAAACACATTGGAACTGATCCATGACGCATTCCAACCACTCAGCTATTGGAATGGTTGGCAACATCCGCCCCGTTACCAAGGAGTGGCAATGGATACTCACATATACCAGATGTTCTCTAACGCCGTAAGTCTCGAAGTCTCCAAGATTGCATCAATCACATGGCTTACATTGCGTGATGAACTGCTAGGGCGTAGCGCAAACGCAAACGCAGCACATAGCCACCGCGTGCAGCTACGGTAACGGTCTTCAAAACTTTGATAGAAACCAGTTGTGGACCATCGTTGGGGAGTGGACACCGGCCATGACGGATTGCGCAAAGTACCTCAATGGGCGGGGTGTCGGCGCGCGTTATGACGGGACTCGTAATGGGTCTCCTCGTGTCGGCAGCTGTGGGGGGCTGACCGGGTCAGCCGCATCATTCAGCGCGAGCTACAAGACGTTTTTGAGGCAGTCTTGGGAAGCTCAGGTCATAACGTACGAAAAAGCGAGTGGGTGGATCATGTGGACATGGAAGGCGGAGGAGGCGGACGAGTGGTCATATCAGGCCGGCCTGAGGAATGGCTGGATCCCTCGCGATGTCACCGAGCGCCGATTCCCGCGTATCTGTGGTTAGGGGCACAGTTTTCTTGTCACACCTCTGTCGGCGGATGCAACTCGCACATACCAATTTTGGATTTCGGATTTCGGATTTCCGGTGTCCATGTGGAATGTAAGGGGCCCCACCGACTCCACCGCCGTCGCCCATCGCCAATTGCATTTTCACGATCACGTGATGGGGCGATGAACGCGTGCAGAGACGCGCCGCATGTCGAGGCCTTGGTCGAGGCCCCTGATGTCGAAAGCTACTAAAGCCATGTTGTTGCACGACCAAAGTCACAGCATCTTTGAACCGCTACCATGATCATGAACGCTGGATTTACTGACGTGAATATGAATGCGAAATGTGCCGGAATCCCAAACAGTGGGTGTCGCCACCGTCGCACAGCGTTCGCACAACCATGACGACTGACCTGGCTTTTCTGTCTAGGCCGCTGCTGCTCTGCAGAGCATGCCATCCTGCTGTGCGGGATTGCACTCGTATGTGTCCTCGAGAGATACTGTGAGTCTACCGTCTGCGTCCTCTGCTTCGGCCTACCGAGTCTGCTCCCGTCTTCAACGCGTACAGTGCACTGGGACATCCCACACCCTACGCCCCCGGTTGACCGGAGAGAACAACTCACCCCTGACCCCTGCGCCTCCACCTCCACCCCCATCCACCCATACCCATCGACCCCAAAGACGGAGACGGACGCCTCGTTCGCAGACCGCAATTCGGGCGCCGTCTTATCTGGTTTGCACGGAGCATCCGGCGAGCGCATCACGCCGCACGAATTCCGTAAAGCCAGCGGCCTCTCCCCGAACCTCCACCTCATCATTCCCTCCTCGCCCCTCCATCTCACTCTCCCACTGAGGAGGAGGCCGCCGACGCAGCCGCGGGCCCCGTCCCCACCTTCTCCCTGACCCTCCTGACGCGCATCACCCCCCGCTCGCCGATCCACCTCCCCTCCCCAATGACGAGGAGTGAGGTTGAGCAATCCCCCCCATTCATGCGCACATCCTACTACGCCCTCGCGGTGCGCTCCCCGCCCAGCGCGCGCGTGCCTTACCTCCCGACACACTGCCCGCACACGCTCCGGCCCTTCGTGCCGCTACGCAGCAGCGGCTGCAGGCTCTGCGCGCTGCCGCTGCTCCCCCTGTGTGCGACGAGACGACGCGCTTGGGATCCCGCTGCACTCGATTGGGCGTGCGTCGATCTTGATGTCGTCGAGGCTATCGTGTTTATTCCGCGCGCTGCTGCTGCTGCGCCGGGTCGTGGTAGGACGAAGAAGAAGAATTCTGTGCGTCTTCGCGCATACGCATGTTGTTCCGGCGTGCGCGCCATTTCCTCAGTGCATCGGCTCGCGTGCCGATGGTACCCACTCATATGTTACCTCGCCGTCGAGTTCGTGTGTACTGTAAAAAAGAGGGTATGCCGGGATGTTTGTATGCCCGTAAGGAGTGTGGAGTATGTGGTATCTAATCAAGTCACTTGACAAAAAATCGTTGTGCTCGTCAGATCAGGTTTGAGCAGACGCCGCAAGCATCAACCGCAGACATGAGGGAACTTCCGGTCAGTGGGGTGCTGCGGAATATGACCGGATATATAATAGGACCACCTGCCTGTTCTGCCTTCCATGATGTCCACATGACCTACAGTACCCAAAGTCCTGTGTGATTTTTATCTCAACCCTTCTATCTTAACTTAACCGAGCACACTCCGGCATGTTACAGCCAATTAGGATTGACAATGAGATTTATATTTAGGCAATTTGGGGGATAGATACAAATTCCTATTCAAAAAGGAGTTGACTATGACCATACATGTAAGCTAGCGGCAGTTTCAAAACTTGGTGTCTTTAAAGTCATATGCCTACAATTCCCTTGAATGCCTCAAAGCACCTCAAGATCTCACGTCGGTTGTCCAGAGGCTTCATCCCACCACTATGGTCAGGAAGAGCAGGATAAAAAGTCACATGAGTTTCTTCTTGAGGACAGGTACCGTGCGCAATATGGGCCAACAAGTTCTGAGTGATGGGGATCTTGAAGAACGAAGGCGACGTGCCGGTCATCACAATGCCGGGCATCACCTAAAATGAACAGGGTTTCAGAAAAGCATCAACAAAATGGTGGAATGACTACCATTTCTGCCAAGGGAGGGTTCCCAGCAGCTTCCCTGTTTGCGTTATTCGTGTGGAAAGCCGCAACTGCCTTTTCCACAAGCCGAACTTGTGGACCAAAAGGATCCCTGGGAAACGCCATCTTATCCGCCTGGACTAGGAGGAGGAATTCATTCTGAACTGCGTCGAAGATACAGACATCGGCCGTTGTACGTCTTTTTGCGCCACAACTTAAGTAATCGATCCCAACCCGTCTTCGTGCGAGCCGGCTCCCATAATTATAACCAAGAACCCTGAAAAGCTCTGCAGAAAAATCAAGCACAGGGGCTTTCGAACTTCCGTGAGTCATGACGTAGTCGACCAAATAGATCAGCTGTGCGTGACGACCTTGTTGCATACCACGACGGTCGGCGATAGTGAGCAGCTCATGGTCAACCGACGGTGGCGGTAACTCCTGTGAGGTGGGAGTCATTGGACTCCAAGGACATAGATTAACTATCCCCAGCCTACCGGTAAACCAAAGAATGTGAGGGCGTCGACCTGATTGATAGTAATATTGTAAGAAGCCAGATCGTTTCGTGTCTTAATGAACTTAGCCATGATTGCGAGCGGCGAGTGTGAGCGTGGTCGTGGTCGTTCGAGTCAGGAGTAAATTGATACTGTAAGTGTAAGCGTGACCACGGTAGTGCTGCCCGGTCCGGTTCCAAAGATTATCGATCATCATGCATGTGTGAAATGTGCGGGTGTCGCTACCGTCGCGGCGCATCGCACAGCGTTCGCGAAACCAGGACGAATGACCAGGCATTTCTGTCTAGGCCGCTGCTGCTCTGCAGGGCATGCTATCCTGCCGCGCGGGACTGTACTACTGTGAGTTCGCCGTCTGCGTCCTCTGCTTCGGCCTACCGAGTTCTGATCCCGTCTTCAACGCGTACAGCCTGAGTGCACTACAGTAGGATATCCCACACCTTACGCCCCCGGTTGACCCAGAGAGAACAACAACTGAACAACAACACACCCCTGACCCCTGCGCCTCACAACAACATCCACCCCAAAAACGGAGACGGGCGCCTCGTTTGCAGACCCCAAGTCGGGCGTCGTCTTCGCTGGCTTGCACAGAGCATCCGGCGAGCACATCACGCCGCACGAATTCCGCAAAAGCCAGCGGTCTCGCCCCGACCATCCACCTCATCATTCCCTCTTCTCCCCCACCTTCTCATTCTCCCGCCGCGGAGGAGGAGGAGGATGCCACTGCCGCCGAGACCCCACTCACCCTCTCCCTGACCCTCCCGACGCGCATCACCCCCGCTCGCCGATCCACCTCCCCTCCCCAATGACGAGGAGGAGGAGGATGAGTAATCCCCCCCTTCACGCGCACATCCTACTACGCCGCGCTCCCCGCCCAGCGCGCGTGTGCCCTACCTCCCAACACACTGCCCGCACACGCTCCGGCCCTTCGTGCCGCTACGCAGCAGCGGCTGCAGGCTCTGCGCGCTGCTGCTGCTCGCCTGCGAAACGTGGTGGCGCTCCGCGGGCGCGGGGGCAGAGGAGGAGGAGGGGGCGACGCTGCGCCGGGTGCTCCCCCTGTGTGCGACGAGACGACGCGCTCGGGATCCCGCTCGGCACCTCGATCGGGCGTGCGTCGATCTTGATGTCGTCGAGGCTTTATTCCGCACGCTGCTGCTGCTGCACCGGGTCGTGGTAGACGAGAAGAAGAATTCTGTCGGTTGTGCGTCTTCGCGCGTACACATGTTGTTCCGGCGTGCGCGCCATTTCCTCAGTGCACCGGCTCGCGTGCCGATGGTACCCACTCATATACTCATCAGTATGTTGCCTCGCCGTCGAGTCGTCTCACGACCATAGTTTGCCTGACATTCTCATATTTATTGTTCCGCTGGCTCAGTTTCCTGGATATTCCCATTTCTTGTTGTATGTACTGTGTATCCAAAAAAATACCCATACCAAAGTCCTCGAGATAAAAAATGCCATACGTAATGTCTGCTAGAGGAATTAAACCCGTATCGTCCGTGTGTACTGTAAAACAGGGGTATGCCTGTATGCCTGTAAGGAGTGTGGAGTATGTGGTATCTAATCAAGACACTTAATGATAAAAAAGGTTGTGCTCGTAAGAGCAGGTGTGAGCAGACGCCGCAAACATCAACCACAGACATTGGGGAACTTCCGGTCAGTGGGGTGCTGCGGAATCCAACCAAACTGGAGGCCGGCGGAATATGACCACTCGTGTGCCTGTTCTGCCTTCCATGTCCACATCACCCACCCACTCGCCTTCTCAAAAGTAATGACCTTTTAAATATAGAACGTTGGTGAATACAACACCCGTTTACGGTGTAAAGCAGCAAACAAAGGGCAAATGAAGGGCCAAATGTATATGTGAAAAGCTCACCTGCGCCTCCCAAGTTTTTCGCAAAAAGTTCTTGTAATCCTGACTGAACGTCGAACCCAGGCCCGTCTTTCCGGCGCAGCTTCCGTAGCGCGGAGCGTCCTTGCGAATGGACCCGTCATACCGCGCGCCGACGCCGCGACCATTGAGGTATTTTGCGCAGTCTGTCATTGCTGGTGTCCACTCGCCGACGATCGTCCACATTTGGTTCCGATTGAAATCGGATAGACTCCCTGCGTTGCCGCATGCGGACTTGATATGACCTGCGTCGTCGAGTGAAACAGCCTGACGGAGGCGGTGAGGCCAAGCGTGAGTATACTTTGACTGACTGGGCCCGTCAAAGAGCGATATGACCGTGAACATACCTGGTCAGTGAACATCTGATAAATGTGCGTGTCGATGGCGGCGCCAGGATATTTCCCGCGTGGCATAAAGTTATTCCAGTAGCTCAAAGGCTGAAATGCGTCATGTATGAGAGCGACTACGTTGGTCTGCTGGCCGTTTGGATTGCTGAACGGAAGTATGATGTTCAGTACGTCGCGTCATAACAGCTAGTGGCCAGAGTGGGGGGGAAGAGAAGGTTCTTCACCGAATGCTTTTGTACGAGTCGTACCAATACTGACGAGTGACATCGAGCACTTGCTGACCGTAGAACCCAGCCGGCCTAGAACAACAAGGTTTCAGAGTGACACTATTGGAAAAGCGTTACAAAACACAGACTCATTGAGGGGAGCGACGATCGGGACGACATGGGGATTATTGCTGAACTCGGACGCGATGTGCTTAAGGATTCTATTTGAGCGGTCGACATTGGTTCGGTTCGAGTGCCACTGGGGGTACGACATCCTACGACCAGAGTTATCGAACCTGGTGGGGGATAGACAATATATCAGATCAGAGTGTCAAAAACTTGAAGTGGATAACGGGACCCGTTTTGACTTCCAGGGACGCCATGGAGATCGACGATAACCTTGAGATTGTACTTTTTTGCCCAGCTGACGGCCTTCTGGAGGAATTGATGTTGCCCTTGGATATACGGTTCGCCGGGGCCGACCTCATAAGCCCAATACCCAATCGGGATGCGTACATGATTAAGCCTTTAAAAAAATTCCAAGTGCATTCGTTCAGTGCGGAAGTGTATGATACCGCGCACTACGAGCACGTACCCGGCACGTGCGATGGACTGAAAGTCGGCCTCGGTAATCCATGTGTTCCAATGGGTCATCAACCGCGCTTGCGCGACGTTGCGGTCTTGGAGTTGGGCAAACGTCCACTCGTCGACGATGTCGGCATTGCCCGTGTTGTCGAACAAGCTCGGTGTTATCCACGGCTGTTTGACAGTAGTAAGGAACACCACCGGAGAGGCGACAACGGCGAACGATGACAGACCTCGAGAACAAGCCACCCTCCGATGTTGACACCGCGCACTGGTTCCTTACCATAAGGAAACCCAGGGGAGAAGGAACGTGTGTGATGCCCAGGTCGATGAGACCGAGCAAGGGAGAGTGTGGCAAGAAGGGGAACTAGGAACAAAAGGTAAGCATTAATGATAGCGAAGAACCTGCTGAAGAGCAACTTGAAAGGAACGGGGGGGAGAAGGAACGGGAGGAAAATGAGAGACCAAGAAGCTGACGAGGAGGAAACGAGAAGGCCAGGTTAAAAAAGTAAAAGGTCGTCAAAACGGCCCCTGAGGAAGTACGTATACGAAAACCAGGCAGGACGGGCATCGAGATTTGCATGAGCATGAATGAGGTACGCACTGCCTCCCCACTGCAGACGGAGTACCAAGCCGGGCCCTCGACAAGGACTCGGACCATACAAAAGAAAATCCAAGTAGCCAGACATATCCCCGACCGCTGCGAGTATGCGCGGTATCGTTACGTCTCTATCGAGCAACTAGTCGAGAGCAGCAGTTGGTGGGAGTGTGAGACTTGCGAATAGAAACTCGGCTACAAAGATTCCGCGCAACTGCGGCTCGACCGCTGACTAGCGCCGACTGCTGATCTAGGAAGCTAAACTTAAGGCGGTTGTACGTCATTCCGTGACGTTTTATTTGACATTTGACATGCTAAGCAGACTATCCCTCACCGGCCTCACCGCGCAACCGGGGGGCGACAGGGTGGACCGCATACTGTAGCGACACGGTGAGAAGCGAGGGGATGAAGGAAAGCGGTGGTGCGGCCACGGAGCAGGGGAAGCGAGGTGAGGAGCTCCGATTAGACTCAAGTAAACACATTTAAAATCGAAAACATATTAATAGGGCAGTTGTACGTTATGCCATCTGACATCTAAGCGTTGGAGTCTCTTTTGGTCTGTCAACAAAAGCCTTTACATATCTGTTAACAAAGGCAATAATTTGTATCAACATATCGGTCCTTCCGACACAACAAGTATGGGTATGCTATCGTCCTTTTCTAATGTGAAGGAAGTAAAAAGCCGTGGTATCAGTAGTCAATTGTCCAAGATCAAAGAGTCCTTTCTCGTGAGTTGCCAAAAAAATGCGGGTCATGAAGATCAGCCACAGATGTTGGGGTAATTGCGCTGGGTAGGATCACTTGGGATCCAACCATACTTGAGGCCAGCGGAATACGACCAATCATCTGCCTCTTCCGCCTTCCAGGTCCATTGTATCCAGCCGCTCGCTTTCTCAAACGTCATAACCTTCCCCAACGAAACACCGTCATTAGGATGATACACCCGCATCGATTCAAATATTTGTATGGACTCACCTGCGCTTCCCATGTTTGCCGCAAGAAGTTCTTGTAGTCCTGGCTAAATGTCGACCCCGAACCCGTCTTGCCGTCACAAGACCCGTAGCGCGGAGCACCCGGTTTGATGGACCCGTCATACCGCGCGCCGACCCCACGGCCATTGAGGTATTTAGCGCAATCGGTCATGGCTGGAGTCCACTCCCCGACGATCGTCCAGAGCTGGTTTTTATCGAAATCAGACAAGCGTCCTGCGTTTCCGCATGCAGACCGGAGGTGCCCGGCATCGTCCAGTGACACTGCCTGCGGTGGTGAGGCAGTCGTGAGGATCATGCCGATTGCGTGTGTCAAGGAATAGAGATTGTGAACGCACATCGTCGGTGAACATCTGATAGATATGTGTGTCCATGGCGACACCTACAAACTGCTCGCGTGGCATGAAGCCATTCCAGTAGCTCAGTGGTTGGAATGCATCGTGCAAGAGAGCAACTATGTTGCTCTGCTGACCAGTGGGATAGCTGAACAGAAGTAAGTTCAGCACATCGACATGACTGACCAGCGTGCGAAGGGGAGAGTCCTTTACCGGATGTTTCCATAAGAGTCGTACCAATACTGGCGAGTGACATCGAGCACCTGCTGACCGTAAAATCCAGCCGGTCTAGCGTACTGCTTCAGTATGATGTCGTTGAGGGCGGATCACTGAGCACGCACTCGTTGAGGGGAGCAATGACTGGGACAACGTGGGAACTATAGCAGAACTCGTACGAAATGCGCTTCAAGACTGCATTCGTGCGATCGACATTTGTTTGGTTCGACTGCCACTGGGGGAACGGCAGCCTTCGACCAGAGTTATCGAACCTGGGATGTAGGGGACAACATGAGATCAGACATGAAACGGTTCATTTCATTTTCGTACCCGTTTTGGCTTCCGGGGGCACCATGGAGATCGACGATCACCTTGAGATTGTATTTTCCTGCCCAAGCGATGGCGCTCACGAGGTAGTCGTGTTGACCTTGTATGAAGGGTTCGTCCGGACTGACGTCGTACGCCCAATACCCGATCGGAATTCGCACGTGATTGAGTCTAAGAATAGTACAATTCAGAAACCGTGGGTTGGGATTCAGCCAGACGCACCCAGCTCCTGCGATTGCCTGAAAGTCGGCCTCAGTAATCCATGTGTTCCAATGATCGACCAACGCCGCTTGCGCAACATTGCGGTCTTGGTACAGTCCAAAGGTCCACTCGTCAACAATAGCGGGATTACCCGTTTTCTCAAACAAACTGGGCGTTATCCAAGGCTGTGTGTGAATGCATAAATTAAGGACATGGATTCCGGGGGTGGGTAAGAATGATCACAGACTTCGAGGACAAGCCAACCACCGAGGTTGACACCGCGGACGGGTTCAGAGCCATAAGGAAACCCAGGGGCAAAGGGAGCTTGAACTCCCCACATTGGGTGAGACTGAACGATAGGAAGTGTAGCAAGAAGGGCAGCGAGAGACAAGGCGGTGAACATGACGGGGCTGCTAGGCCAGTAAAAAGGACGGAATGGATGGTAGCTTATGAGGGAAAGCAAGGGAAAGACCAGAGGGTTGAAAGGGTCAGCGCAAATGTCATCCAAAAATGCTAATGCGGTGACCAAGGCAGTGACAGCGTGTCAGAATCCGAATCATTAGGGCACCAGCGACCACATCGTTCTACCATGCTCACCATGTGTGGAAATGGAAGCCAACAAGATGTACCGAAATAGGTAGAACATCTTCAAACACGCCCTCGGACATTACGAGACTCCGCCGTATCCCCACGTTCGCTTGGTGCGACGAACGGGGCGGAGACAGCAGGGTTTAGGAACGTGTTACGTAAAATAATGTGAGAACTGTCAACGGCGACGCGGATTAGGCACACTGGCAGGTTTGCTACCGCCAACGCTGGCTATGCATAAGAGACATCCTCCTCGTCAATGATTTAAGAGTTGGCGGTCCCATAAAGTTTTTCGGATGTAACTGATAGCTCAAGATGGCCTTAAGTGGGTTTAATGAGCAGATGACAAAGATTTGGGCCCTATCATGCCGTTGATCCTATGGGTGGTTTCATATACACAAGTGGGAATAACAACGAAGTTCATATGCCGCGGGTGATGGAGGAAGAAGAGGTGTGGAAGATAGATAAAATGTCCTATTGCTGTAGTTGGCAAGTGCTGATGACCGTCAGTCCGACACTGCCGTTGATACGTTGATTGCCGCCAAGTCAAAGGCATCGGCGATAAACTGGGTGCGAAGTACAGCTCTCTCAATGCCGGGGGCGGTGTCAAGGACTTGTCGTGATGGGTAAATCAGAGCCTACCCACGTACAGTACCACCACGGTTGAGCGGCAAGTTGTCAAAAACTGCCAAACCCGGTGTGATCTGATCGGACGGCCCTTTTGGCTTTGATCACCGAACACACCCGTGGGCGCAGCGCTCACGTCGAAACAACGCGGGGCTAAGGAGACGAGGCGGTGAAGACAGCAAATTGAACAGATTTAAGAACGGCTGCTGGGACCTCGAGTCGAGCAAACGGCCGTCCCGAACCGCGAGCCGCAAAGCCACTACCAGACGCACGCTAACCGTTTCCATCAATCACCTCACTCCCTTATCCTTATCTTCTCAATCATCATGGCCATCGATGTCGATGCTCTCCGCGCCCGCTACGACGCAGCTGGCCAAGGCCACCTCTTCACCTTCTGGCCCGAACTCTCCGAATCAGATCGTGCGGTGCTCGCCGCCCAACTAGATGCTCTCGACATCGACCGCGTCAATCGCGTATACAAGAAGGCCGTCTCCGCAGAGCAAAGCGCCGCTGCGGCCGAAGAGGCGATAGACCCTTTACCGCAAGACGCAACCGACAAAGTCACGCCAAACTCGGAGAAGGAGGCAGAATGGCGCGCGACGGGTCTCGCGGCCACCGCGCGAGGTGAAGTCGGTGTTCTTCTCATGGCCGGTGGCCAGGGTACTCGTCTGGGCAGCTCGGCCCCCAAGGGATGCTACGATATCGGCCTCCCATCGCACAAATCGCTATTCCAGTACCAAGCGGAACGCATCGCGCGCTTGCAGCAGGTCGCGCAGGAGGAGGCTGGCAGACCCTCGGCTCCGTCGTCGTGCCGTGGTACATCATGACCAGCGGGCCGACCCGCAAGGAAACCGAGGAGTTTTTCAAGACAAACGCGTACTTTGGGCTCAAGTCAGAAAACGTCATTTTTTCGAGCAAGGTATGTTGGATCCTGAACATTCCCTCGATATAAATCGATCATCTCTGCGTGTGCGCAGGAACCCTCCCGTGTCTCACAATGGACGGTAAAGTCCTACTAGAGACCAAATCTCGGGTGGCCGTCGCCCCAGACGGCAACGGTGGCCTTTATGCCGCCCTGCGTTCCCCCATATCACCCACCGACAAGGCTCGCACGGTACTCAGCGATCTCGAATCACGCAAGGTCCTCTACGTGCATGCCTACTGCGTCGACAACTGTCTCGTGCGCGTGGCCGACCCGGTCTTCGTCGGCTACGGCATCAGCAAGCAGGCCGACTGCGCCGCCAAAGTCGTCCCCAAGGCGCACCCGACCGAGTCGGTCGGCGTCGTCGCCCTGCGCGGCGCCAAGTACAGCGTGGTGGAGTACTCGGAGATCTCCGCCGCACAGGCGGAGGCGCGCGACGCGGCGACGGGCGCGCTGCTCTTCCGCGCGGGGAACATCGCGAACCACGTCTACACGACCGCGTTCCTGCGGGGCGTCGCGGCGTTCGAGGACGACCTCGCGTTCCACATCGCGCGCAAGAAGATCGCGCACGTGTCCCTGCCCGACGGCGCGCCCGTCAAGCCCGCCAAGCCGAACGGCATGAAACTCGAGATGTTCGTCTTTGACGTGTTCCCGCATACGCAGCGCTTTGCCGTGCTCGAGGTCGACCGCGCCGATGAGTTTTCCCCGCTCAAGAACGCACCGGGCACCGGCGCGGACGACCCCGGCACGAGCCGCCGCGATCTCCTCGCGCAGCACCGCCGCTTCCTCGAGGGCGCCGGCGCGACGGTCCAGGAGGGCGCCGAGATGAGCTGTCGCCGCTTGTGACGTATGCGGGCGAGGGCCTCGCGCCTGTCAAGGGCAAGACGTTCACGCGCTCGGGTGTGGTGAGCGCGGTGGAGGAGCTGGATGCGCTCGCTGCATGATCCGTGAGATAGTATTGTAGGTCGTCCGAGAAGGGGAAAAGGAAAAGGAGCAAATTCTACTGTGCGTAGTGAGGAAATGGTGCATGGAACGAAACTTACGATGAGAAGGACAGCACTCGTTTTACAAAAATGATGAAAATGAATGGATCCCTTATTACGCTGCACAGCGGTTGTGCTTCTATGCTGTGTGAACTGCTGGGGGCTTCCCGTCTCGGAATTGGGGTCCACAGTTGGACGGGAAATGTGCGTGCGGCTAGGTTACATTGGTATTGACGACGACGGCGACGCTCTACTCGATAGTCAACTTGTCCCATTCACCGCGCTCCCCTCCGCCCTTGAAATCCTGCTCCCCCTCTTCTCCAGCTCTTCTCGAAGCGAAGCGAATAAGCGCTGCGTGCGCTCGGCATTGGGCTGCAGACGTTCGATCTCGGTCATTCAGGACGACGAAGCTCACGAGCGGGGGGGCTGCCGGCAAACAGCCAGGAAGGGAGTGGGGGAGAGGAGGGGAAAAGAAAGCTGTGAAAAAGTGCGTACCTCTTTGCAACACGATATCAGCCGCTCCACCAGCATCGTCTGGCCCTTCTGCGCGTCGTCCAGCTCTTTTCGAAGTTGCTGGTTCTGCAAAAAAAAAAAAAAAAAAAGAAAAGAAACCCGTTCGGGCGACCGTTCGAGCGGGTATACACTGGGGTACGTGCCTCTTCCTCGACCTTCTCCGCCCGCGCTTTCTCCCCCTCGGCGAGCTGCTTCTGCTCTGCAGCTCGCGCACGGGATAGCAGGACCTCGAGCTCCTTCGACCGAATCACGCACTCGAAATGGCGTTCTCGTTGTTCGTACTGTCGAAGGATGTCCTTAAGGCGTTTGCGCACGCTGTTCGCCCCATCGTCAGAGAGTGCGATCTACACGTCTCAAAATGAATCGGGCCACATACACGCCATCGAATATATCTTCCATCGTCCGCGCAGCCCTGCGGATGCGTGAAACGGTCGATGAGAAATGAAAAATCGGAAGAGAAGGAAATATCGCAGTGGGCGCACTCTGCTGGGTCATCAGACCAAAACTTCTTCAGTTTCTGTCGGCGGGGCTCGCTCTCCTTCTAGAATCATCTTAAGCTAAGAATGTTTTTTTTCTCTTGTTTTCATAGCCCACCGATGCATCAGAGCTTGGACCCTCGGTCAGATCCATGAGTTCGACCGCCAGAATCTCGTCACCATCTTCCATACCAGCCTCCTCTGGAGTCTGTTCGGCATCTATCTGACGCCCGCAATGCGTGAAAATGAAATTCGCGCCCGAGCCAGCGGAGCTCCCTAGAGCGCCCGGCGCGACACCGTTGACCAATTTCGAGGGGCCGCTCGCCTCTTCAGCCTTCTTCCCACCACCCCCACTCGTCTCCATGCGATCCGTCCAGGCCGCAAAGAGCTTGAGGAGTTTCGTCTTGCGAGAAATCTTGAAGAAGAGCTCGGCGCGGTAACGGCAGATGACCTTGACGACGATGTCTGGGGATTGGCGGTACTTGAGGTCTTGCAGCTTAGCTTTCTCCGTGCGCCGCGAGATGTCATTCTTCATTTGGACGATCTAAGCCGAGATACATTGAGAGAAAGTTGGGTTGGGCGTAGACTGGGGCGCACCTCATCCTGCGCTTCTTCCACGGATAGGGATAGTCGCTTCCCATCCTCCTGAGGCCGATTGGACTCCCACATAGCAGCATGAAATTCATAGGATTCACTCACCCTCAATCGTTTATTGTCCTGTGCAGGACCTTAGTTCATGTCAGATTCGTGCCCATAGCCCGGCGCACCTTTTGTAATTCTCGTGCCAGGTTCTCCATTTTGATCTTTGTCTGATTAGCCTTTGTAGTTGGCTTTTGGCTGAGCGAAGTGTCAGCGTGCGAGTGAGGACAGAATAAACTCATGAACGTACCGGCGTCTTTGTCCTTAAGTAGTTTCTGCTTCTCCTTCTGATGTTCGCGCTCCATGCGCTTGAACTCTGCAAACTGTGAGTACTCAGCACGGGATCCTGGCGCCGCAAACGAGCAGCGGTGTGCGCGCACCAGCTCGATGTACTTGACATGTACCGCGTTTTCCTCCAGTCCGCGGACGTGCTTCTGCGCCTCCTCGGCTGTCGTACAAATAAAGGATGCACGGCATGTAAGAACGACATGGGCAACGCAACGGTCGAGGGGGCGTGCAGAATGCGCGCACCGAACTGTCGTTCCTCTTCCTCCACGACCTCTTCCTCCTCCTCAAGAGCCGCGATGCGATTTTTCAGGCTCTCGTACATCACCGCCGGGTCGATTGGCGCCGGGTCCGTCTTCTTTTTCGGCTTGCCATTCGTGACGGTGGAGTGCAGCTGGCGCGCCGACCCGGACGTCGGTGTGGAGGCGGGGCCTGTCGGCGTTGGCTTTGCCGTTCGTGGTGGGGCGGCTGAGGTGGTAGCGGTCGCCGTCACTGTGCCATTCATAGCAGCGAGTGGTGGAAGATTTGAGGAAAAGTGTTGGGAGCGGGGATTGTTGAATGTTTGAAGAGGCTGGTTCTGTGCGTTGTGGCCACGCGAGTGGGGTTCGGAGCGCCCTCGGCTTGGACTGAGCGGCGCTGGCGGGACGAATACGGAACTGCTGCCGTTGCTACTGCTACCGCATTCACTACTGTACACAAGCTGTCTTCCGGCATATTCTACGATTAGTCGGTCTGGGTGCAGTACTTCATCGTGACCTGCGGGCTACTTATGACTCGGCGAATGGACCCGATGTAAGGAGAGGTGGCCACGAAGCAATACAATACCCATTCGCTGCAGGAATTTTACAATCGGATTGGCCAGGTGGAGTTGCGATACAGTCGTGAAATTCCCTTGACCCTTGACACCATAAGATAGACATGAACGTTGGATGCGAACAGCACTGCATTTGATCGATACCGAGTGACTTCACCCCCGCAGACTCTAAATACCATTGTCTGCGAAGTGCCATGAGAGTCCCATTTCAATGGAGGCAATGGCTTGCAGATATAACTGGTCCGAGATGCAATTTACCGTCTATCAATTAGCGTACGATACACGTCTGCTCGGAAGGTGAAGGAGGTTAGGCTGACGTTCCGGCTGTCAGCAATCGTCACGTGATCCGACGCGTCCCTCGCGTCTGTTTCTCCCGAGTCTCTATTCACGATTGACCACATCGACGCGTACATTCTACACTTCCATGCATTGACTAGAATTACAGATGTCTGGTCAGTTATCATAGCGCTGTGTACCTTTCACCGGCTCACCTACGGCGCATAGAGTCATCTTCACCTCCCCAGAAGCGACGACGAATGCAAGGACGAATGTCCTCACCTACGTATGATGAACAGTTGGCACTTCCTAGTCAAGATGAACTTAGGGCCATCGGAAAACTGGAGTTTAGCTTATCCCAAGCACCGTCCCACTATCGCGGGCGCACCAGCAATGTGCCTCCTGCCGGGACGGCCTCGCAAGACAGATTTGGTCTTGAGGTACGCATCGTGGATGCTTTGCTTCTACAAACTGAACGATAGAGCCCTCAGCACGAGTCCCACTCTTGTGATATACCTATCCCTGCACTTTCTCCTGCATCATGTTCACAACAACATCCGGTTGCAGAAGATGCCAATTCTGATGATCCGTTCACGTCCAAATCCGGACCTTTGAAGGGGTTTATCACCGCATCTGCCGCCCATAGTTGGCATCCAGCAATTAATCGACGCCCGCCAGATCCAGAAACGGGGCAGAGCGAGGGTGATATAACTGAGGAGCGTGTGGAAGGTTTAGTCGCTCCAGATACCTCCGCCTCTGACATTGTGACACCATCAGTGGGTTTTGCCGCTGCATCTACTTTGGTGAGACAACCGGTGTCTATAACTCATCATGACTCGCCCTTCCAACCACTCTCGAAAACATTTGGTGACGCCGCCCAAACGGAGGCCCAGTTTGACTCGTTCGGATGTATGCTTAACAATGGGGGGCATGAGCTGTTCTCTGCATTTACTTCACTCGGGAGGCAGAAGAATTTGTTTCAGCCCAGTGCTGCGGCGATCAAGATAGCTCAGGAGAGGGCAAAGCGTTGGGCAGCCGAGGACGATGACTTAGTCGTTGACCAGCACGATGACACCGCAGAGAAAACACCGGATGTCAGCATATCTCCACGTCAGGACCCAATACCTGTCGGAAATATTTCACTTGAGGAACCCAGTAAAGGTCCGACTGTTTCCGAATCTGCCAAAGAAGCCGCCACCGCATCTGTTCACCGAAATGTGACCTATAGCGTGGCAGGAACTTCAAGTATAGGTCAGGTCGGATCAGGTGGGACATTCCAGTCAGCGACGCATTTTTCGACCCCAAGTGCACTAGAGGGTCGTTCGTTTCAGACGCGGCCGGCTTTGGGTATCAAAGGGAACGCTGCTACGAAACCTTTCAAACCCCCCCTTCTCAGCCTATCTGCTACAAGGAACTCTGGGAGCACGCAACATGCACCGTCTCTTCTCAAAACTGTCGCTTCCACACCTACCAGGGGATCTAAACCTGCCGCTCTGGACTCGTTCTCTGGTTTGGTAAATACCCCTGGATCTAGATTCTCCACTCCTTTGCCTATGAGAGGCACGCCGATGCGCAAGGCACATACGAAAAAGTTTGTTACCCCTTTCAAGCCGGGCATGCGACCGGGTGAGGCGGGACATAGACAACTTCAAGCCCGCTATGATGCAGAAAGGGCCAACAATGTGTCTGGACCCAGTACGGAGGGCGCATCGTCTAAAAGTGATGCGTCTAAGAAACGCACGAGACAGTTCTTTGATTTCAGTATGTCACAAATGGTTAAGCTCTCGGTGGCGCTCCTGACGCAACTCGCAGCGGTTGTGCAGGACAGAAAGTCGCTGGCTTCATCGGGGTTTCGGCCTGGACTACATGGTCTGGAGACGCTGACCAATATGGGAATGTGAGCCTTCTATTTCGTCCTACATATCTATTCGTCACCATGTTGCAATCTTCAGAGATGTCGCTGAGCTGTGCGACCTCACCCCGAAATCCGCTCTCCAACATAGATTTCGTGTTTCTCACCAGGGCATCCCGAGGCCTGATCCTGTCCCCTCCCACCTCCGAGGTCCCACTGATGCATTGGGGGAACTGAAAGAGATTGGCTGCCATTTGGCCACGCAGGACTGGGTCGACAATCACTGGTCTCTGATCCTTTGGAAGCTAGCCGGAATTGTTGCTCTGGATCCGGAAAGTGAGCTCGATGCTGACCAGAGGCGATGGAGCTGGGCAGAGATGATGCGCCAGTTGCGATACCGGTATGCTTCCCTCCCGGTACCCAATTACGTCAATTGAGTGCACATGCGCAGCTATGAAAGGGAGCTTAATCGAGGGGCACGTCCTGCACTTCGTCTCATCGCAGCACAGGATGCCTTAGCGGGCCTTCACATGGTCCTTTGTGTCTCGGGTATCGTCTGGTCCGCAAGCGGGATCGGGGACGATGGCCTGCCGCTCGTGCCTCACCCTACTCTCGAGCTCACTGATGGTTGGTACCGCTTGCGAGCGCAGGTGGATGAAGTACTCGCTCGCGCAACACGCCGGGGGGTGATCCGTGTTGGGCGCAAGATTGCTGTGTCTGGCGCGTCGGTGCGTCTCCAGCTTTTTGGTCCACGCTGTAAGGAAAGTGCTCATATGCACGAATCAGCTTCCGCGCAACACAGAACCTTGCGAGGTGCTGGAGGCATACGATAAGGTCGAACTTAATATTGCAGGCAACGGAACCCACCTCGCTCCTTGGTATACCAAGCTCGGCTTCCAGGCGCTCCCTGCTGTATCTACGCTTCACACGCTCTCACCAGAAGGGGGGATTGTACCCTGTCTCCACCTCGTCGTGACCAAAGAACGCCTATTTTCGTAATTGTATACATGCAGTGCGCTCATGACGTAATACAGGTGTACCCCATCGCTTTCATCGAGTTTCGCAAGGATACCGACGGGAAAGTCACGCGCGAGGGCCCAAGGCGAGAGAAAGAGGAGCTGGCAGTGCATGATGCATGGACAGTACGTTTCCAGATAAAACAACTTCCTGACCTGGCTCACTCTGGCTCAGCGGAAACGTGATCGCGAGTGCCAGCGCCTTCGGAAGGAAACAGAGGACAAACAAAGGCTTTTTCTCGACTGGGCTCAACGTTTCGAAGTCAGATCTGGTGGTTCTTGGCAACCAGGCGATGACGGTGCCTTCTAAACTATCACCACCTTCGTTTCCCTCCGTCTCATCACGTCGCATATAGAGGATATGCCC
This sequence comes from Russula brevipes, assembly GCA_022496215.1. Lineage (NCBI taxonomy): Eukaryota > Fungi > Basidiomycota > Agaricomycetes > Russulales > Russulaceae > Russula > Russula brevipes. The sequence continues at coordinate 120,667 of WTXF01000009.1, read as the reverse complement.
GAACATATCGAATCGATGTTCGACGATTGCGAGTACTCATCTGATCCGAGTTCGGTGCTACGTCGGGCCAGCAAGACCGAAGCCGGGTGGCTGGCGCGCTTCGCGCGAGAACGCGCGGAACAGGAGCGAGAAGCGCTCGAACAAGGACTCGAGCGCGAGTTGCAGGTATGGCGCCCCCCCCCCCCCCTTATTCCGCGCCACACTCACACAGAGATCGACGCAGTCGGCATGTCCACCGCGCGAAGTACGCAACTTCCGTGTCCTGTTGATGCGCGATGCTCGTACGAATCGACGACCCGCACGTCGCGTGGTCGAACTGACCGCTTGGGATGTGCTTTCGTTGGGGTTCGATGGAGTGGGTGCAGGACATTTGGTAGAGGGCCAGCGTTTCCAGGTCAGTTCACTCTGCGTGTGTATGTTTGGCCGAATCGAAGTGCCCGTGTTGAAACATGACCTTTAATTTAATCTTTCTTTGGCACTTACTCGCTTCCTAGGTTACAAATTTGCTCCCGACGCAGAAGAACGCGTGGATGGATCGCGGCATAGAGGGTGCACACGTGTACCTCAGTACGAGCAAGACTTCAAGGTGGATCAAATTCTAACCTGTTTAGTTTCCGCACCGTGCCAACAAATGTACTATATTGCCTACACTTATTGTTGTATCCGGTTGAAATACTGTATTATCCATCCCCATTGCCTTTCTGCTGCCAAACTCTGGCGGTTTTCAGCCCTACCCTTACCCGTTTGGCAGGCGCAGCAATAGAACTAGATAGCGAGATACAGCGCAGGTCATCTGAGCCTCTGTGATACTACTCTGTTAGCATCATGAGGGGGGCAAATGCGGCGATTGACACTGCAGTACCCCCATGTAGCGTTATCTCAGGTTACCATGAGTAGCAACAGGTTTGAATGTTGAGAACAGATGGCGGCTGATGGCAAGGCCGACGTTGTCCCTGCTGTGACACGTGCAGGCCTTACAGACTGTACTGTACTGTACAGAACCGGTGCGCCGTGTGATCGTGCCAGTGATCGGCCGACAGAAGAGGAAACAGATAGAAATTTGAAAATTGAAAATTACGGCTCACCCTAGTACAGTAAAGCTAGTTGGAAAGAATGAAATTCTCGGGCGCCCAAGGACAACCCCACTTATTGCTCACCACTGCATTTCTCCATGGTCCCGGTCCCTTAAAGCAATTACTAGAGGTGACCCGTAAGTGAGCGACGACATCCGAGTGGTCACATCATATTTGATCATTCCTATGAGCCATTTCGACACTGCATTAGGAGTGTTGTTTCTCACCTTGCCGTCGCTGTGCGAACATGGAGGTGCACGTGGCAGAAGGGATGATCAGAGACAGATGAACGATATATACAGTCAAGATTGTCTCGTACACAAACTGTGGGGCTAGTATTTCGAAATGGTGGGGCAACGCTCGATCGACCAATCAGAATGCCCATTTGAGGGAAGTGGAGCGAATTCCGCGGGACTAAATATAGTATTATAGCTGACGAGAAAAAAGGAGTGGCAGGCTCAGGATATTGTGGACAGATAGATCCAATCTAGTAAGGAGTTGCGGTGCGTGGAAACGAAGGTTACCAGGCGGAGAATGAAAAAGTGCCCAGGCACCGTTGCAGAACTTGCGCTCTCGTTTTTTCTCAAAACGAGCTCCGAGTCCTGAAACTGAACATCTGGAACAGACAGTACGTGACGGTACTGTACAAGTACAAATATTAGCGCTTTTAGCACTCAGAATATCGGCGGTGCCGAAAATTCACACAGCGCCGCCGGTTCAGCGTTTGTCTTCGAAGGCGATACGCAGTGGCATGATCCACTCCCTGGTTGCCATCTGCCTCTGGCTCCATTTCCCTAGGGGTGGGTGCTTTGTTCTCCATCCCTTGGTTTGCTGGAGCTGCGGGTCCCCTTCTGAGGCCTGTCGTGTGAAGGTGTCTCTACATACTCAGCAGGGCCAACTCATGCTCATTTTGTTGGGCTTCGAGGACAGGGAGAATGGCGATTCGGATTCTCGAGTTAGGTTTGCCATTAGGATTAGCTACCCCTAACTGAAGCTGGGGCCGCCTATTTGGGAATTGCCATGCTAAATCATTCAAAAGGGACAATATGTTGAGGGCATCCGCGTTGCGTTAGCAGGGAGTTGGATATGTGGGGACGCTGTCTTTTGCGGAGCTGACAAATTGGGCTCACGGGAATATCCGATTACGTCCATAAAGGGACTGCCGCCCCCGGACCCATGACATACCCCAAGGCATGAGGACGCCTACGACCCCGTTCATGACAGAGTTAGGTTCCTCAGAGCCATATATCTTCCCTCTTTCCTCACAAAGTGTTTGCGAGGGTATGACTTAAATCACTGTCTTGCAAGGTAGAAGTTCGGACCCATAGACTCCGCTGCTGTGGTCACCATGTTAGCGGCAACAACAACTGTAATGTACTGTACAGCCATGGGTGGATTACAGATACGCGCTTATTTATAATTCATAAAGACCAGTGACGGCCGAGCATCACGCCACTGCAACTTCTGCAAGCGTGCCAGCTGTGGTTAGGCTGTTAGGGAGAACTAATATGAGACTGTCTCCCGGGGAAATGGTGCATGGGAGGCGACTACTCTCCGTACCTTGCACACACATATTAGAAGGGGCGTCGATGTTCAGGTGACAGGCGACACAGGAGAGGGGTAAGTCGGTTGGTAAGAAGGGCGAACGGGAAGCCACATCGATGTTCAAGCAACACAAGAGAGGGGTAAGGCAGGTAGTCGAGTTCAAGTTGAGAGGCGTGTTTTGAAAAATAAAGTATCGCTTTATATTATAGAGGATAGAGGAATGACGCCTGCCTGCCTGCCAGTGGTCCCCACACACTTGGTGGTCCCCCTCACCTTGTTGCCCCATCACTTTGTCGCCCGTTACCGCCTTGTCACCCGTCCCCTTTTCCCTTCCTCTTGCCAGCTCCAGCTTCCAAACCCATCAGGTTGCAAGTTGCAGGTTGCGTGGCAATCATGCGGCGTTAGCTTCTTTCTTAAAATCTTTCACCATGGCTGAAACTGGAATCGCCTTGGCTAATTGTGCCCCGCGCATCATGATCAGTGCATCAGCGCTCAGCAGCAGCAGCAACTGGGTCTATTTAGAATGTGTGAATATTTTTTTCCGCTTTTGGTTTTGTCGGGACGAGAGCGTGAGAAGGGTGAAACGTAATACGCGTGAATATGTGTGTGAATTTCAGCCACAAGTTCAAGTTAACTTACTATACGTAGCTGCAACCTCATTGGCTCATTGGCTCATGAAAGTGCCAGACACCAAACGGTTCAATAACATATAAGAAGCGAAAACTCAATCAAACAAGGAATTCCTGACTTTCCTGTACCGACTGGCAACGACCCGTTTTTTCAAAGACCTGCGTGGAGGCGGCTGATGAAGGACAAATGCAGTCTGCGAGACAGATGTCATAGACTCATAGATGTGGCAGCAGTGCGCGAGACATGCAAGGCCGGGGGACGTTGGGAGTCTTGGGACTCGAGGGTGAGCAAAGTTGAGGGTGCAGGGGGTACAAGTCCGTAAGTAGCGCGACTGTCCGAAAAAGGGCCATCCGGCCATGACCCATGGCATCTGTCTGGACGGCAGCGAGGCTGCCCGAATGATACCTGTTTGTACCGTATCGCTAAATGGGCGCAATGCCACTGGCAGGGGCGTACTCAGCTTTGAACCTTGTGCACCATCTTCCGGGATCCCATCTCGGTCTGCTTTGGGCCTTGTGGTCAAGGGCTACGCGCTTAACCGTGACCCCCACCTACTTATAAGATACAGTATGGGCTCCCACTTCTGCAGCACCAGTGTCCCAACTGAAGGCATTTGTCCACTGGTATTCCGCTAAAAATATCCTTTTCAACCAAATCGTGCGCGAGAAGATGGCCACTGGCAGTAAACCACCACCCCCCCATGCCCCCCGTTACCAATATGGTCCCACTGGCATACAGAACGTCGAGGTCGGTCATGTGCACTGTCCTCCAGTTCATCGCGCATTGTCATATACCACTCCGAGTCTAGGGCCCACCTCCTATCGGCGATCCCGATCACCAACTTGGTTCATATGGTCCATATGAGCACCTAACAGCGGGCGCAGATTTTACCGGCGCGAACCCTGCTTGCCAAGCTGTTTGCCCTACTATGGGCCATGTCAACTATGGACCCTCCGTGAGTTGTCGTTTCACATGTCTATCTTCGTACCCACTTGTTGACTGTTTTTTTGAAAGGGCCCCCCAGAATGCTGTGGGAGTCAAACCCACCGTCCGATTCACTGGCACCCTACTCCCGAGACCACCCACTACATCCCAGTTACTCCTAGTCACACCCAGCCCGAATATAGTGATAGTGCTCCCGTGGCTCCTGCACGTGTCCCTCCTCCCTCATCTGCTCGTATGGCTTGTCTGATCCTTCCCGTAGCCACAGGAGTTCCCCAACGATGGCGCCCTTACTGGCAGCTGCGTACCTCTTCCACACAATGCGGCGGGGCCCTCCCGAGGCGGCCTCGCTCCTGGACATCCCGGAATATCTACCGATGAAGACCTCAAACGTCTCGCACGCCAGTATCTCCTCAGTTTTGGTTCACGCGTCGACAAGCTTCGAATGAGGCGGAGCCGTTCAGGTGCTCTCAAGGTATTAATCCTGCTTGAAATTGAGGATATGATGTAGGCTTTCTAAATCGAATAACATTGTGTAACCGATGAGCCGAGGACCGAGTAGAAGCCAGTTTCATGACCCGTATACGATATGTGGGGCTCGGGGTGCCTGGAAGGGCACGATGGAATATATGTTTTTTTTTTTGGTTTTGTGTCCCTCGTTTCGGAAGCACTTGGTACAAAAAGAATCGATTAATCACCTAGACGGCGACTTTTAGCTCCTGAATGGAGATGACAAGCGCCTTCAGTGGTTGAGGTGTGCGAGAGCAACTCCACACTTTGGGGTACGGTGAGAGAGTTTTCGGTGCTTTCGTAGGAAAGGGAAATCTAACGCAGAAGGACACTGGGCGCCTCCGAGTCAGGTCGGAACTGCCGTGCCCGAGACGCGCGTGGACCACTCGGCGACGTCGGCGTGAACGACGCGAGACTAGCTCAAGCCCATCGATACGCTGGCGGATTTGATTTTGAGCCTAGCCAATTATTGAGCCGGTCCATGTTTTTTGTGCTCCTGTGATTCTATTGTCTCTTGCTATCAGGTTCTCGCATCCAGCCAGAGAATGGTTCAAGTCAAGTTGAGAGAGCGCTCGTGCTAACGCCGACCGCCGGTCGCTTGCGTAAAGTGACTCGAAGCGCCAGGCAATTGTAGGGTATCTTACTTGGTATCATACGAGGCCCTGCATGTGCTGTGGCGCGTTCCTGAGTAGTGATGCATTACGCCGTCCACGGAAGCACCTTGTTGGGCGTTGCGCCACTTGCGTGAGGCAAAAAGGAAATCGGGTGTTGCCAGTGTACGTGACTAGTGCCTGCAGTGTCCGTCAGGCCGTCAGGCACATAATGGATGTAATGGATGTAATGAATGTATGCTATCCGGCAGTTCGGCCCATCCATCGCTCGTATTTAAAATACCCTTCCAAAGTCCTGGCGCTCGTTCACTATCTCACCCAGCGCTTCTCTCCGGACCGCGGCTGTGCTCCTTGATTTTCGCTGGGACTCGGAGATGTGGCAGTTCACTTGGCTTGGGAATAACCTGTGCTTGCCTAATTCGACGCGATAGGGTTCCCGCCTGCATCGTGAACCAAAACCCCACTTTCTCTCACCTCACGGCAAAAACTAATCAGTGCGGCTGGACGTACCGCCCTCACACTTGGGGGCAACCCGCCGAATGAGTCGATCTACGGGCCTAGGCAAGTTCTACGAGAATACGACGGAAGTCGGTCGTGCGAGGGATTCCAAATTTGAATTCGCGCTGGAGGCCATGCGTCTAATGCAATGCACTGGCTGCCTTGAAATGCGGTGCATCCATGATACCCTACATTTGTAAACAACTACTAGCTACACGTATGGACACACTAATACACAAACACATGTACATAGAATGAGAATGAGAATGCTAATTTGATTGTCAACCGTCAAGTCCACTCGCAACGGATCACAGTGTAAATTCACCATCTCTCCTCTCCCCACACTAAGTCATGTCGCCCACTCGAGACCCCCCACATTGCGGGCCCACGCCACTCCTCCCGCATCGCCTCCTCCGCCAGCATCTGCAGCGCAGTTTCCATGTTTGGCCACCGCTGGATGAACGGAAACGCCACCGCGTCCATCCCGGGCGCGTATATCCGCAGACAGCCCTGCTCGTACCCCGACACGAAACCGTCCGCGTCGTTCGTGCTAAAGTCGAATGCGATCGCGACGTGCGGCATGGCGCTCTCGAGCGCGAGCTGCGGATCCGCCGGGTCGATCACGCCCGCGGCGCCGGGTCCATCGCCGAGCTCGCAGAGGCGCACAGACACGAGCCCGTTGGAAAAGGCGTTTCTCCGCTCGAAGTAAATCGGGAAGACCTGCGTGACACCGCCTTGTTGTGTGGAGAACTGCACGGCGCTCGTGCGAGAGTACAGCCTGCGGTTCCACTCATCTGCGCTGTTGGATGGGAGAATGTGTATTTCGTAAGTGAGGAAATAGGCGTTCCGAATGTAAGAGGTAGGGGGAAAAGGAAAACGTACGACACTGAGTCGTCACAATGTCGCTTCCGCGCCCGGTTCTCCGTTACTTTCACCCAGTGCGAGAAGTTAACCTGTGCGTCAGAGAAATCGCTGGCGAGTGCGTCCCGCTGTGTGATATCATTGGGCCAGAACCGCTGGCCGAACAGATATCCCAGGAGCACCAGAAGGGGGACCTCTCGACAATACGCCAGCTGAGTTTCCCTGTCGTACGGCTTTGGTGAGGCAACGGTAGGGATGGTCCTTGCTTGTATTCCTGTAAATGGTGTCAGCATAGTCCGACTCTTGATATTTTACTACGTGCCAGAATCCTCCTTATCTGGGGCTACATAGCTCCCGCGTTCGATACGCCCCCTCCCTAGTTTCTTTCTCGCAGGCGGCAAATAGGTATCACGGACAATGAGATCTCTGCAGGACGATAGCAAGATGCGGCTGATCAGTTCCCCATCTTTATACTTGTCTACTACGCCTTCGCGCATCATGCTAGCTAGCATCCTCAGTGCTGGAACAAGTTTGACTGTGTAAAGTAATATTCCTTGCTGAAGTCGTTGTTCACGAGTTGAGTCGTTGCAACGCAAACCAAGGAGACTCGCTGCAACATGCGAGAGGAAAGGTTCTGACGGATAGCTAGTCTTTCGCCACCTGCGATCGCCAGATACGTGATGAAGGTAACGCAGGTGGGTCACGATCCCAGTGTCTAACGCCGGAAGCGAGTACGGGCGACCAGGAAGGACGTCCAGCGCGAAGCGCTGAGAGAGTACGGCGAGGACACGATCTGGTTCGTTCCATGGATCAAACGTTCGAGATCCGCACAACATATCTTCGGCCAGAATTTCAAGAGCTGTGACGGTGGTTTTCTCGACAAGAGCACCCCAACTGGCTCGAAAACATGAGCCACTACAGCGAGAACCACAAGGATAACGCACATCGGTCTGCCAAACCGGCAGAGGTGGTCGGCGGTCGCCAATTTCTCGCTCTCTAACGGGCGTCGAGTTTCCAGAGGGAGAGCGTAGTGGTCCCATCCTAGTTCTGAAAACGGGGGGAAGTTCTTCTCGCCTGCCTGAACAACGCGTGAGGTCGATTCTAAAACAAAACTTCAGTACATCGGGACCAACGATACAATACACAGAGCGTACCATGGGCCATTTCGGTAAAGTCTCCAACGGTGGGTCGCGTGGACGAAAATACGACCCAGATTGGAATTTGATGAAAGCGGCACGAGTATGCACTTATCACCTTGCATAAGACATCGGAGAGCTTGAACGGGTGAGTGGCTGAATGTAAGCAATCTGCTTGGTCAAAAGCAATGACGAAGACGGGCTCCTCGCCCTTGAAAATCGGTGAGAATGAAGCGGCCAGGTTCGAGAGGGGGTCAAGAAGGGCATCGATCTCATTCGTAGCCGCATGGAGCTTGAGAAATGAACAATTCTTCGATGAAGTGTGAAGCGAGATCCGAGACACTCACAAGCTGGAAGTAGCGCGACATATTCCCGAAGAACGCCTTCCGATTTTCTACATTATTTTCGTCCACTAGCATGTGTTCTTCCCACCGTTGGATGGCTTGACGACGATCCGTACATTCGCTTAGCCAATCTTTCAGAGTGAGGAATATGGAGCCAAAGAACGCGCGCGCGCGTGAGGTATACTCGTCCTCGGTGAGTTCTGCTTTATCGACAAGAATCTCGGCGGGAAGGCTGTCACGAGGAGGATATGTATCTTCTCTTGCCCCTTGGCCGTGGAGGTTGATATATAATAAGAACAAATTCATTTTTCCCAGCTGCGGACGTTGGGTGAGCGGCACGCAAACGAGACCATATGCTGATCCCGCAGACCTCGAGAAGCATTCTGCTTTTGCCACAGCCCGAGGTCTGAATGACAGACACGAACTTCCCAAAGTAGCCTTCTCCGATAGAAAACGTATCTGCGACTTCGCCGTTGGCAGAAAAGCGACGGGCACACTCAGAAAGATAATTCTTGAAATGCCGTGCATAGTCGCCGCGATATGGTGTTTTATGAAAGGCTTCTTGCATTCTTTTCAATTCTGTGTATCCGTGTCTCATGCACCGTGTTCTGTCCCAGTTCACAGACACTCACTGAACGAGCCGGATTCCTGGTCTTCCGAGTCGATCTCAACAGGAGCATCTTGGACGAGCCCGCCAGGGGCCGCAACCATCATGGCTTTGAGTTCCTCTGTGGGGTATTTGGCAAGGGGCACTATAAATCGACGCATGCCGCTCACTTTCGAGATAATGGACGTAGTTCCCAGTCTGTAGCGCCACCTCGAATCGGCCGAGGAATTCCGGGGTGACATACACCGCGGCGCGACGCCGGGTGAAGGTACGATCGAAAAGAGAGACATCGAGAGATGAGACCAGGGCGAGAAATAGTGCCGGTTGGGCCCTCCAATCTGCAGGTGCTTGGTTGACGAGTGCCTGGATTCTCCTGTTCAGGTTGGGCGGGAACATGGCTATGATCTTGGGTCAAGGTCGATCTTTTTCTTTTTCCGGGCCGCTCCGCGCACGGATTTCCGCTCAGGTGCTGACACAGCTCACCTCATTCACCTCTCTCTGCACCCATGAGAAGGGTCTCCTTTGGAAAAGCCTTCCGACGCTACCCTCCTCCCCGTCATGCCTCGACACTGCCCTTAAATCCATCCGTTCGGGTGACGGCCCTCCCAAATAAGATCCGTGTCGCAACGGAGAGCACTCCAGGCCATTTCGCCTCCGTTGGGCTCTACGTCGATGCCGGTGCACGGTACGAGAATTTGTCCGATTCGGGCGTGAGCCATTTCTTGGACAGGATGGCTTTCAAGGTGAGTTTACGTCGCTTTAACTGTCAACTAAGTTTACCTCTGGCATAGAGCACGCCATCAATGTCAGACGCAGAGATGGCGACAGCCATGAGTGCGCTCGGCGGTCAAATCATCTGTTCTTCATCCAGAGAGACCATCATGTACCAGTCCTCCCATTTCCACAAGGCGACTCCACTGGCCCTCTCCCTTATCTCCGAAACGGTCCAAAATGCTTCCTTCCTTCCTGAAGAGCTGGAGGCTCAACGCGCTGCCGCCGAGTACGAGATCCGCGAGCTGAAGGCGAAGCCAGAGGTGATCTTGCCAGAGATCCTACACGACATAGCCTATGACGGAAGAGGCCTTGGAAACCCGTTGCTCTGCCCGGAGGACCGCATTCACCTCATCGACGTTTCGCTCATGCGCCGCTTCATGGAGCAATGGTATCGTCCAGAACGGATGGTCATTGCAGGCGCCGGTGTAGCGCACGAGGAGCTCGTTGAGCTCGCAGATAAACATTTCTCATCACTGAAGCATGTCCCTGTCATGGACGGATTATCACCAACGCTGTCATCTCCCCGCACAGCCCCTTCCGTCCCTCCCAACCTTCTGCACTCGCAACCGCCAAATGTGTTCAAGTCACTAACCAGGGCAGCTTCCTCCTACTTGTACCCTAACCCACCTATCCCTCCCCCGTCTATAACTGGATCTACGTACACTGGCGGTTACAGGTTCATCCATGACCCGGATTCCGAGTTCAACCATATCTATATTGCCTTTGAGGGCGTCGGCATACATGACGATGATATTTACGAACTCGCCACCATGCAAGTGCTCCTTGGTGGTGGCGGCTCTTTCTCTGCGGGTATGTACCGCACGCTTTCTCTTACTGTCGGCTATTTAACGGCGATACGCAGGTGGCCCCGGCAAGGGCATGTACTCAAGGCTGTACACACACATCCTGAACCACCACGCGGCGGTCGACCACTGTGCATCCTTCCATCACATATACAATGACTCGTCGCTATTCGGCTTGTTTGCGTCGTTCGCGCCATCAGCACGATCAGCGGTCCTTCCCCACCTCATACATCAGCTCGCACTACTCTTGTATCGTACTGTGCCCCCAGATGAGCTCAGCCGAGCGAAAAACCAGCTTAAAAGTAGCCTCGCAATGGCCCTCGAGAGTCGCTCTGTCGAGGTTGAGGACCTCGGTCGCCAGGTGAGCTTGCGTGTTGTTCAGCGATACATGTGAGGTGGAGCTGACGGTGCTTTGCAAAGTTGCTGGTACATGACCGCAAGATTCCCATATCTGAGATGGCGGACAAGATTGATGCCGTGACTGCGGAGTCGTTACAGCGTGTCGCCCTGCGGATCTTTGGTTCTCAAACAGGCGGCAAGCCTACTCTTCTATCCATGGGCACACACGATCTTGGTGATTGGCAGACGCAGTTCCGAAAGTACGACGTGGGGATCGTATGATGCTGACACATAACACGAATTATATAACCCCCTCTTAGGTTACATCCCAAATCATCACATCTATCCTAGAGTTTTTGTATGATTGGTTTAATCCCAGTGTTGTCGCGCTGCGCCGTAGGTCGACCAAGACTAGTTGCACCTCTGCCCCTTGCTATTGTACCGCGGTTGGAGTAGAATCCTCAGCACTTCGCCTAAACCTCTAAATGTAGTCTGAGAACTACGCGTCGAACGCTTCCGAGACGGATGCCTTGGAGAGGAGAGCGTAGAAGTTGAGTGCATGGCAGAAGGTGCGTGAATACGGTTGCGGACACTTTCCCCCAGAGAGAGATGGTGTTGGTGACTGCGCCGGTGGTGCTGCCAGTGCTCCGCGCTCCGATCTGGGGTGGTCACGTGGTCTTGACGCGAGTTCGTGTCGTGTCGAGGCCACTTCGACGTACTGTATACCCTGAGCCCCTACATCGTCAAAACCCTGACCCCTTCTCTTTAAACAATACCGCAACCATGCGCCGCGCACAGAGCGTAAGACATTATACCCGTGCATCTGCCCCTACTATCGGGACGGATGACCTCGGCGTGGTGAAAGAGGTGCCTGAAGAGTCCACCGATGTTACCCTTCGGAGGCAACTCCTTGAAAAGTCGAAAGAGAACGACAAAGTATGAGGTCTTTCAACCCTTTACTACTTTAAAGCTGACTTTGGATTCCCACCTTTGCCATGCAGCTCCGAGACCAAATTCAGGCACTTCAGGCGCATCTCGCCCAGCGTCCGCCGATTGAGGCTATTCAGGAATTAAGAAAGGAATACAGCAATCTCGAGCTCATTTTACAAGGCACGCAACGCGAGAATGAACGGGCCATGACTGAACTTGAGAGGTTGGTTACCCCTTCCTACACTCCCTTGGCCAGCACGATTGCTAAAGACCGTCGCACTCGATCGATAGGGGCAAACAGAGGGAGAAGCTCCTGGAGCGCGAGCTCGAGAAGCTAGCAGGTGGTAACTGGCAGGTGCGCGTGCTCGCCACGCCTGTTCTCTGCGGAAGCGCGCTGACCCGTGCCCTTGTCCCCATTCCTCATACCCGTGCAGGCTAAACTCGAGATCGCACCTGCTGGCATCACTAGCCCATTCTCCTCACGGACCGCCCCAGCTCTCTTTTCTTCTCCTCCAACGCAGCACGTTGGGTCGCCGACCCCTGCCGTCGGCGATCCAGGCCAAAAGGCAAGCCTGGAAGCAACGATGTCGCACGTAGAGCAGGTACGATTGTTGGTCCTGGGCATGGAGGAACGCCTGCGCACGCGGGAAGAGAAACTTGTCAAGACGATGGAGAAGGCAGATCAGGAAAGTCATAGATTTGAGGTGCTGCGTAAGGATGCACTGCCAGCGAAGACTTGAAGGAGGGCGTAATATCGTGTATATGGATGAACCTCGCTTTGCACACTGTTTTGTTGTTAGTATGATGTGTACAACCTAGCTACTCTATCGCTATTCTCCTTTCAAGCAGCAAGTTCAGATGGGCGAGTAAGGACTTTGAGTGAAGATAGAAGATCTATTATTCCGAACAGATGGATGTCAGGTCTGAGAAAGTACAGAGCACGCACTGCCGATATGCGGCGAAATCTCGCGCAGGTTAACGTTATAAGATAACGAGTGTGAAGATGAGTTCGAACATGGGGGCCATTCGTGCAGGTTGGTGGACAGTTGAGATTGTGGAACAGAGGTGGAAGAATGGCCCGGAGGGTGCGGGATTGCCGGGCGCTGCCAATGCGTCAGCAGACGGAGTCACTCAAAAAATCTGAATCAATTCGCAGAAAATTCCTGCAATTATAAAAAAGGAGGTGCGGGGCCGCAAGCTAGGATACAACCGGTCTGTAGACCAAAAATATCGAAAAGTGGAGTCAGAGTGTGAGATGGAGGGTACATGCTTTGCAAGTCGAGCCCGAGTCAATCTTCCGCGGCTGGCTGTGGCACAAAATGCATCCGAATCCGCGCAGGTCAGTGCGTCCGTTTAGTGTGGACCGTGCGTGGGAAATACCATCGGAGCACAAACGACAAATCGTCGTTTCTCGCTCACCTTCCATCCCCTCATCCCCACTCCCGCACCACCACCTTCTCCTGCACCCCCCAGCAAGAACATCGTCTTTTCGCTAACTTCCACTCGCAGAAACATATGGCTCGCACCAAGGTAATAATCACCACCTTTCTCTCGATGTCCAAACCGGTGACTGATTCCCGTCGTTATCTGCCAGCAAACCGCCCGCAAGTCCACAGGAGGTGTGCAACCTTGCACCGTCCGAAATTTCCTTAAAAGTCAATTCTGACTTGTCATATCTAGGCAAGGCCCCCCGTAAGCAACTTGCAACCAAGGCTGCTCGCAAGACTGCCGCCGCCGTACGTATCAGATTTTTTCCGTCGTTCGTCATTGTCATTGTCGACAATGTCGTCGTCATCGCAGTTGTGGTCACGTGCTGATGGTTTAACTTTGCTATGTTTAGGCCACCACTGGTGGCGTCAAGAAGCCACACAGGTTCCGTCCCGGTACCGTCGCGCTGCGTGAGATTCGTCGGTACCAGAAATCGACCGAGCTCCTCATCCGCAAACTCCCATTCCAACGTCTCGTTCGTGAAATTGCGCAGGACTTCAAGGTATGTCATCGTGGTTTCGGTCACGTTGCATTGGGGGCTGTGCTGATGACACGTGCTTGCTGTGCAGACTGACCTGCGCTTCCAATCCTCTGCTGTGATGGCGCTCCAGGAGGCCGCTGAGGCCTACCTCGTGTCCTTGTTCGAGGACACCAACTTGGCTGCCATCCACGCCAAACGTAAGTTTATCGCTTGATTCATGCCCTCACTATGCCGGTGCTCATTGTATGTACCTTTACAGGTGTTACGATGTATGTGATCAGGACATGTTGTGCGTATCTATCACTGACGAACCTCTTTGCAGCCAACCTAAGGACCTTGCTTTGGCCCGTCGTCTCCGAGGCGAGCGGTCTTAAAGTGGTTTCCTGATTTACGCGCATCTTTGGCCGCTCCCTGTGCATCAGTCACCGTGCGGTTGTCCGTGCGTCTTGTTGCATCGGGACAGTTTGGTTGGTTGTACAGTTATATAGTTGCTTAAATACTTGTCGATCCAAGTTTTCCTCTCTTGTGCTCGGTATGAATATATATATGGCTCATGGTTCATGCAAAGTAGTGTGATGTTCTGGGATGAGAAGGATGTGTGAATAATGTTGGGGGTGTCATGTCATGGGCCGCAAGCATCAGCAAAAATACAAAATACTTTACAACTTTTACAACTTTTTAGCTTTATAGGGAGAATTTCTAAAATCAAAAGGTCATAAAACAACTTTTTCTGGAGTTTTTTGGCTTCATAGTGGATTTTTGTATCATGACTTTTCTGGGAATTGGGTCGGTCTAAATGACTTTCGACTTTTTAACTTTTTTGACTATAAAGACTTTATAAAGCTCAAAAAGCATTGTGTATTTTTCCTGAAGAACAAAAGCGGCAAAAGATCAAGTCATCGGGGTCATGAGGCTAAGCTACAGTCCTTCTGAGTCATATATACCCACAATCGCCCTAAACGCTTCGTAGCACCTCAGATCTCGTATCTGTTGTCCAGAGGCATCATCCCATTACTACGGTCACATGGTCAGGAAGAGGTGGATCACAAAAGGTCACGTGATTTTCCTCTGAGGATAGGTGCCATGGGCAATAAATAGGGTTGACAGGGTCTGAGTAACTGGGATTTTGAAGAACGAAGGTGATGTGCCGTGTGCCGTCCATCACAATGCCGGGCATGACCTGAAATGAACAGGATTTCAGAAAAGCATCAACAAAATTGCGAAATGACTCACATTTTCTGCCAAGGGATGGAGCCCAGCCGCTTCCATGCTCGCATTATTCTTGTTGGAAGCCGCAATTGCCTTTACCACAAGCTGAACTTGTGCACCGAAAGGATCTTTGGAAGAAAGGGCCATCTTATCCTCCTGGACCAGGAGAACAATGTCATGCTGAGATGCGTCGAAGAGACAGACATCGGCCATTGTACGCCTTTTTGTGCCACAAATAAGAAATCGATGCTCATCCGTGTGCGTGCCACCCGGTCCTGATGATTATAACCAAGAACCTCGAGAAGCACGACAGACAAATCAACCACAAAGGATCCGATATCTCCGGGAGTCATAGCAAGGTCGAGCAGATGGATCAACTTTGCGTGAAGAGCTTGTTGCATGCCGTCGCCGTCGGCGATAGTGAGCAGTTCCTGGTCAACCGAGGGTGGCGGTAACTCCTTGACGTGGGAGTCATAGGCAGTTCCCAAGAGCCATAGATTATCTTATCCCTGCCTACCTGTAAGCCAAAGAATGCGAGGGCGTCGACCTGATTGATGGTGATATTGTAAGAAGCCAGATCGTTTCGTGTCCGAATGAGATTGGGCCATGATTAAATGATTGCGAGCGGCGAGCGGTGAGGTGGTCGGGGGAGTCTGTAGTCTCGGTCCCAGCCAGACAAGCGGAGATTGAAACCTCGTGTGAATATGTCATGTCACGGGGCGCAGCAAACGATCAAGATCGGGGTCATGAGGCTCCCTGGCAGTGGCACCGGCACCAATGCTTTTCACGCTCTTGGATGTTTTTCCCGCGCCCAGTGTCTAACAAATTTGGACCTGATCACCGCCACCTCTGCTGGGCTCAACTTCATCGATTGCGGAGGGATACTAATATTGATGAGTACTCTACTCGGATGTAACTCGCGTTCTTCCTCGGTAAAGTATACAGTTATCACCGGGACAGGGTAAAAGAGAATCCAGTTATGATCATTTCCGTTGACGGCTTCAAGCTTCAAGTCGAAGTGGAGCTGTTTACGTAGAGGTGCTATCGTTGGCGCCCCGGCACGGCTATGATCCCTGTTCTTGTTCTTTCCCATCTCTTCTCTGCTTCGATATCGACGTCCTCGGTCCAAAGCGCGTTTCTTACCCGGGGACGGGCCAGTCATGTTCCGAGTGGGTCCCTGTCACCGCCCATGTTTGGACGGCAAACGAATTCCGTGTGAAGAAAAGGAAATGGCACGGAATGGGGCCGCAATCCGCACACCCGCATCCATCCATTCATCATGTCAATTCAGGCCTGGCGTAGACAATACCCTCGCTATAGCCGAGCGATCCACGCTGGGCCGGACTCCTCACACTACTTATAACGGGGCTAGAGCCCCCCCAGAATCCATTCGTCGTCTCCTCCCACTTCTCTAATTCGACATGCCCGCGCCTACTGCCGAGTCTCATAGCGCGCCTTCGACCGCACGCGCGCCACCGCTTCCTATCAAGACTTATCTGACGGATCCCATCCTACCGTCAGACATGGCTCAAACGCCCCCGTCTGTAGGCCCGGGGGCGTACGACGTGTCGGTGATCCCACCTTCCCACAATGCGCGCACGCTCGTCCTGTGCTTCGACGGGACAGGTGATCAATTCGATGCAGACGTACGTGCGATATCCCTGTTCGTCATGTAATCTCCCTCGTCGCCGACCGGGTTATGTCTGCTCGCAGAATTCGAACATCGTGCAGCTCTTCTCTATGCTCAAGAAGGACGACAAGAGTCAGCAGATGGTCTATTATCAGGTTCGTGTGTGCGCAGAAGCACGATTTTCGTCATGTGAGCGCGGCGTTTCAAACTCAGGGGTGTTGTTCTAGGCCGGCATCGGGACGTACACGATTCCAGAAATCGCGACTCCGTTCATGGCGAAGCTGCAAAAGACCATTGATATGGCTATCGGCAATCACCTTGATGCGCATGTCATGGGTTCGCCATTCTTCGCGACGCGCCTCGTGCCCGCGAGCTCACTTTTCTTTCTTTTCTCACAGGGGGGTATGAGTTCCTGATGGAGAATTGTACGTTCATTTGGGATCCCTTCTTTTTGCTAAAGCGGAAGATTCTCATTCCCGATACTACACTAGACCATGCAGAGGACAAAATATGCATTTTCGGGTTTTCGCGCGGTGCGTACACCGCTCGGGCACTAGCGGGTATGATCCATAAGGTTTGTGTCCATCTCCATCACATTCTGGTCAAATGTAACCTAGTCGGTCACAGGTTGGTCTTCTTCCCGCGGGCAACCACCAACAAGTTCCTTTCGCGTATAAGATGTTCAGTCGCGACGACGAAATTGGGTGGAAGCAAAGCACCGCGTTCAAGAAAGCGTTTGCGGTGGATGTTGAGATAGAATTTGTCGGCGTGTGGTACGCACACTTTCTTTCACACGATGCATGGATTTGGCAACCAATGCACGAGACAGGGATACGGTCTGCTCTGTTGGGATAGTCCCTCGTACTCTCCCATTTACGGCCTCTAATCATGCCGTCCGCTTTTTCCGTCATGCCATCTCGCTCGATGAACATCGCGCCAAATTCAAGGCCAATTACTGGCACCTTCTGAAGCCAGAGGACCAGAAGGGTACCAAGCTCGGGGAGATGCCACGGTCCAATCAGCGCCACCCCCACTACCATAGCTCTCATCGCCGTCATGATCACCACCACAAGGATAGCACGTCGTATGAGGAGGAACACAGCGACACTCAAACTCACACTGAGACCGACGTGCTGGAAGTTTGGTTCGCCGGGTGTCATTGCGGTACGCTTCTTCTTGAAATAACATACTCGGTCCTGATATCGTTGTGCAGATATTGGTGGCGGATCGGTGCCGAATGACACGCGGAACAGCCTAGCCAGAATCCCACTTCGTTGGATGATTCGCCAATGTTTCCTTACGAAGTCCGGGATCCAGTTCCACCGCGAGGCTTTCAAAGACATCGGAATTGATCCCAACACACTCTTCCCCTTCGTGATCACACGACCGAAGGCTCTAAAGGCAACTGCCTGCTCGGCTGCCGAAGCCGAGACTCCCTCTCACACTGCGGAGGCAACTGATGCCACACTTACCGGTTCAGTGCAGGGTTCGCCGACAGCGGCATCCACCTTCAAGACTGAGGAGGACGAGGAGCTCGCAGATGCGCTGACTCGGATCTATGACGAATTGAAATTGTCGAAATTTTGGTGGCTTCTCGAAATACTTCCCATGCGACACCGTGTGCAGAGCAGGGAGAACGCATTGTGGAATTCCGAATGGCGGTATGTGATCCATGCGTTATAATGCCTGTTTTCGGTCGTTCATCTTATCTGGGTGTGATCGTCCCAACAGGGTGAACATGGGCCGCGCGCGCCGCATTCCAAAAGCAGTTCGCGAAAACAAAGAGAAGATCTTTGTGCATCGCTCTGTAAGGACCAGGATGGAGGCCGAAGGTCTGGAAGGTGGGAAATACGTGCCCAAAGCGAGGTTTGATCAGGAGGACTGCGAGTGGGTCGATTGATGCACGCGTTCCACGAAGGACTTGCGCTTCCCTCCATGGTCGGGGTTTCTCGACTAGCTTTGTCGTTTGTACAGTTATTGTACCTGCTTCTCGTTTCTTTGCTTATGGCTCATAAAATTTACCCTTACTACCTTACCCTTTAGCAGCCCTTACTGTTATATGTACCCAACTAGTTGTTACCCAGGTTTCTCACCTATTTTTCGAGATTGCATGTTCGTCGTATGTATAACAGTTCGAATCAAATTCAGGCTAAGAACGGTCTGAAGCCTGTCGCGAGAAGGGGTTGCAGTCTTGATCGTGCGCGCACACAGCTGCTTTGACGATGTCCGCATATTTGCCCTTTCGAAAGCTAGGCGCTCAAGAACTGGCGCTGCCTGAGAGGCTCGCACACTAATGCCAGAGCTAGAACAACAGCTTCAAAATCAAGATCGCAGATCAGTGCGGCCAAACGGCCAATTCGGTGTCTCGGTTGGAGCGCCCCCGGTTCGGAGTTGGAGTTGGTTGCCGATCCACTGGTACTTGTCTGTGCAGTACGAGAAGCGGTGGCTGTGGCTTCGGCTTGGTAAACAAGTGCACGTAGTTACCCCAGTGTATTGACCAGATGAGAACATGTCATTTCCTATGCTAACCTGGAACCCAGCGGGAAACTTGCCCTGAGAGCAGCATGGGCAGATGCCTTGGCGTTATCGTTTCATGTTTATGTTCATGTTCATGACAAATCAGAAGTAAGTACGGCAGAACACGGAGCTATTTCTTAAATGTTGGGCCGAGGAGGAGCCATGCAGGTAGAGAGCTTTGGGCACTGTTCCCGATGGAACTAACTGGTGGCAGTGCCAGTGTCGGGCAGACAGCAACGTGCCATCACCGTTGCACATTAATATTGCCAGTTTGATAGAAATACCAACTGTGTGTGCGGCATATGTCCGTTGGATTGTCGCCCCGAACAGTCGTCCGTCTACAATTCGCAGCATTTAGACAGTGTGCCCACAGCCCCGTCCACGCCGTTCACCGGGATTTCGCGAAATAGCATCCGGGATGGAGGGCTCCGGAAAAGCAGTGCTGGGAAACAATTGGCATAGCGCCGGGAGGTGCCCGTGGCCGAGCTCAGGTGTCACTTACGCATTTGCCGCCCGAGGATTTCTGTTGGAAAAAAAGACGCCACGCGCTCCACATTTTCCAGAGTCGGAAGTAAATGTGCTCGGCGATCATTGGTCCATGCCCCCAACTATCCTTTCCAGCGCGATGCACGAAGCGCTCCTCTTCACTCATTGATTGCGTTCATATTACCGCATCGCTCTCTTTCCTCTCCCTCCAACTTCAGACCTTGCCAGCCGCGCCAGGGACTGCCAAAACGCTCGTTTTCTGAGCACCACTTCAAAGTATGTTCTTCCGACGAGTGAATAAGCCAACGCCGCGTTTTGCTGACATACCCTCCCTTTCACACTGGCACCCCTGCCTGTAGTGCATACAGTACGCCCGCCGGATACGCGTGGCTCCGGCTCCCCCCGAGCAGCGAGCCCCCACCCAGACAACGGCGCAAACCAGGACGTGTCCCCGTATCTTGTGCAGAGTGCCGTCGGTGCGTACCCAGCGTCGCACCATAGATGTTTCTTGCTCAAGTAGCGTCACACCAGTCTCAAGCTCAAATGCGATCGAAAGGCACGTGTACTGCATTTTTGCGGCGCGTGCGGAGGCTGACATGCATGCTGTCCGTGTCCCTCCTGTTAGGTCCCCTGTGAGAGGTGCAGCAAACGCGGTTGTGCTGCGATCTGTCCAGATGGTTCGTTCTTCGACGTTGTAACCCCCCCAGTCGTGAACCGATACTCTACTGCTTCTATGTTTTTGCTGACGTTCTACCAGGTATTCTCGCGAAGAGGCGTACCAACGTTGCCAGCGGGTACGTAAACTGCGCTCAGGTCAACCTGGGCGTACTCCACACCATCGCCGATCCCCGTTGCGGCTAACTTTTTGCGGGAAGGCTGATTACAGCGAATGCTGAACTGCGTGCGGCGGAGATGGAGCGCATGACCCGCCGCATCCGCGTTCTCGAGCAGGGCCTCGAAGAAGTTTATGCTACTATCTCGGACGAAGTACACCCGCTCCTGCAAGATGAGGCCACGGCGGTGGCGTCGGGCCCCTCCACCCCCCCTGTGTTTGCGACGCCTTCGCCCAGGCACGACGATCCATCCGTTTATCGGGATACCATCGGCAGTTACTTTGGTACGTACGCGATGCCGGTTCTGTCTGGCGATGTGTGCGAGCTCGGGAACATCTAGGCACGTTGAACATTGGCCCAAAAGGAAGTTCATACTTCTACGGCGCGACAGCAAGAGGGGAGGTAAGTGCGGGGTTCATCACCCGGGTTCGCGAGACTCCTTTTATCCGTCTCGCCCCGATTCGTTATGCTCTGTTCACGCTCCTCGCACATAGTATCTTCTCAAGCCCTACCGCAAAAAGCACGATACGTCATATTTCCGGCGCACGCGATTGAGCGAGCGGGTCTTGTTGGTTCCATTTCCGGAGGCACCACCAGAGTTTGTTGCCCCAGAAATCCGTGAGATAGTATATGGACATCTTCCTCCCTTCGAAGACGCACGAGGGGCGTGCGAGCTCTTCTTGAACTATTCATCATACATGTATGTCGTTGGTGACCCCATACGCGCTACCTACTGACGAACCGGATAGCTCCTCTTCTCTGACGAGGGAAGAGCTCTTGCATGTTCTCGAAATCGTGTACCAAAACAAGTGCGTGCTGAACTCGTTCGTTTTGCCTGATGTACATCGTTCGTTGAGATTTCTGGCAGGGGCGCAGACCCAGAGCCGACCACACATTACCTCAGCCTCATCTTTATTGTGCTTGCTCTGTCCAGATTGCTATACGGCGAGGACAACTATACCGTGGAATCGCAGGACTATTTCGTCCTGTGTCGCGTCGCGTTAAGCCTCGATTCGCCAGTGACGATCACCACCGTCACTGCAGTGCAGACGATCGTGCGTGACCTACTCACGTTTTCGTGTGGAGATCTAAGTTCCGCAGGTCTACATGGCCGAGTACTTGGTGCTGAGTGACGTCCATATCGACCCAACCGGTTGTGCGAAGGCATGGACGTACATGGGAATGGCCATGAAGCTCGCACATAGTGTGAGTTCCATTCGACTGTTCTTATCCGATGACTGTCTCTCACTTATAGCCCAGATAGGTCTCCGTGAGCACTCTGCGACCGGCCACTATCCTCCCTTTTCTTTGACACATCATTTTAGACCTCGGAGGCGCGAGATTCCGGTTAGACCAACGTGAAATAAAGCGCCGTGACCGAGTCTTTTGGCACCTCTTCTCATCCGACGTGTGGGCTGTAAGCTATGCACCACTCTTTTCTATGTAAACTACGGATTCAAGCATACAAGTCCAGAGTTTCACTTCCGGCCGACCACCAAGTACATCTTTGAGCTTCATCGATTGTGATCTTCCCGATGACAACGAAGAGCAGGTGGGGAGTGATGGCGAAAAACTCATGGGTTGTACGTCTTTCCACTCTTACAAATTAAGAGCACTCTTATGAGTTATTTATTGTCTAGACCACCGTTGGAACTACGAGTTTATCAAGCTGTTGTCTCAGGTCACGGCTATTGCCTTCACCTCACGGCCGCCCCCCTATGCGGCCATTCTAGACCTTGACAGGAAGTTAAGAGATTTCCCTGTCCCCACGCACCTGAGACTCCAATGGACGGGCCAACAGTCATCGGACCATCTGCTTTGGATCAGGCGCTGGGCTGTACTTTCCAATAAGGAATGGGGTAAGCGAATTTCGTAGAGCTCTGGTGTATGGAACTGGACCTCCTGTTCCTGTAGCACTATTAAACATCCACCGGGTTTATTTTGCGCAAGCACTTCGCGAAAATCCCCTCGATCCGCTTAAGCATAGATATGGTCTCTCGTCATGGCGCTCTACCGCTCTGCATTCCGACTCGTGGAAGGCTGCACGAAGACATGCCGAGCCTGCCCTCCGAACTTTCAATTCTTCCGCACGAATTTCGCTAGTTCTAAAGTGCTTTCGGTTGTCGTACGTGTCTCGCATCTCGTGCCGAAGTTCCCTTTCCCGAAGTTTACCATGGAGTCTCGCAGATCGTGATGTGCTTGCTTGTATCTTCGGCGCCAAAGTCAAACTTGGCGATGCCCGCGCTTGATGTGCTCAACAAGGCAGTCGCGCTGTTTGAGACTGGCATCGAAAGCGGCAGCATACATCTATCCGAGAATATTGTACGCTTTCCCTTTACCACGGTGCATGGCCTATACTACATGACTTATCCCTCTACAGAGTGCCGTGCGCAACCTACATCGCGAAGCTTGCGAGACGGTGGAAAAGTCAGAAAGTCTTGCGACATCCACACACACCGTGCGAGCCGACGAACTCGACCGGCTCTCCGGCATGACGCGGCGCGACGACAAGGCAGCCTCGGATCTGACCCCAGACATGCCCGAACGTCTGGCGACCGATTATCGCGCGATTAGCGGGCTCGACGTGCCCATGTCCTCTCGCCGTTCGTCCGCCGCGTCGTATTCGCCGCCGGATCCACGGCTCGTGGAGCAGATGGAGATGGTCAGTTCGGGGGCCTCGGCGTCCAACAGGGCGTTTCTCGGGTGAGGAGGACTTTGGGGCGGGAGCTGCGGGGGCGGGGGGGACGGCTGCAGCAGCCACCACATCATGATGCCGGTAGGGGAGGAATCACCGCAGCCCTCGTATATCCTGGACGCGTCTTGGCACGATTTCGTCGGGCACCTGGGATTCTAAGGCGGAGACGATATGTTAGGAGTCTTTTAATAATGTTGTAGTATTGTTTCGTGTAAGGATATATTTGAACATGAGTTTGGCACAGCGAGTTTCAACGGTCGAGTGATTTGACCGGACCACATATCTGCTTATGTCATCCGTACGTCTACTTCTGCCACGTGGCTTTGGCCTGGTCTTTCGGCTCCCGGGCCGCTAGCACGTGAATGACGATTGGGTTTGGGTATGATTACATAGTGTAAATCCGACCTGGGATTGAGCTACTTCCGAGTCAAAAAAAACAATTTAACGTGATGGGACGGCAGTTCCTGGGGATCGCGGCTCTAATTCGAGTCATGTGATTATGATTATTTACGCGCTTTTACATCGGAAAATAACTTAAACTCGTTTCCGCAGTGGTACCACTATATCGACCATCGATCTCGTCTGCGTCCTCCAGTTCTCCGCTGCCTGATGGCGTATATACCCGATCACGCCCTTGCGGCCCTTCGTAACTACAAGTACAAGGCCGTCGACAAGTACGTCTGTCGTACCAGCCATGCGAGAATTCGCCGAACATCCAACCACCTGCTATCACAGATCCTTGCTCTCCAATTATGTGTTGAACCCATTGTGGACGTGGTTCGTCACGCTCTGGCCCGAATGGATCGCACCAAACATGGTACGCGTCAACCAGGCTTTTTTTTGTGGTCAAAAAAAGAATTTACTACATACATCTGTTGGGCGCTTGGTAGATCACGCTGTCTGGCCTGGCAATCGTGCTGCTCAATTTTGCGACGTTGCTGTACTACGATCCGACGTACCTGGCGGAGAAGGGAGGCGGGACGGGCCCGCCGAATTGGGTGTACTTTACGTGCGTGCCTTGTCTTCATCACGTCGTCCGTCAAAGTCGGGGGCATTTGCGCTCAATCACCGAATCTGTACCAGGTGGGGTATCGGATTGTTTTTGTATCAGACTTTCGACGGGATAGATGGGTGCGTCTGTGTGCTTCTCTCTGGGTCGTAGCGAGGTGGTGTGAATGTGGGGCTGACGAGGGGGGAACGCTCGTGGCAGGAAGCAGGCGCGTCGGACGGGTATGGCGGGGCCTTTGGGCCAGATGTTCGACCACGGTACGCACGCGTTGACCCTTCTCGCATTTTGTCTTGTGTTGGCTTTTCATACCTTATGGGTTGTCTAGGGTGCGATGCTCTTAATACCACTGTGAGTCGTTCGTGACGTGGCGCACAAATTCGAGTTGGCGAGTGTTGACGCCAACGGGAAAAGCTCGGAGCCATCCTCGCGTGCCACGCGCTGAATCTAGGGCGGTCGTGGTGGACGTTTACTTCGCAGGTTGGCGCGCTTGCCAATTTTTATTTAACCACTTGGGAGGAATATCACACCGGTTGGTGGTTTCCCCTCTCTTTTTCGCGTTACAACCTCACCCCCCTGATATCGAATTTCCAGGTCAATTATACCTTGGAGTTTTTTCTGGCCCCGTAGAAGGGATCCTTATGATTGTTACGATATTTATGATCACTGGCTTTTATGGTGCGTCCCAAGACCGGCCGATCACGATCGGGCATTGAATCTGTTGCAGGGCCCACGTTTTGGGATCAAAAAATATTGACATTTGCCCGATTGGAAGATGTCGAGTGGATAGCGTCGCGCGTTCCTAACCTCGCCATAAATGTGTGTTTCATGCTTTTCGCAGGGCTTGCCTTGGCCTTCAACATCGTCACGAGGTAGCGTGCTTAGCTTTCACAGCTCGTTTTCCCGCTGAGCTTGGCTAGCTACATCAACGTATTCAAGGCAAGCCGCGCATCCGGGGGACCCATGATTAAGCCATTGCTGTACCTCCTTCCATTTCCCGCCACTGTCTTGCTGCACGTCGCGTGGCTGAACCATCCGTCCTTACGGAATTCGGACATTATGAACTCGCCTGCGTTTCTTCCGTTCCTCTGCGCCTGGGGCTTAGAGTTTGCGCATATTGTCGGACGGATGATCATCGCACACGTCACGAGCCAACCATTCCCCGTGTGGGACTGGATGTATATCTGGAGTATCGTTGGAGCGATCGATGCCAATATGCCGATCCTCTTTGGCCGGTAAGATTTGGAAGATGTGATGCGGCTACAGTGCTGATGTAGTTGCATGATCAGACCACCCTGGATCCAACACTCACCCGAGAACACTAAAAAGTTTGTGCTCGTGGTGCTGGCTCTTGCATTTATGACATACGCACGCTTCGTCGTGTTGGTCATTTCTGATATCACGAATTACCTGGGAATTGCATGTCTGACGGTGCAGAAAAAAGACGCGAACGGTGTTTGGAGGAGCGCGCTTCCGATGAGGGCCGGTGCCAGTGAGAAGAAGGGATTGACAGACTAGATTAGATTAGATCGTGATTTAGATTATCTGGTGTTCTGAGGTGATCGGCCGGCCGATAATCGTGACTCAACCCAAAAAAAGCTGCCCAAGAGTGCGCATGTTCGCCCTTGGCAGTTTCTTAGACCTCTATCCTATCGATCTCTTAGTCTCCGAAATCAACTCACAAGCCCTCGCGTTCATACGATGGCATCCACCCTGGCCGCGCTCAACGCGGAGCTCGCACAGCAAACCGAGCTTTTCAACAGACTTCGAATCCAGAAGTCCGACCCCGCCGCGCTCGAAGAATCCCACAAGCGCTTGGGCGAAATAAAGAGGGAGCTCGCCTCGCTCAAGCCAGGAGGGAAAGATGCAAAGAAAAAGGAGCGCCTCTTGCTGAAAACGCCCAAGGTACGCGCCCGCCCGTCGTCCGTCCTAGTCCTGCTGCTGAACGGCCGAACCTTCCGCATCGCGTAGGGTACGCGCGACTATGGCCCGGGAGAGATGTTCTGCCGCGACTACGTCGAGCGCATCGTGAAGGAGTGTTTCGTGCTGTACGGGGGCGCGCAGCTCGACACGCCCGTGTTTGAGCGGAAGGACATCCTCGCGGGCAAGTACGGCGAGGACGCGAAGCTCATATTCGACCTCGAAGACCAGGGCGGAGAGCAGCTCGCCCTGCGGTACGACCACACCGTCCCGCTCGCGCGGTACCTCGCCATGGGCGGCGCGACGAACACGCAGGCGAAGCTGTGGCAGGTCGGGAAGGTGTATCGGCGGGATAGCCCCGTCATGTCGAAGGGCCGGATGCGGGAGTTTTCGCAGGCGGTGCGTTTCTCGAGTTTCTTGGGGGGAAATTCGTTCTCATGTGTGGATGTGTGCGAAATGTTTGTTTTTTTTTAACCTTGACCTGGGGCAGGACTTTGACATTTCGGGCCAGTGGGATACGATGATACCCGACGCGGAGCTGCTCAGCTTGCTGTGCACGATCCTCACGCGACTGGAAGTCGGCGAGTTTACGATTAAAGTGCGTGCGTCTGTCTGTCTATCTGGTGCTCTATCGTTTATTCGGGGCCATCTATGACGGTGCACAGATCAACCATAGGAAGATCCTTGATGGCATCTTTGAGGTCTGCGGCGTACCACCAGAGAAGATTCGCCCAATATCGTCTGCTGTTGACAAATTAGACAAGGTGCTTCAAACGGACGACCATGTTGATGTCTATCTGCGCTGACCGCTGGGGATAGTTACCCTGGTCTGAGGTGAGAAAGGAGATGACAGAGGAGAAAGGTCTCGATTCCACTTCTGCGGACAAAATCGGTGAATATGTGAAACACAAAGGTGCGCAGCTGTTTGGGGGCATCATTTCTGCCACTGCCTTGGCTGATTGTGGATCAGGCAGTCGACCGTTGCTTGATCAGCTGCTGGCAGACGCGACACTGACCGCCAACTCAAAGGCAAAGCAGGGTCTCAACGAGATGGGCGTCCTGTTCACCTTTCTCGATGCGTACCGAATTAGCGATAAGGTCGGTTTTAATTTCCGGCATCCATCCATCGAAACGTGTCGATTGAATTTCTTTACATCAGATCTCGTTCGACTTGTCGTTGGCCCGTGGGTTGGACTACTACACAGGCCTCATCTACGAAGCCATCGTCGAGGCGTCAGCACCCCCAGGCCTCAAAGCCGCAGAAAACCTCGACCCAGCACCTCCCACACCGGCAGCGGCACCCCCAAAAAAGAAGAGCAAGAAAACGACGGGCCCGGTTGAGGACGAGGAGATCGACGAGTCGCAAGTCGGCGTGGGCTCGATCGCCGCCGGGGGGCGGTACGACGACCTCGTCGCGATGTTTACCGCAGCGGCGGCGGGCGAGGGCAAGAAGGCGCTGCTGGTCTACCGTGCGTCGGCGTGAGCATCGGGCTGGACCGCATCTTTGCGCTGCTCTGGCCAAAGTGGGTCGAGCGCGGGATGCGCAGCAAAGAGGTGTTCGCGTACGTGCTGTCGGCCGGCGACGGCCTGTTGCCCGAACGCATGGGGCTCGTGCAGGAGCTGCGGGCGCAGGGGATCGCGGCGGATTTCCTGGCGAAGAACAAGCCCAAGCTGAACGCGCAGTTTGCGGCGGGCGAACGGGACGAGGTGCCGTATGCGATCATTCTCGGCGGGGACGAGCTCAAGGCGGGGCTCGTGACGGTCAAGGAGCAGCGCTGGGAGTTCGTGGACGGGAAAAAGACCAAGGTCGAGTCGGCGGATAAGGGCACCCAAGTGCGGCGTGCGGAGCTGGTGCAATGGCTCAAGGCTACGGCGATGTTCGGAGACTGGTCGAGCGGCAGGCTAATTCGACAACGACAATGAATCGTTAATTTGAGACATATCGGGTCCGTGACACGTAGTAGATAGAGTACACCATCAGGGAGGAGGGAGGAGGGAAATGGAAAATTTCTATTGTGTACATTTGTGGGTGAAAACTGCGCTCCTACTTCTCGTCTTCTGACCCTGACGACCCCGACTCCGAAAATTCGTCTGCGTCTTCATCGTCTACGGAAAGTTAGTTGGTCCCGGTTTGCTCGACAGTCAGGGAACTCGTACATTCCGCAATGTCACTCTCAGATATGCCGATTGGTTGGGCCTGATTACGTTCGAAAGCGTTTCGTGTTTCTGTATCGTCTTCGGGTACGTAATCCAGGGGTACAAGCCCAGCCTTGTCCTTGATGCTGCAAGGACCGTTGTGAGAATTGAAGTGATGAGAGAGCATATGAGGGTAGCACACAACCTTGTATCTGCGCCGGCATCGAGCAAAGAGTCCACGATGAGTGCGCGGAGCGCAGGCTCCGCAATCTTCACGGCAAAGTGCAGCGGCGTCAAACCCTCGAGCTGGTTCGTGTAGTCGACGTCACAGCCATCGTATTCGAGTAGTTCATTGAGACAGTCTACTGAACCAGATAATGCTCTGGTTCGTGGTTGCTCATAAGATAAGCGATCCGAAAGTTCCAGCAGAGAGGGGAGGCGAGAGTGCTCACGCATAGTGTAGGGCTGTGCTCCGGCGAGGGAAACGTCATCTCGTGGGTTTCACGGCCATGCGCGTATTCTGGAACCCACCTGTGTTCCCAACGCTGAACAGACAAGGGCATCGTCAGCCGCATGTAGCATTGCACCTCGTTTTTGGACGGCTCACCCATCTTGGTAGTTGATGTCGAAACTTTTGGGCTTAGCGAAGACTTCGAGCAGCTGGTCCACGTTGTCCGTGCGCGCAGCATCAAGTAACAATCTGTCTGGGGTAGGTTTGGATTCAACGTCAGTTATTCGTGTTGGTGAGCAGTCGCGCACTGAAGGTGTTGACTTCGTCGCGATCCTCGGCCATCTGTTGGCGGTTAATTGTGGGTGGCGGCAGTGAAGGGTGAGGCTGAGGCTGAGGAGTTGGCTTGCTTGATCTGGCAAGGCACACTTCCTTTTCAAGCGCCTGGGCTGTGCGCATCGCCACCTGTCACCTCAACCTCATGCAGCAGCCTCCAGGTGACGACATTTTTGGCTATGAACCTGTATGTTCTTTCGTCTTTTTAAGGGGAAATCCGGACACTCACCGTCATCATTTTAGAGTTCGCTCATCACCGAGACCCTGGTATCTGTCGTCACGATGGCTACGGCCATCGACGATGACGGAGGACAGCAGGTGGTGGCGGTAAAAGCCGGAAAGGCCAGGAGAAAGCTTGTGCTGGAGCCTCACGATATCATCAAGGAGCTTCGTCTGCTGTCCTCGCTGGAACATCCTGCGGTCAGGCTGCGTATATTTCCTCCTTGCCGGACTGCCTGGCATGTTTACATGCATCCATGCATGCATACAGATCATCCGTGTCCTGGGCCATTATTTAGATGCAGCACATTCGTTGCAGCGATTTTGGATGCCCTTTATGCCTTTCACTCTTGCCGACCTTCTCGCGGTTCCTACTTTTTCTCCGATTCCTGATCCGGATGCGGCGCATGACGCCCAGAGCATCTTGGCGTTTTCCACAGTGGCCAAGTCCATCATCTATCAGGTCCTTTCTGGTGTCGCGCATTTGCATTCCCAGGACAGGCAGATTGCGCACCGGGACATCAAGCCGCGGAATATACTTCTGGACACGTTGGGCGTAGCCGTGCTCATCGACTTTGGCGTTGCGTATTCCCCCACAGCAGGCCCGCGGGATGTATGGCCTGAGCATGAGGGGAAGATGTACTTTGAAGTGGGCAGCGGGTATGTGTGGTGTCTTCCTGCCTTAGTGTGTGGCGGATGTTGGGTTCCTGACGCGACCTGTCTGATGCAGACCCTATCGCGCCCCAGAACTTCTGTTTGGTGCGCGGAGGTACGATGCAACCGCTTGCGACTTGTGGTCCCTCGGGGCTACTTTTGCGGAATTCTTCACGACCCTTCACCGCCGCGCTATGGGTGGTGATATTGACGACGATGCGGACACCGAGGAGAGGGGCGACCCCACACGAGCATATCTTTTCGACGAACTGCCTGGGGAATGGGCGCGCTCCGAATGGGAACGTTATTCGTTGTTCGATGGCTCGCGCGGCGACATTGGTCTTGCGTGGAGCATTTTCCGCACGCGCGGTTCCGCCACGCCTGAAAACTGGCCTGTCCGTTTCGTTTCTACCCGTCCAGTCACGGCGCACACATCTCTCATGTTTTTTGTTTTCTGTTTAGACATTCGCTGAGCTACCCGACGCAAACAAGATCAACTTTATTGACTCGTCTGGCGTACACTTGTCAACCCTACTACCACACCTCGACGCGCCGCTTCCAGATGGGGAGCTGGCGCATGCACCCCCCGCGGAGCAGGAACCGACCGCGGTCGACTTGCTACAACGCCTCCTAGTTTACCCACCTGCTTCGCGTTTCAAGGCCGCAGGGGCACTAAAGCACCCCTGGCTAATTGATGATGAGCCGCTGGTCCTTCCGCGGGTCGCCCTCGCGAGTGACAACGCACTCGCCTATGCCGCGGAAATGCGTGACGGGAGAACCGCAGGAGAGTGGTTGAAGTTGTTCCTTGCTCCTGGTATACGGTGACGGTGCGAGGGGACGGGGATTCATTTATGTTTCTCGACAAGTTATATTCCCACCGCGGGCGCGGACTTGTTGGAATTAAGGTCTGGCCCCAATCTAATGTAGATCGTGACGGAAACTACCCCCTCAGTCGCAGAAGTCTGGCAAGGTAAAATTTGCGCTCGCGTGGCCTGCCCGGCGTGAATCGAAACCCGGTATGCCCGAGGCCTGACATGCGTATAACCTTTGGGTCCGACCCAGATTCCCTCCTTACCCGGCTGTTGCATCTTTTGAAACCCCAAGCAGCGTCTTCGCCGAAGGCCGAACACCGCAGGGTCGTGTGAGTCGGTGCGTCGCGGTCTTTATTCTTGCGTCAGAACACCGCAATGTATGAGGTTCTCAAGGACGTGGGGATAGATCTTCCGTCATCGAATACTTACTTGTGTTGTTGTCGCGGCGCCGGGGCAGATTGCCGTGCAAAAGGTGAGCAAAAATGGATCTCATATAAGCTGCCCTGGCTTCGATAGATTACATCAGGGATGGAATAATAAAGGCTCATAAAGCGCATCACACTGACCAAACGCCGCTGTCAGAAGGCGCGTTCCTCGCGCAGATCGATGGTCTTCTGGGTTTCGGGGTGTGCTGGCAGCGAGCTTCCGGAGAAAACATGGACATTTGCTTGCCGGCAAGCTTGGGGCTCGAAATCCATGTCCATATGCGCCAAGGACCTATGTCACTGTAACCCTAGGCCTGTATCCCGTTTAGTTGACGACGACTTTCTACCGTGAGACAAGGCCTCAGTACGCTTGTGGAGAAACCAATCAATCATCCACCATCACAACTCGGTGTCTGTCGAGTATGCCGTCGCGATGGGACATCGTGGCACATATATACTGATTAGGAAACTCTTTGGCGGGTTTTCCAGGGTTCCTACCTATCCATCGCGCCATATGCTACTATTTGAGGGCTTCTTTCCTCTTGGACCCATTCGGGATTAAAGGTTCCCTGTGTGGGCATGGGCACCTCACATCCCGCGGGATAATCATATCCATGGAACAGCTCCCCAAGTTGATAAATACAGCCATGCGCCATCTTATGTGTCCATTTGGTCGCCGTGCTCACTCGATCCAGGAAGAGCTCCATCACCGTGACTGAGTGCTAAGCGGTAAGTCCCCGCCCCCTCTTTGATAACGAAGGCATCATGAGACCGCAATCCGGAGGCGGGGTCTTGGTGGTAGCGGTAATGGGTTCTCAGAGCTGGGCTTATAAGTTGCGTCACTCTCCGAGATACTAAACAGTCCCCATCAGCTCTCGTGGTTTCCCGCCTGACGACGACTTCGATGCACCCAGACGTAAGGTTCACCCTCGGCGCTGTGCTGGGCGGATCCCTCTTCTCTACAGCGTAAGCACGCGGCCATGAAATCACCAAAGACTATATTGTTTGCTTACCTTGCTTTCCTGCAAGTCTATACGGATCGTTATGCCTCCAGACGTTTCTTTACTTCAAACAATACCCGAATGACTCTATGCGCCTGAAGTCCTTGGTTCGCTTCTTCTTTCTTATTTCGAGGCCGCACATGATGTCCCAATCGTGAGACCGATCACAGGTTACTCTGGTTTGGTACGTCCATCCTCAGTAGGTGATAACTCGGATGCAAACTGAACTCCCTGGTATTTCGTGGTGCAGGATGACGGACACGGCCCACACAGGCTGCGTCGTGTCATTGTCCTATCGATACTTGATCGAAAACTTCGCAAGACCGGAGATTGCTGACCACATATTTAAGTACGTCCTGTGAACGTTTTATGTCTCTTCGACGACGCTGACATTTTCTCCTAACTGTAGGACTGTTGTGGTAAGTCTCCCAGTTGCTACGATGCGTTGTGGGTCATCCTAATCAACAACATGAGCAGGCTTCTATCCAACTTACAGTGAGTCTGCCATATACAGATGCAATAATCGCTGATAAAATGGGGTTACTGCGGTGAGGCCCTCTTGACATTTACTGTTCATAGGTAAAGTTCCCCTGATTGTGTCCTCTGGCAGACATATGGCTCATGTTGTAACAGTTTCTTCGCCTACAAGGTGCATAAACGTAGGGGTCATTACTATTTGTTCGGGACCCTTCTTAAAAGTTATCAGTGAGCCAATGCAATTGGTGGCTAACGGGGCCAACGGTAAAGTTGTGAGATGTTATTATGGGAAAATATGTCACTCACGTTATGTGTATCAGTTATTTTGCATGTTTTCGCGACTTGGTACGCATGTCTTGTCGTTGACGTGATCCGTGCTGATGTTCCGACAGGCCTTGCTATTAGTGAGCTTATACGGTTGCGACTTTTCGAGAATATTAGTGCTGAGGCTTTCGTGCTGCGACAGCCACTGTAGTCGAGATGCACGTATCTTCCAACTCACCCATTCGCTGTTATTTGACTATTCCCAGGTGGGTCCTGGAGAGTTTCGAGTTATATGGTCAAAGATTTGCGGTAATGACGACCAATATCTGGACCGCGATTGTCGCTCAACCTCATGTAGCCAGTGTTATCAACAGCTCTCTCCTTCTCCGCTGCCACGGATTTGATCATCACGTGTGGTCTATGTTATTACCTACGCGCCCTCAACCCGGAGATGTACCGAACGAAGAGGATGCTGTCCACCATTGTCAGTTTTACTGACAGCAATGGCGCTTTGACATGGTTCTTCTATCTTTTTATTCCCCAATAACTCACTGACATAGATTTTGACAGCATCGTTGCGCTTTCGACCATCATATGCGTCAGTTGACCTCACCTCCTTTTGCGATTTGTGTTGACAAGTCAGAGAATAGTGGGTAGCTATGCCGACGACGCTAGTCTACCTCGGCCTTCATTTCACGATCGGGAAATGTAAGCGCTTCTGACTCTGACTCTTCAGACAGGACAGGAGATAACGATAACTCACGCTGACCCAATGTTCCGCCATTTCCCAGGCTATTCCAATTCCCTTCTAGCAACGTGCGCCCTTCGTTGGTCATGCCGCCGTAGAAGTCTGGCTGACGATATGAGGTCATAGCTTGAATATGCGCAATTATGTCAAGCAAGCAGCAGCGGATGCTATCGGTATCATGAACCCCACATCCAAACCTCAACAACTTGAAAGGTCATCGTATCCCATGATGGGGCGACCACTAGCACCACCTCAATGGTCGGAGCTCGATCTCTCTGATGAAAATGACCTGAGAGCTAGGAGCACCGATGGGAGAACGGTGCGTCTCTTTTGTGCAACTGGTACGGTACGCTGAGAAATCGTCTTCCCAGCGTCTGGCGGTCAAGATCGACCGGATAGTCCAGTACGATGAATGACTACGGCTCGGAGGCTGATCATGATCACCGATCGACGGCCCGGGGGCGTTGACATTTGTGTCCTTCCCGTCTTCTGGATACATACCCCCATACTAGAACCTCGCTCGTACTGCGCTGCTCGCGAGGAAGGTTTTGTGATCGTGTTTCTGCGGCTCATTCTATATTATGAATGCTCTTAAGGCCTTGGCTCTGGTAAGACTCGCGAAGCTGCTGTGTTCGTCTACATTTGAGGATTACATTCTTTTTACGCACGAGCCAACACAAAAGTTCCTTTCATGCTCTCATCTCTTTGATGCGCGTTTCTCTCACAAGGAAAGCTGTCTGGATGGTATATGTTGGTGGCTCAGATCAGGCCTCGGCACATCTTGGTAGTAAATTGCTCATCGTGTTATCCCCCAACATTGTGTTGTTGGGTATGGCAGTTCCCGCACTTCCTGGATTTGGAGTGCGTTCTGCTGATCCAGTCTGGTTCCAAAATTTCTTCGGTTCAAGCGCTTCCGGGGCCCTCGAACATCAACGTTCTCCAACTGGTTATGATATGTTGTAACTTTCCCAATTTTGCGACAATCGCTCGCGTGACGTAATCTTTGAGCCGAGATTGAAGTATTGTACATTTCGGTTCATTTCGGATCTCAATCCTGCCACCCACCGGTGACACTGAAGGTATTGTTCTACACCAGCCTCCCGAGAATGCGGATGGCTCAGTGGATCCGGATCCTCTACAAGACGCCGTTGTTCGCTCTATCTCCTCGCCGTTGATCATCGGGACTTCTCCTAGAGACAAGGCGGTCGTAGGCGCAAGGGAGGCCACAACCCTGTTGATGCCTCTCCTTTTCTCGCGTCGCGCCAACGCCACATGTCGTTCCTTCTACTTACTATTAGCTTGGCATCCACGGGATCAATCAATACATCAATGGTGGACTCTATGACAATGACAATGATTAAGCGGAAGCGGATGCCCAACTTTGAGCCTGTGGCGCTCATATCCAACCAACGTGTGCTATGATGCTATTCCATTCCATTCCATTATTCCCACACCGTCTCAAACTCGAATAAAAGCCCCGCACCGCTTCCGGTCGACGATCGTTCACTCGCCTCCTCCACCACTGCGGGCACACCCACACATCTGCGGATTCGAATTTCGGCCCCCGGCCCGCTTACTCCCAAGCCTGGGATGCTAGCAAACCAAACCGTCCCCTATCCATCACACGGGTCCCTAGCGAACCAATCGATGGTAGAACCTGTCATACTTCCCAACGCCTGGCCGTTCTCACTGGGTGATGAGGGTTGCGAAGGAGCTCGGAATGTGTTATGTAAGCATCATGGTTGTGCAATGAACCCCTGGCCGGACCGCTGACGTCGACCAGGTGATACTGCTGAAAACGCTTATCTGACAATCGATGTCCTCCCCGACGATGTGCTCTTGGATATATTCGATTTCTGCAAGCTGGCGTCTTCGTGTCCTTCATGTGGGTGGTTCAAGCTCGTACATGTGTCCCGGCGATGGCGATCACTCGTATTCGCATCACGGCACAGGCTCGATCTGCGCCTTTTCTGCACATATGGGACACCCGTCAGGAAAATCCTGGATTGCTGGCCTCCGTTGCCTATCATCGTACAATACGATGATCCGACGGGACTGAGGCCCCATTCCACCGGCGAGGACGACAACATCATCGCCGCCCTCCAACACAGCGACCGCGTGCGCGCAATCGGCCTCACTGTGGGAAGCACGCTGTTCGCCAAGTTGTCCCCGCTCATGCAGAGGCCGCTTCCGTTACTGGAGTGCCTGACGCTGAGACCGCGGAACAACGAGCGCCTCGTCCTTCCCGGCACGTTTCTCGGCGGATCCACACCGCGATTACGCAACCTTCACCTGGACGCCGTCGCCTCTCCCGCTTTGCCCGCCTTCCTCCCGAGCTGCAGGAACCTCGTCAGTCTTCAACTGCAAAGAATCCCAGGCGACGGGTGGGTATCCCCCGATGCGCTCGTCGCATGCCTGTCCACGATGGCACAGCTGCGAACCCTGCGCATACAATTCGCCACCCGAACCCCTCCTTCCCCGCTCCTCCCCCAGCACCCGGCACGTCCTCCTCGCCCGCAACTGCGGGGGGGCAACAACAACGCGTCGCGCTCCCCGCGCTCTCCTACTTCGAATTCCGCGGCACGAGCGAGTTCCTGGAGGACTTTGTGGCCAAGATCAACAGCGCCCCGTCGCTCGCGCGCACCTGCATATCCTTCTTCGATCACGAACGGCAACACCACCACCCTTTCGAAATCCCGCGGCTCGCCCAGTTCATAGGCCGCACAGACGCCCAGCAACAGCAGCAGCAGCACCGTGCCGTGCCAGGCGGAGCGCAACTACTGCTCCGCCACGACGGCATTTCCATCTCGCTTTCCCGGCCACGAGCAGAATCGGTGCTTAGTCAGAGCCAGAGCCAGGGCCAGGGCCCGGGCTCACCCAGCTCGCCGCCGCGCAGGGTCGAGCCCGAGTCGGAGCTGGGGACGGGGAAACCGGGGACGGAGCCGGGGAAAACGGGGACGATGACAGAGTGGCTCCGGCTGCACGTCTCGTGCGCGCAGCTGGGCCGGCAGGTATCCCTGATGTCCCAGATCTGCCACCAGATCACCCCGCTGCTGTCGCACGCGCGCCGACTGGACATCCTCACGTCCGCCGCGCCGCGCGTGCCGCAGGACATCGCGACGCGGCGGAGTGGCTCGGGCTCTTGTATACGTTTGGCGGCGTGGAGAGGCTCTACGTCACGTATGGGTCGGTGCCGGACGTCGCGCGCGCGCTGCAGCGCGTGTCGGGGTCGGGGGAATGGCCGCCCGCGGAGGTGCTGCCTGCGCTGCGCGAACTCCACTTTGATTGGTTCGCGGCTAAGTGGGAAAGGGCCGTCGCGTCGTTCATCACCGCTCGTGAGCTCTCTGGTCATCCCCCGATCGCGTTCCACCAACCCAAGAAAGTTCTCGCATGACGCGACGCGAGGATCGATTCCTTTTCCTTCCTTCTTTTTCCACATTAGCTCCGTAATGTAAATGTAATTCGCATAATGTCCGAGTTTCGTCCCCATTTGTTATATCAGATCACGTGTCAATACTGTCAACCCTGCAATGTATTTTCTCTGAACCGTCCTGACTCAAAATGTTCATCGGTACTGTATATTTGTTCAAGTTACTGCACTGATCCAAAGCCGCTCTTGCAATTCTGGATGGAAATACTCGTCGAGCCGCTGCGCATGTAACATATCTTCGCGTCGATGCAGTCACCCGTACATGGGGACGTGAACACAGATTGTTTGCCCTGGAAATCGGTGAACGTCTGTTCGACGAGAAAAAACCGTCAGCTGGTCAACGACATCGGAAGCCGCGAGGCGGGAGTGGGCACGCACCGCCACGAGGCCCGGGTTCGCTTCCATCTCTAGAAGAAGAAAAGGAATCAACAGAAATGGAAGCATGGAGGGGGGAGACGAGCGGAGAGACGGCGGACGTACGCTCGGTCACGAGATGCCACCACGTTGCGTTCAGCGGATCGTCCACGCCCCAGGTAAATTCTTTCCGTATGCCTCGCGCGCGCTGTATTCGTAGACATACGTCGGACCGAACGTGGTCTGCGCGTCCAACGAGGGGTAGGTTTGCACATCGCTTCGCCACCTATATCCGAGTCGCGAAAAGTCCAGCTCCGTAAACACCCCCCGCTCTTGAAACAGTGTGTTTACTCACGTATGCGCATCGAGGATTTCAAATGTCTGGGGAGGGAAGTGGGCCGAAAATAAGCGAGCACGTTTCAGAAATTAAACAGCAAGCACGTACTGCAGAGTCAACTTCGTACACGCGGAAGCCCGAATTTAGATTTGTAAGTGGTGTGATGGATGGCCCCATCCAAGACGTTGCGAGGGCTGTCTCAGCGCTAAGGTTCGTCGCGTTGTTGGCGTAGTAGATCTACATTGATCTAGTATTAGCAGGCAAGAAAGCCTACTGAAGCCGTGACGGACCGAGAATACATCCTCGTGAAGATGACCCCAGAAGATATCTGTGAATCAAAATCAAAAATTTCATAGCATCCCAAGCCACCAAGGACGCACTTGCGATAACATGTGGGGAGAAACGGGCGACGCTGACATCGGAATGGAGCCGTAAGGTGAGAAGTGGAAGGAAAGAAGATTGAAAACTGCCTACATCTGATAAACTACCACGGAAAACGTCAGCCAGTCAATACAATGGGCAGAAAACCTGAAACCCACAGAGATTGCTTGGCGCCTCTAGCGCATTTCCCCCATCCCATCCCGTGGGAACGTGGCCAATGATCCAAACTGACGGAAAGGGTCAGGAGATGCAAACTAGGTGGGTCGCAAGAGACACGCCTCTGTCTCCCTCATCCTCAGCGTCCTGTAACTCATCCGTTAAGAACCGCAGCATGCCCGAGTTGTCGATTTGGCTGAGATTTATGTAGTTGAACAGGTTCGCGCTATAAAGAGTTATTAGGATTGTCAAGACATCCAGACACAAGACAACTCGTACGTGTACCCTAGATCACGTGGATTAATTGTGTCAGTTTATCGTCCTGGGAACGTCGTAGCACTTACACATGTCGCTGTTGAGGGAAATCACGCGAAGCCCGTCGGTGCGCTGCACGCTATACCCGGCATAGTGGGCGCGTGCCTGGGCCACCGCGCTCTGAGGTAGCCACTGCTCCAGCTTCCATAGTGCCGCGACATGGTCATAGTTCCTATAGACAACATCCATCGTCAACTCTCCCCTGTTAGAACACAAGAGCGATTCTGACCAGCTGAACTGCTCTCCCAGCTCGCCTCCAAGTGAGTGAGGAGCATCCTGTGCTCTAAAATACGTCATCAGCTGCTTGCCTTCTTCAGCGACGAAGTATGGCGTACTGGTTATAACTGTCGTGATTCCCTAGCGCTGCGTAAACCGGCCCGGGGTTCAGCATACGTTTGAATAAGTCAAACGACGGCCTATCTCGGGATGAGTATATATGACCTTGGGGTTATGAGGCGTGTAAGCCCACCTCCGTGTACGTGACATAATCCCTAAATCCCCATTAGAACACACATCCGTCCTTGCAGAACGGGGCCCACCTGGACAGTTGATTCTCCGAGTCATGTGAGACCAGGTCGCCTGTGTATAAGGTCCACGCGAAGCCCGTCTTCTCTGTGCCAGCGAGGACAGGAATGGCCTCCAGTACGGCTGCGGCGAGCGAGAACGGCGAGTCACTGTTCCCATACAGTATCACAGTCAGGATCAGCGCTGGTCAGCCGACAGTTCGGCTCGTTTCCAGTGTCAGGCTATTGACGCACCATAGGAACCAACCGTATCGTGGGCTGGAAGGACTGTTTCGTTCGGGCTATTTGTGTTGTGGTTATTCGTACGACAGCACAGGCCTGACGTGCAGTTCGCCTCTGACCCCGTCCGTAGCCTTAGGATACGCGTCGATAAATTACGTGTAAGCCAAAGAACCGGCGGGTAGAGACAGAAAGAATGGAAGGTTGCCACGTGGGGCTCTGTATCCCAAGAAGAAAACTTCCGAAACGCACGAGGATCGATGTGGAAGTCCGACAAGTGCAGAACTTTGAGGCGTTTCCCGCTCGGTGTCCTCGGCGGCCGCAGTGGAGTAGGTTTCGGTTTGGCAAACCAATCGGTGAGGTTCAACGGGGGCGTAGGCGGGAGTGGACAAGCACCCGAGAAGAAGTTCTGGCATATCAGCTGTAACCAAGGGAATACGATGGTCCCGGACCTCAGTTCGAAACATTGGCGGGGGGACAACGAGATTCCGGGAACCGGTACGCACCTGGCCATCGTAACCCACCACATCGGCATTCGCCAGAACCTGCGTGAGCACGGGGCCCAAGGTCGTCGCGCCGAATGTCGTGTTGCAAGCGCTGTAGAGCTTGAACTGCTGACATAGGAACACGAAGAACAGGGGGCCTTGCTCGGGCGCGGCGAGTGACAGGAACTTGGCACTTGGAGGGTGGCAGTGCAGAGGGGGCAGGACTTGTTCGTGAAGGCGGGGCTAGCGAGCAGCCACTGGACTTGCGTCTTTGCGGCTTGCAAGAGAGCTTCGTCGGAGGCGCGAGGCGGGAGAGGGTGGGGGTCTTGAGGATTGTCCTGTGTGAGTAACGGTGAGCAGCGTCAGCGCGTCAAGAGGGGGTGCCGAACGAGAAGTAACGCACCTGGGTATGTTCTTAGGATCGGTGAGTCCGGGAGGGTATACCTTGTGCTAGAGAGAATTTGCATGAGGAACATTGCACGCCCCACGTGAAAGCCGAATGTATGCGCACGAGCACGGGGTCCGAGATGACGGGCTGGGGTTGAGCCGCGGTGGCGGTGGGGTTGTTGTAATAAGACGGGTACAAGCTGGTCGGGAATGCGCCTGGAGGAGCGTACGAAGAGGGCCCATAGGACAACGAGGCCGCACTAGCCTGCAACGCGACTGCAGCACCGAGCAGAAAGCCGCAAAGGCGAGCCATATCGGAACCCAGCAGATCCCCCGGGTGTGTTCGAGAAGGAAGACAGGGAGACAGCACGGCCGCATGGCGGTATAAATAACTAATAGAAGCGTATCTGGACTAACGTCAACTCGGGGCCTGAATCGGCGTGCTTCGTCCGACCGCTTGGAACGTGTCACCCAAAGTCGTCAACCCCATTGGAAGATGGCTGTGGAAGCATGTTCGATATGAGATGATGATGGATGTCCTCGGCTCAGCTTCGTGTGCATAACGTACCTCTGTGCCCGTGCCCGACCTCGCCGGATCCGGGGCACGTTTGCCACCAACGCAGCCGCGAAACTGTTGTCACTTTGTCACTGGACAAAACAGTATATTACTATGACGCTCCGCATGTACGAAAGTGGATAAAATAGGATAGACGGCCACGGTGGCAAACGATGACCTGATACATGTCTAATCTGACGGATGTTGAATTGATGCGCAGGCGAGAGAAGAGGAGATGTGGAATGCGGGTATGGTAAATCGGTACGGGTAGTCATACAGTATGTGCAGGTGATATTCAGTTCACCGAACATGGATATTAGAT
Source organism: Russula brevipes (assembly GCA_022496215.1). Taxonomy (NCBI): domain Eukaryota; kingdom Fungi; phylum Basidiomycota; class Agaricomycetes; order Russulales; family Russulaceae; genus Russula; species Russula brevipes. The sequence goes on along the minus strand of WTXF01000009.1, from coordinate 79,813 downwards.
CTCCCGGATAGTCATAATGATACGTCGTCATAGCGTGAGGACCGAGAGCTCAATGAAATTCGCTGCTAGTAATTATCAAACGGCGTGTAGCGCGTGCGCGCTGGGTTAGTGTCGGAGGCTCGAGGGGGTGTGATAAGGTCACTGATGAAGGACATCCAGGTGAGACGACTCGGTTCCCGTCACGAGAGAAGCAGCGAGGACACACCTCGCATCTGGTTATGCAGGTAGACCCTGGCTGGGGGGTGTGGAGGCTTCATTCGAGGTGCTTGAAGGGCTCTCGCCGTCGACCGGTTGCTTGCAACTGGACTTTGGCGGAGGGGCTTTGGCAGCACCGTGGTGTTTCTTGTGTGTGCGCGCACGCACCCTTTCCTCTGCTTGTTTACGGGACTCCATCCATAACTGTAAGGTGTATTCACGGAGTGACCGAGAGTAGAGGACGAGTGGATCGGTGGGAGAGTGTTCAACAGGGCCCTGTGGCGGAGCTAGCATGGTCGGGTGGTGAGGCCGGTGAGGAACGAAGTTGAATGTATAGTGAAGATGGGCGGGGAGACAAACGGGGGTGTCGAAAAACGGCGAGGGAGGGGAGTGGAGGAGGGATTTATAGGAGGCGAGATGTGGTGGGAGGAGATGTTGTATGGGTGTACGGCATTGAGGCCCCGGCCGCTCATTTTCGTTTTCGTTTCCGTTCGGCGGTGGAGCCTGTGTGGCGCGAAGCGCCCATTCGCGAGGCGAGGCGAGGACAACAAAAAAAAGAATTACACCACCTGCTTCCGCACCACGGACCATGCCGCCGTTTCGCCCATCGCAACGCCGACGGCCAACAACAGTATCCATCCACTCGTCTTCTTGTCCGACCCGCAGCGCGCTTTGCCGTCTCACGACTGGCGCCATCACTCTCCTTGGATATGCACATGACGCAAAAGGCACCGCCTGTGGGTGGTTCTTGTCGCTTATGTTATGAAACCACCACGCTCACCCCCGGACGCCGAAACACTCCTGCTGCCTGCTGAGGTATCAATCCCCCGTCTCCGAAATTCAGATGCCGCACCTGCCCTCCGAATCACTGACACTGACGTTCGAGTCACTATCCTACCAAGGATGTAATCGTGTGTCGTCCGCGTAGCAAGTAGCGCACAGCCCACGGATCTACTCCGAGGCGGCGGTTCAGGAATATCACTCCCAATCCGGTACATCCTGATTACAACAACGGCACGATATCTACCCGACTCACAAACATCACGGTGCATGCCCCTGACTCCGAGTTCGGGTGTCTCGCTGCACCACACATCTGCTTGTTTGCCACTGTGCCACTGATGGCAATTACTCGGCTCAGTAGTCATCAGAAAGGCATCGGGGACCACCAAAAAGGCCAAGCTTCCCCTTGAGGAATCCTAATATATCAGGCCATTGCCGAACCTAGCCTGCCCACTGGCCGACCAGATGCTATCCTGATTATTGTGCAACAGCGCATGACAGGTAATTTCTTTACTCTTGCAGTCATATTTCAACGCACAATATGACGTTCCACCTTTTTTTTTCTCTTTCGATCTCGATCGTCCCCGATCTCCGCAGCGCCGAAGGGACAACCACAAATGATTAAGGGTAGGCGTGGGACCTTAGTCGCCTTAGTGGCACCACGCGCCGCAGTGAGCGCAACAACGCCTTTGATCATCTCTCGGATGCTGATGATTTTGGGACGTGGGACGTACACACAGCTCCAATGGCTCGTTTAGCGTTGGGCGAAATTTTTTTCCCGGCTTCGCGAAGAAAAGCCGTTACTGCTTTGAGCAGTCGGATGGTTTTGGGGTGGCTGATGATCGACGGGCCATCTTCGTTGGTGCGGCCGTGTGCTAGTAATGATGCCAGCATCGTCTTTTGGGTTTACCCGATGAGTGACGCTCCACGTTGAGGACTGTCAACTTCTGGTTGAGCGAAAGGGCCCTCGTCAAAAATCTGCGAGGTGACATTACTACCGGGAGTTCTACCCGCATCGGGTTCACCAGCTTTGCGCCGTCACTTATGGATTCTTCCATGGAGCTGGTTCGCATCTCCGCGTGGGCCACTAAAGCTGCCGTAGCATCTCTTATCTCTGCCTACCTTTCTTGTCTATCGGGTGCCTGTTGTTCAAGGAGGGATGTAGAGGCAGGGAAATAGTGCTAGATCACCGCTGGGCACGTCAGAACAATGCTGCAGTATTGAAGTCTTTGAATATGGCTCATATGGACGTGGCCTTGGAAGTAGTTTGAAATACCTTCATTCGTATGAACCAAGGGATATAAAACCACTTGTTCTCTCGATCCACAGTAAGGAAACGTGAAACGTGATAGTTTCGGCCAACTACGCTACCTAAGTAGCTAGGGGGAATCCCCACCACCTCAGCTGCTGGGAGCACTCATGTGAAGCTCCACATGTTGAAATGATAATTGAAATTGAATGAATCGAGGCAAGCCGTCTTCATCGCAGGCACTAAGATACGCTCGATTGGTGGAAGGCGACGTATGCAATCGTGCGACAAGTGGATGTTGTATTACCACTTTGATTTAGCATGTAACGTGTAAGAGGAAAACACATGATTGAGTGCGGGCCGCCAGCTGACCCAACAAACTCGTGACCGTTTGACTCATCCGAACGGAGCTTAGGTGTCTGACCTCCTCGAAAGAATTTTTTTTTCCTGTGACACACGGAGCCAGTTCTCGAAGGTTAATAATACTACCAGTGTCAACCTTATCATGTCTACGACTATGGCAAATCCGCTCCAAGCATCGTCCACCCCAAAACACGCGACGATGCCCATTCCAAGCAACTTCCCCACCTTGAGCTGTGTATCTCCACCAGCCACGACTGTTTGCTACTCTCGGCCACCAGAAAATGAAGATATCACGAGCGACACCCTTGAATGACGACCGGCCCTCACCGACCCTACCCCTCCCTCCGATCTCACCTGCCTCCTTCCTTAGTGGCCCTCTCGACGATTTCCACTATAATGGTCGAGGAGCAGTCCCAGTGGTTAATCAATATCGCCCACGTTGTCTGTGGTCTTGCTCTGAAGCGTGTCTCGCTCCGAGCGTGGGATGTGGGTGGACGGGATGTCAATCCCTCCGACCCTGCCGCCGGCAGCAACGCTGCTTCTACAATGGCGAATCGCGTCAAGTGGCGAGATGGAGGACAATGCTGGGTGACAAGGAGCCCCGACCCAACTATGGAAGTCATGTACTCCAAGTGAATGGGAGACCATCTCTTGCGTGTTGTTTACTGCTCTATCTATCGATGACGAAATATGGGGCATCACCGGATCACCCTCAGTCTGGCGCTTGACACTTGGTTTGATGCATATGAACTTGGTCTGCGGCTTTGTCCGTCCCTCCGAAGCTCCTTGACCTTCGGTCCTTCACTTTCTTTTGTCTCAATGATGTGCACCCAAAGGCTCCCCTAGAGGCGTAGGGTTGTAATATGACATATTCGGTGTGTGGTAGAGAAATATTTTTTTGTGCGCGTGCGCGACGCCTCGCGCAGCGGCAAAATGAATGGGGAACAAATTTGGGGAATTTCTTCTCACTGGATCAGCAAACATACTGTGGTAAAACGGCGCGCACGATGCACGGTGGATTGAATATGAAACGGCGACCCACATCGCGATGATTACACGTTGGATCGCCAAGCCCCCTTTCTTGTACATCTGACGCTCGGACGGCTTGATATTATACAACCGTCTATTCACCATGTGCCCGCCGAATGCCTCCTGGTTGAGGGTCCCATTGCCCCTATCATCAACACCCAGGCGGACTCGGCAGGTTAGCTTGGGGACTCATAATTGGGGCATTCTTTAACGCCGGCCAGCCAAAGGCTCATCCACGCTGCGACCTGGAGCTTCTGTCATGTGTGAATATCACGGGGTCAGGTATTTGAACAAATCCAGTTATCTCATCAGGGCTGGGGCCGATACAAGCCAGCAGGGTTAGGGGTCCGGATTCCAGTAGCAAAGAGTGCCCCTGAGCGATATGACCGTTCACGAATGAGGAATGAGGTGAGGAATGACCAAGGCCTTTCGTAGCGTAGATAGGAAGCGCGAGTTTCGTGTCGAAGATGATACCAGAGGGCGCGAGGTACTGTGCGCACAGTGCAGAGTGGCGGTGCTGCGTTAGTAACAGACGGAGGTCGCGTAGATTAGCTAGCCGTTGGACCGGACGTTGAGGTGGATGTGTGCTGGGGCGGGAGACAAAGCCGCTTCTAGAGCAATCAACGAAGGGAAAGGAGTGGGCTGGTAAGCCAAATGGGTGGCACGTCTGACGCGCGACACCCTCAGGCCTCAGGCGTCGGCGGCAGGACCAATAAGCAGAAGCAGCGCGGAGGTCGCGTGGGGCTGGCCCGGTGGAGGTGGAGCAGCCGAGGGGTCGAGTCGACATGAGTGGAGGGAGTAACGGAAACAGGGGCGGGAATGACATGACAGGAAGGAGAGCAGTAGGAGTACCCCTGGCCAACAGCAGCAGAGAGAAGAGGGGCGGACGGGCGTGTGGTCATACGCGCCGTTTGAGCATGGGCGACGGCTCACGATGAGCATGGGAGAACTCCTTTGGATCGGGCATCGCGAGGAGGTTATTCTCGAGCATGGCGCCGTGGCCAGCGACTGGACATGGAGGAATGGCCCGGAGGAAGCAAGTAAGAACAAGAACATCAAGACAAGGTGCCCATCCGGTGCGTTGGCCCGCGTTGCTTCCGTGATGTTACGATCCCACCCATGTGGCATAGCGACTCTTTTCTCGCTGCACGCTGCACATCACCAGGACCGCACGATGTAAATGCTGAGGTGCGAGCTAACGGACCCGAAAAGGAAAAAATATCGGACTCTGACGGGTGGATGAATTCGGATCCCCTATTGGATACAGCTGTCTATGGCCATGCGCCATGGCAATGCAGGGAGAAGGGAACTTGTAAGACGGTGGAGTAGTGGAGAAATGGGTAAGCGGAAGTAAATGTACTCCCGACCGGCCGGACTAGGAACGAACCAAAAATACTCAAAACGCAAAACAAACGCAAAAAAAAAGAGCAAGAAATATATATGATCCGTACTAAGCGGCGTACACACACACACAAACGACCAAAGAGCAATCCAACGCATCAAAAACAGCCCAAAAATGGGGGAGGCAAAACGAAAAGAAAAAAAAAAAAGTTCAGTAAAGGCAAAGGCAAAAGGTAAAGGAGAGAGTCCACACACAAACTCACCCAAGCCCTTTGGTTGTCCGCCTCACCCCAAACCCCTTCCATCTCTTTTAAACGGGTACGAACAGCTCCCCCCAACGACGCACGACGAATATCCCGCCGACGAAAGCCCGACGCCAGCGACGATGTTGACGTTCCCCGGCAGCTTGTCAGCCGCGAAGATCTGCGTGCGCAAGAAGCGCGACCACGCGCTCTCGTTCGGGTCGACGAGCTGGCCGCCGCGCGCGAGCTGTGCGGGAGTGTAGTACGCGGGTCCAGAGTGCGGCGGTGCGGCGCGGCGTGCCATTATTATTCTTTTGCTTACAGCAAGTTTTTTTGTGGGTGAGTAGGTTGGTGTGGGTATGTCCTTGGACGTATGTGGACAAGTGGACAGGACAGATGAAGCAGCCACCGCCGCCGCGCCACGCGTCGCGTGACGGGCTTAGATTAGTCAGCGGAGGAAGAAATTACTTAATCCACCAGTTGATGTCTCGAACCGTAAAATTGTCAGAAGTACGAGAGTCACTGAGTACTGAGTACTAGTGTTCGTGGGTATAAAAATCAACAACCAGGAAAATACAGCAGTTCATTATAAGCGTAGACAAAAAGCATCAAAAGCATGGGCGTAAGCTATCAGTGTCGTGTCCGAGTCTCTCCGTAACATAGCAAAATTGTCTTTTTTCGTTGGGTGGTTCATGAAGTTCCGTTGAGGTGGTGACGCCGCAGAATCGCATCGTCGTTTGAGCGTACTTCTATCACGGCCTTCAACTCGTGATATTTCTCGAGGTCCGTGCCTCCGCCCGGGCGACACCCGCTTTATCACTCGGCAGCCAAACGATGGGCGGCGGCGCGATGAGCTCGGGCGCGAACAGATCCTCGACATCTCCTCGGCATGGTCCGTAAATGGCAACGGAGGCAGGCGTGGCGGTGCATCCGGATGCGTGCGCGCAGCGCGCTCCGTCGCCGTGAGGTCGTCCAGCGTTTCGGTCGCTAAGTGACGGGATCGTGATTACAATGACGGGCCGCTGAGATGGGATGGAGACGACGTACGGATCGGTACTGGCCCATGCTGTTGATACTGCGAAGGCACGACAGCGAGCGTCATTGACATCATATCCAGCACGGAGGCAAATGATCCCCGCGTCCGCGCGGCGCGTCCAGAGCTGACTATGCTCGTGCTCTCTTCTTCTGGTATTGTGAGGCGACTTGGCCGTGCTGCCTTCCGAAACGATTCAAGGGCATGCTGGCTGACCGGGCTAAGGGCTCCCCGACCCGGCTGCCGCTCTTTAAGGCGCGTGTACACTTCGACAAAGAAGATGGTGACAATCCCTGTGGCGACGAGGGTGCTGCCTTCTGGCCATAGCCGCCGACTAAGGAGAATCAGGCCTAGTAGGATAGGTTGCAATGCCAGAAGCGATGCGAAGCGCTTCAGAAGCCAGATCTGCAGCAAGCCACCGGTCTGTGAGCGGGTGCGGCCGTACACATAACCAATGAGAAAGCGGTGGGCTGAACCTCTGATCAGCATGGAAGGGCGAAACGAAAAGCGAGTGTCGTACCGACTAGAGTAAGGAGAATCAATACGACGACTGGAGGTCCTATCAATGGGAATATCATCGCGAAAGTGCTCGCAAAGGTGAAGGCAAGTATGCAACAGGCCATCGCGAACAGCGGGTTATACGTCCTGGGATATGTGGCTATCAAAAAAGATTCAGAGTCGCGCATCATCAAATTGAAGGGTGACAGCCATACCTCGAAAGCGCTGGCGGGGCGTCTTTGCTACTCTTTCTGCATGGAGGATTCGTCGTAATCGTAGAGGCTGGAGCATGAGCAGCGCTGGCGACGTGATCGCGATGTTGATGACGATCGCGAGCAGTAGAATGGCGATATTTACGGAGCCATCCGCCACAGTCTTGCTCACACGCGTCCCTCGGCTGAGCGCATCGAATGCGTACAAAAGCGCACCGGCAGCGACCAAGCCGATCACAGCAATAAAAACGATCATGTAAAACATCGCCTTGATAACGATACGTTGCCCGGCGGCTACGGAAATCGTACCCACAAGGCGGGCCGAGACTGTCAAAGTATGTCAGAACTATTTTTGGGAACTGGAAACGTCTATGCTTACGATGGAGTGCCAAAATTGCGAGCAGTATAAAGAGCGTGGCGGCGACGGAGGGCGCCAGGACTGTGGCCAAGCCGGTTGAAAAGCCATTATCATTCGCCATAGACTGGAAGAACGGAAGATAGTGGGCGTAATCGGGCGACGTTGCGACAGCCAAGCCCGCCGCGGCAATCACTGTATGAATTAGGTTGAAAAAGCCAGGAAGGGAAAAAACAAGAAGCGCTCACGTCCGAGAAGTAATGTCCCAGCGTTCACCAAGACGATTGTCCAAAACGCGAATTGACCCGTGGTATCGCCCCTACCCAATTGAAGAATGTCCCACCGCACGTCTTCTTTTGCGCGCCCCTCTATGAGCTGTATGCCGGGCAGGAATCTGAGCCCTCGCCCAGTGAGCAACCACCCTTTCACAAGCGCCCCATCTGCGATGGCCTGGTACCCGTCCTCTTGGGCGATCCGGATATCCTCATTGATGCTCTTCAATCTTGTGCGCCATGTCCGGATTTCGGAATACACAGAGCCGAGCTCGTCATGGTTGAGGCCCGTCAATGGGCGTACGAAAGGTGGTGTACGTTGCACACGCAGGTGGGGAGGCACCTCCTCGCCATGACCGGACCCGCCACCGGACTCGGACCCCATCCGCTGTCGCAGAGGGAATGTAGAGCGATGCTCGGATGGAGCGGGACCAAATATCTTGGGCCGCCGAACAAAGCGGAATATGCTCGAAGCGCGAGCCGGCTGAAAGGGTACGTCTGGTGCTAGTGGCAATACATTTGGCATGGTCATGGGTGACGGTGTACTTGGTGTGTGCGTGTAACGGAAGTCGATCGGTGGTTCGCGCCCTACATCAACCCAGTCATCTTCCCCAGTCGAACTTGGTAGATGCGTCGGACCACTGCCAGGAGAATAAAGGGTTGCAGGGTCTGTCGTATCTTCCGTCACACGAGCAACATAGTTTGGACCGTATACCATCGGATCCGGGATAGGAGCGTCCGGTTCTGGTTCTGGTTGGGGTTCTGGCACTTCATCGAGGACACCACTCGCAGTCGAACGGAATAAATTTCCAATAGGAAAGCGGTTGAAAGCTCCACTTCGATTGACTTCTTGGAAGCGTGTACCCACAATGCGTTGGTGAACAGAGTCGGTGAAACTAGTGCGAGCGTCATCATCAGCAAAGCGACCTCCATTGATCCCGCGGATGCCAAGCTTATAATAAGTGGAAGGTGCGAGATATGATGTTGGCGAGAGAGAGGAAGAGGCATCAGCAGGGTTGCGGCCCCTGCGCCTACGACGGCCCGTCTGTGGGAAATCCTGACGATAAGAACAGTGAGGAGATAGAACGAACAACGGAGTCGTACAGAGGATCCACTGAGCATCCTCGGGCGGCTGATGTAGGTGATACCTTCAGTATCACTGGTGGGTGCAGGATTGAGATCCGCAATAGAAGGTTCTGGAGTTGTGATCCGAAATGAGGAAATGTACTTGGTCTCTGCAATCTCGAGCTGCTCCAAGATTACGTCACGCTCCTCGATGAGGAGGGCGAGGCGATGGGTATCGCTAAGTTAACCTTTAGTCGGTCGCTAGGGTAATTTAAATCCGATCCAGAAGAGACATACATGATCGTAAAGAGGCTCAAAATGTCCACTTCGAACCCAAGATGTTCGTCTGAGTGCATGTAAGGACTGCCAGGCACGTTCCGCGTCGACCTTCCGCGGCGACCAGTCCCACTGTTGGCGGGCTCTGCACTGAAGTCCAATGACGAGCTAAGTCCGGTCTTGAGGATGAAGTCCTTGAGACGTTTTTCACCCCAGCTAACAAATCCGGGCGCATCCCGTGTGCTGATCCAACCCAACTCTTTACCATGCAGGTGGACGTCAGTCCACTTACGCCGAAATGCAACGAGTTTGCCATACTCGTGTAGGATTTTGATCAACGCCGGGACGAGGCCAAGGACGATGAGCAGACCAGTCAAGATGATGACGCGGAGGCGCCCACGCCACTTGAGGTCTTGCCCGTTGCCACTTCGAGCACGCTTGTATTGATTGGTGTGGAAACGTCGCGGTCGTCGAGAAGCTGAAGAATGCGCAGGATGCTGAAGTCCTGCAACGTGGAATAGCCACCCAAATAATGTGGTGCGGTGCAGTGTCGGCCAAGCAAGGTACAGATATCATGTAAGCGGGAGAGCACCGAAATGCCGAGATGGACCAGCCTAACACCATGAGAAACAAAACCAGAGTGTGCGCTGACTTAACTCCTCGTCCGAAGGGAAACTACGCGGGTCTTCTGCAGCAGGGTCCGCGGGATCTGAGGGGACATTGGAGATGGATGGCACCATAGGTACGGGAGGGTTTAGAAACGCCCAAAAGGTTGGACGCAGGGGCGTAGGGCGGAGTCTTGGGCGAAATAAGCACGACGTTGTTCAGATAGCTGGACAGTACGCACCTTTCTTGCACAAACCATTCTCGAAGCCCATATATTTGACGGAAATGTGGACGAATCAAAGCAAATAATAACTAAGAACGCGTAAGATGTTTGGTTGAAACATGGTCAAGGGAGTGCAACGCACCCAGAGCAACAAACCAATCAACCCAAAAAGAACGATAGTAGTCAACAATCCATCGACAGAAGCATCTAAACCATTTCCCAGACACACGGTGTTGCCTGCGCGAGAGAGGCGACCGCTGCCGGGTGAAGAGTTCGATGATGTAGGTGTTGGGTTCAGTGATGATCGGGAATCTACAGATGTTGTCATAAAAGATGGTGGAACGGTTGAGATGGTAGAGTGTGCAGCAGGCTCGTGTGTCGTCTGAGATATTCCTGTCTGTGGTGGTGATGAGATGCAGGAACACGACACGGAGGGTGCGCAAAGAGACGGGCCCGGAGTGCCTGATGCCCAAAGGTCATGGAACGACCTGAACCGCGACTCGCGTGAGACCGACTCCGAATTGAACTGCGAGCGCCCGTCGCCAAATATGGTATAGTTCAACACGTCCAATTCGGTCATCCGGCGGTGCGCTTAGACGTTTGCCGTTCAGTTGACGTTGACGTTGACGTGCCAATCGTCGTCGTCGTCGTGGACGGTCACGTAAAGAAGACACAATGCATGGGAGATTTCTACGAACACGAACAACGAGGTTTACGGTAATATGAATCCCCATTCTGGGTTGGCGAACACCACGTGGAGTGAACCACATGACAGAACTTGAAGTTCACGACCACAACCAGGCTATTTAAACCATGAAACGCATATGCTAACTCCCTGGTCATGGAATACACAGACACTCCATAAGCCTTCACAAACCTGGTAAAAGTGTTCTTCTATCAAAAATAGAATATGCTCCCACGCCTGTGCTGTATCAGTTTCTATCCGAATGGCGATGTTCCCTGTTTGAAGGCTCGCCATCTACTACACAAGGGCTCATATCTCCGGAAAGCCAGTCGTCTCCGAGGGTATATCCGAACTGGGGATCTAGTTGCTAAGGCCCTGCATAGTATCATTCAAATACCGCCAAACGCGCTGTCGGGAGGGTGACGATGACATGACGAACAACAAATCCCTGGATGCTTGGTCGCCACCTACTGTATTGCCACACAAGATGGCATTGATGTACCATGGAATCTGACACTTTCCGGACTGCACAAATGGCACTTCGGCTGAGCCAACGTTCGACACGCAGCGACTACTCGGGTATGCCGCTCCTCTATTTCTTACCTTATGTAGAATTAAAGCCCATGTTCATCATTTCTGGTCATAAAAGTGAAATTCTTCATACGGTCTTCGACGCAGCTTCACATCCTAGAGATGTGCTCACTGTAGCGGCACTTCCCAGAGCAAGTCAAAGTCAAGCGGGGGTTGCACACCACCCGTGGCTTCGGACCATATCATAGTTTGGTCCTCTTCCTGTGGCAAAAAAAGGTATCAGAACGCGATATTGCTAATAGTGGCGGTGTGGAAAGGTTCCATGACGCAGTAGCCATTGGGGTGTTTCTGGTAGTTGTGGCAGGCAATCCTGAAGGGGAGGGGCCTGTGTACAGCGATGCGGACAACGCCTTTTAACGAAGGGCGGGTATTTACTCGGAGGCTCGTTTGCGACTCGGCGTCCACAGTTGTGGGCACGTCCAAAAGTGCCGTGAGGCATGCGTCCCAGTCATTCCCCTAGCATTGGTGGTGCTGTTCCTGGTCCGGTTCGTTCGCCTCGTGTTATCAGTGCCTCGGAATTTCCGTAAGTTTGATAAGTGATGAGCACGAACGTACAATGCCAGTGGGTCTCTGATACTTTGAACGGGGCCATTGTGCTGGCTTCAGCAGAACCATAAAGGGGGGACGAGCACCAACAACTAGTTAACCAAGCCCGCATTCCAGTGAAGCTAGTGGAGCTTAATGAAGAGCGAAAGGTCCAAGTGTCCAAGAGTGTCTTAACCGGATCCGGGCGGCGTGTGGCAGTCTCAGAGGTCAGTTGAACAAATCTTGTCGTGAACAGCCAAAAATTCACATAACACCTCAGAAAGTAATCTCTAAAAGGATCAAGATTGCCCATTCGCACTGTACGATTGATCTGGTGGGCAAGAACATGAGAGTAAAGGGCGTGATTGTGCATAGCCTAGACTTGTCATAGTCCTCAGGTCGGGTTGTGCCAGTGTTGTGCCTGTGTCCCGTTGATGCGTTCGAAGGGAGACAGAGCGCATTTACGGATGGATGTACAGAAGGTGCTTAGCGTACATACCGGCTTCCGGGTTTCGTGACGACGCGATGAATGAAACCACATGGACTGGCCTCGAATGTGAGGCCATGTGAGGTGCAGACTCCATAATGTCTGAAAGGGGCTTTATACCACCCGAGACTATTGTTGTGGTCATGCTTGTTGCATGAATGCACTGGGATAAAAGGGCATCCTAATGAGGAACTGTGAGAGAGGGACAAGGCAGCGAGCCACAGGGGTGCGGCCTTCCATGCCTGCATAACATGTCTACAATATGTAGGTAAACTATCAGTGACACGCTTCGCGCGAGAATCCCACACGTCCGCGTCGCTGACCAGGACAACGCGCCAGATCGACAGGACGAGTGCGAGTAGGCGCTGAGAGGTTCGAATTATTTGGGGCTGCACGTTACCGGGACAACGTCCACTGATCATTTCAATGACAAATAGGCACCTTTCTTCCCGAAAAATAGAAACTCGGCGAGGGTGACCGCGTGGATAAGTGTGAAAGTGGATGTGAACCAATGCAAGCGCATGAGCGCTGCTGATGTAATCCTGTGATAAGCCCCATTTGGGGCCAAGAAACAACCACCGAGATCAACGCGGTCGACACCAGACCGCACCCAGGTCCGTTTCACGAACCCACATGCAGGACCTTCAGGATCAGGGAGCGTCTGCCAGAGACGATTGGCTGGTGTAAGGCAAGGCAGGAACAGGAATGTATCATAAAAACACAAAATACTAGTACCAGGCACCAAGGCTGCAGAATGGAAGGGAAAGGAATGGTGCATTCACTCAAGGCGTTGTCACGTCAGCGCGTCAGGACTCAGGACGACGAGCTCTGGTTACGGATACTACAATCCTCTGCAGACCGCAGACTGAACATAAACCGAATCAAGTACAAGAGCTACGGTGCTCGTCGTTATCTAGGGCCCTAGGATCCTCGCTGTAAACACGTGCCCACTGAACCTTGAAGCTTGAAGCTTGAAGAAATATTGGCGCGCGGCGACTCAGTGTCAAGGCCAACGAACAAGAGCTTGTCAGACCACAATGTGCGAGTGCATGGTGGAGGTGTTTCGCATGTTATGGTGAACGTATGGACATTCCTTTTCCTTGTTGTCTCTCAGTCCGCAGATATTGGAACTCCAATATTCAATGAAAAGCAGCTCGTGTGCTTGGTTGTGGTCTGCCTTCTGACCGACAGCAGGCCTATGCGCGTAACGGGCGTGTGTGACCAGGCGGGCAACACCGCGATTTCCACCCCTACGCCTGCACAGCACCGCCACTACAGGGGTGGCCTCATTCCGGACCCGTACGCCAACCTAGTGCGCAGCTTCTTTTTTTAACGCGGTGTTACAACAGTATTGCGTCCAGGGTGGAATGGATCCCATCGGCTCGTACGTTCTCTCCGTAGTGTCACGAACGAAGCGCCGCGCGCTCCCCGCCCACCTGGCGCTGCGACCAGAAAAGGGACAGAAGCCGGAGGAGTTGGCCTTTAGCCCACCTCTCTGTCTGGCTCGGACTTGTCGCCCAACGCTGTCGCCCCGGGGGACTCGGACATCAAGCGCCAGAGCTAAATCACCGATTTTGCAGGTGTCTCTTAGCGCGGCGACCGGTGCAGGCCCAGCGGGTGCACCCCAGGAGGTCCTGTTGTGGGGGTGCGTGCGCTGGGGAAGCCGGCAATGGCTTCCAGGGCAGTTCGTTCGGACGCATGTTGTCCGAGCCGAGTCTCTTGTATGAAGTGAGCCCGATGATGTTGCTTCGGCTGCCGATCCTCCACGGTTTGAAGTTGGGTTTGGGGATCAGACGAAGGAACGAGGATCATTCTCGACTAGCTCAAAATTTCGTTGCGTTACGCATTCAGTTAGTATTCTTTGACTTGTACGTCCAGAGTACCTTGTGAAGGAAATGACAATGGCTTATCCGACTCTTCTGGTAATATGTTGCTCTTGATTTACTCGAATCGCTTGAAAAATAAGCTTTAGGACGAATAATACTCGGACCGTGGCCATACATACATTGCAGTCCATCTATTGTCATCATAACAGTATCAATATCTACAGCATCAATAATTGGGCACCTAGAACCACTACATCGGCGAGGTGAAACAGAGAAAGTAGAGTAGGTATTTGGTCTAAAAAAGCGAAGAGAAGATTCGAGACTGTACTAACACAACAATATTCTGTTCATGGCTCATGAGATCGTACCAGATTCGCGTTGTCATCAGCACCCGGATCTGCACCATACTGGAGAAGCAGACGGGCCACACGCACATGTCCCCCTCGTGACGCCAGATGCCATGGGTTTGATCCATCCTTGTCCTGAATTGAGGCGTCGGCACCATGTTCGAGAAGGGCACGTACAACTTCCGAGCGTCCCTCTTGCGACGCCTCATGCAAGGGTGTCCTCCCGTCCTGGGCCTGTGCTGCCGTATCTGCGCCGCAATCAAGAAGGACGTGTGTGAGGCCCACATGCCCCTTGGACGATACCCGATGCAACGGAGTCCGCCCATTCTTATCCCGGGCTGACATATCTGCACCGCGCTCGAGAAGGACACGAGCGACTTCGATATGTCCTCCTTGTGATGCCAAATGCAATGGCGTACACCCCCTGTCATCCTGGGCTGTTGCGTCTGCACCGTGGTCGAGAAACACACGAGCAAGTTCGACATATCCTCCCAACGATGTAAAGTGCAATGGAGTCGACCCATCATTGGTATTCTCTGTTGCATCTGCGCCGTGTTCGAGAAGAATGTTTGCGAGTTTCGTATGGCCCCCGAGCGCTGTCATCGTCAATGGTGTCATCTTATCCTCGTCCTGAGCCGAGGCGGCCGCGCCGTGCTGGAGAAAGAAGAGCGCGAGTTCCACATGTCCCCCTATTGATGCAAAATGCAATGGAGTCGCCCCGTCCTTGGTCTGGGCTGTCGGATCCAGGCCATGCTCCAAAAGGAGGCGTGCAAGTTCGACATGTCCTCCAAGTGACGCACGAAACAATGGATTCTCCATATCCTCGTCTTGGGCTGTCGCATCTGCACCATACTCGAGGAGAATGCGTGCGAGTTCTACATGCCCGCCCTGGGACGCCCGATGCAATGGCGTCGTTTGAATCACGTCCCGGGCTGTCACGTCTGCGCCATGCTCGAGGAGAGTGCGTGCGAGTTCTATATGTCCGCCCCCAGACGCTCGGTGCAATGGTGTCCTTTGGGTCTCGTCCTGGGCTGTCAAGTCTGCGCCATGCTCGAGAAGAACGAGTGCGAGTTCTACATGTCCACCTTGAGATGCCTGATGCAATGGAGTCGATCGATCCTCGTTTCGGGCTCCCACATCCGCACCGTGCGCGAGAAGGTCGCGGACCACCTGTACGTGCCCCTCTTGTGATGCCAAATGCAAGGGAGTCCATCCGCCCTCTGCCTGAACCGTCACACACGCGCCACGAGCGAGAAGGATCCGTGTAAATTCTATGTCTCCCTTTACTGATGCCCGATGTAACGGAGTCCACCCACCCTCATCCCGGGCTGTCGCATCTGCGTCAGGCCCAAGATCGCGAATAACCATATGTCCCCCAGATGGTGTCCTGTGCAATGGATTCCACCTAAAGAGGCCCCGAACACTCCATCGAACCATGGACTCAACGAGGATGGGAAAGACATTAATATGCCGCCCGGAGTTTGCTATGTCAACTGGACTCGACCCATTATTGTCCTTGGCTTCCACGTCCGCGTCATGGTCAAGAAGGACGCGTATAACTTCCACATGTCCATCGAACGATGCTCGATGCAATGGAGTTGACCCGCATTTGTCCCGGGCTTTCACATCCGCACCGTATTCAAGAAGTACGCGGGCAACTTGGGCATGTCCTGCGAATGATGCCCGATGTAATGGAGTCGACCCATCCTCGGTCTGGACTGTTGCATCCCCACCACGTTCAAGAAGGATACGAGCAATCTCCACATGTCCCTCGGTCGATGCTAGGTGTAATGGAGTGGACCCGTTCTTGGTTTGCGCCGTCGCATCCGTGCCATCTCGAGAAGGATGCGGGCGAGTCCCACATGTCCCCCGAATGATACCTCGTCTAATGGGGCCCATCCGTGTTCGTCCCGTGCTGTCACATCGGCACCGTGCTCGAGAAGGAGGCAAGCGACTCGCACATGTCCCTCGGATGATGCGTGATGTAACGGAGTTGTCCCATCCTTGGCTCGGGCCGTCACATTCGCGCCATGATTGAGAAGGACGCGAGCAACTTCTACATGTCCCCTCGACGATGCTCGATGCAATGCAGTCGACTTGTCCTTGAAGCCCGGAGCGTCCACGTCCAACGAGTGCTCAGTCAGCAGGGACTTCACAGTCCAATGTAAGCCACAGAGAGCAGCATAATGCAACGACGATGCACTCGGCTCTGATGGCCTTTCCGCCCGTCTTCTTCGTCTTCGGGAGAGTATGTCTGGATCATGCACCCAGACCCAGACAGCAAGATGTGGGAGGTCCGGATCAAACAGCTGTTTCATCCCATCTTCCACGCTTCGCGACACATCCTCGAATTGGGCATGACCAACCCAGTGCTGGGCAGCATATTCTGCGAGTGGAAACTTCTGCAGGTCGTCATTAGTGACGCCCGGATCGAGGTGCAGCAGCATTCCCAGACAAGCTTGCGCAACGAGGGCATGAGCGGGTGCCGTGGAAATGTGATAACGACGATAAGTGATGCTACTTGATTCGGCGAGGCGAGGCGATGTCAAGAACTCCTTCACCGAGAAATGCGAAAATTGTATCACATGAGAATCTTCTACATTGACAATTGCAAGCAAGCTCGAGCATGTCGATAGCACTGCGTCGACCGGATCGTCTGGGCGCCAATCTTCCACAAATCTCGGAATTGGACTTGCATCGAAATCAAGGGTAAGGAACTCCGTAACCTCTTCAACTCGGAGGGGACGGGCCGCAACTGCAACGCATTGAAACAGTCGATGCGCGCTTTCCCAGTTTGCCTTGTCGATATCTCGTAATGTGCGCTCATATGTTTCATCGAGCGTCTCGGGTAATTCGTATAGAGCACGCCGGATGCGTCCTGGGAGGCAACGACGAAGGTAGACAACCTGACAATAAACCCATCGGAACCCACATTACATGTCAGCGCTGTTAGTCATAGTCATGAACGTCAAAAGCATCATCGACTTACATCCCGTCAGCCTTCTTCATCAGTACATCAATAACCGCTTGCTTATCTCGCGCGTTCCACTTTCGCATTCTTGGGTCCTCGTTAACAACTGACTTGATATAGTTGTTGATGTCCTCCAATTGTCCTCTCTCATCATGTATAGAAACCGAATGGAAGGTCAGATCATCGAGGACAGCCTTGATATCCGTCTCGGGTCGACTGGTCACGCATACGCGTAGATTTCCAAGTTGCGACCCGATAAGCTCCTCCACAAGCATAAGACCTTCTCTCTGGGGGACGGCATCGCAGATGTGATTGGACATTCGTCCAAAGCATCCACAATCAGGAAGACCGGTGGCTGACCTGGAATTTTCAGTATGCCCTTCAGACATCGGACAAGTGCATCGTCGCTGGGATATTGCGAGCCCTTGCCATGTTCCAAGTAGAAATCGGAGAGGATGTCACAGTAGGAATCGGACTGACAACAAAGCTGGACAAGGATAGATGAGAGCAGTCCACGTCGGCCTTTCTTTTGGTCCTCCCTAAAATCACAGTAGAAAAAGGCCAGTGATGCAAGTCCAGATTTCCGCATGGCATCGATGTCTTGTATAATTGTAGAACTGGCGGACTTCTTAAGTAATTAGAACGGGACTATTGCAAGACTAGCGTACCAAAGTATGGTCTTGCCCGCGCCAGCTACAAAAAGCGAAGGCAATCAGTCTGCGAGAAGTGCAAGGCCTAGGAGACAACGAACGTTTGCCATGAATCCATAAAAGAGAACTCGGTCCAGACGATTTCCATTTCGGGAACATGTCGCCTTGGACGAACCAAGCTGCCGTCCCAGTGTGACGTGATTCGAGGGCGATGTTATGGTTTTTCCATGGATCAGGGGGAGCGAGCCAGTTTCGAATATTTTGCTGCATCTTGTCACCTGCGGGGAACTCAGCACTTCCAGTCAGGAATGTCAACACGTAGAGGTCACTGACGTTTCGATTTGTTCTTGTCGCTTACCATTTGCTGTATGATTTCTAACAAATACGTCAGATACCAAATTGGCTTATGTCGCTGACGAAACCCACCGAGGGCACCTCGAACACTGTCAACTGATGCCTTTCCGTCTAGAGGGAAGGGAAGGATTTTCAATGGCCAGTAGGGAAAAGGGGAGTGGAGTTGTTCACCATCCATGACCACCCTCGTGTTTTGGACGAGACCATAGACGACTTCAAGTGTCTGCGCTGCGGTGGTCCGAGCCTCATCCTGGGTGAGTCTATCGAGCCTTTGCAGCACGGCCTCGACCTGGTTCTCTCCCAAAAGCTTTTTCACCAATTTCACTGCATCGCATTGAACCAGGACGCTCAGCCCAGGCAAGGAAGGACTCACTCGATCGTCTTTGCTTGAACTGTTTGGTCACAAGGGCAAGAATGGACAGCAGTTCCACCATGATCTTGACGATGATCTCCCTCATGGCCGGTGTGGGAGAAATATTGGTATAAACATTCAGTCGGGTGAGGAAATGGTCGATGGACTCGAGGACGTCGACGAGTGCATCATAGCTCGCACTAACGTCTTTGGCCGCCTGATACGCCTTGTTGTCACAAGGGTGCGCACGTGCGATTTGAAAGGGCTACATACCGCAAGTAGTACAGCAAAACCTGCAAATATTGCATTCGCAGGCGGGAATGACTAAAAAATAAATATTAGGGACGAAAAATACTCATCACTTGGATCGAAAGTACCAAACCGATGGCCCCCCCGAGGACGGAGCAGTGGAAAGTGTATACAAAACGGAGACGACAGACTTGAGGGATTTCATGATTCTACCGTCACTTCTTCTAAATTCACTGAAGGCCCCCGCCTGCTCGTGAAGAATGACTGTGACGGACTCGATAGAGTCACAATTCTCGAGTTGTTGGGCGAGAGGGTGTTCGGTCAATCTTGTCCCCGTCTGTTTTTCGTAGTCCAACAGGGCAGACTCGAAGAGCGTAGCAAAGAGAGTCGTCGATGGGTCACTCATATCGTGGATTGAGGAGGTATGGCCAGTAAAAGAGGGGTTGGTCTTCTAGGAAGGACCTGATGGTAGTGGGAGGAACAAGGAAGGAGACAGCGTGCCTCGTGCCTCGTTTACCTCCAGCAGGTATCAAATTATATCAAACCCCGTGCACCCCATGTCGTGTCGTACCATAGCCGGCTGCCATAGTGGATAAGAGGGACGCGATGGCGACGTCGATTCGAGGACTTGCATCCTAATAAAGGCGTATCTACATCACAAGAACAGTAAATAGGGTCGCATCCTTTCAGCTGACTATCTCGGCAAGCGAGTTTTCTCATAGGCTGGTGGTTGAGTGGTGCAAAGACGAGAACGATGCCTCAGCGCCTCAGCTTGGACCCTCTCTGACATCCGTAGCTTCGTCGTACGTCTCCTTGGACGAATTTTGGCTCGGGCAAATATATGCTGTCATGGATTCTGCATCCTAATAACATGACGTGGCAATATGACGCTCACGGCATCGCTAAACCCGACGCGCGAAGTGTAGACGAGGTTCTTCGCACCACTACCCGATGGACTTTCAGAAAAAAAAAACAAGAAACAAGAAAGCACGCCGCCTATGCACCACCCCATTCTCTCTCAACCTCATCTATAATCACGACCACTCACCCTCAAGACTCAGCGGCATACCCTAGAAGCCGCCATGGCAATCGAGCGCGCCAAGCCCTCGAACATGAGAACACCGCGGCGCGCGCAGAACTCGTAGCTCTCCGTGCATACCCCGACTCGACACCGCATCCCGCCGAACTGCAGCTGCCCGGGCGCACCCTCGCCCTGCGCCGTACGAGCGACGCACTCACCCTCGCGGAGGAGAATTCCCTGTGCGCGCACATCGTTCAGTTCGTAGAGATGCAGAGCGCTGCCTCACGTGCGCACTTCGCGGCCGAGAGCGCGTTCGGCGTCTCTGCAGGTGCCCGTGCGCGCGCTGTTGCTGCGGCTCCGTGCGGCTGAAGAAGAGGGCAGGGCCATTACATCCTTCGGCATGTCCTGTCATTCCTTAAAGCTCTGATAAGATGCAGGTACAACATGCATGTCCCCCGAGGTATTGCAGTCGGCCCAGGCGAAGAGCATCACGTCCTTCACCCTACCCTTACATGGTCAATTCTACGAGATTGATTGGGGCATTTTGCCCTTTATTTTTTTATGTGGACGGTTGACTGTCAGAACAAAGTGCGCCTGGCACAGCTGCGAAGCTACCGCACATCCCTCGAATTCGAGACACGTTTGGAAGCCGACCCCCAATAAGTATAACTGACCTGAGCCGGGATACTATATGTGGAGGTTTGTCGCTGAGTACAAGAGACCTTGGCACTTTTCAGGAATCCGTCTCAAGTGACCCTGCGGCACCGACCACCCCTGAGGCCTGAGGTTGGACTGGCCTGTCTCCCCATCATGGGCGTGACGCGCACACCCTCGTTCACATTGACTATCACAGGCAGTGGACCGCTGAACCCAGAACGCCCACCCCTGGTATGCCGGGTGTTGGTGGCAGCCTGTCAGTGTTGCATGCCGCCTGCATGCTGGCAGCACCGAGGACGAACCTTGGGGGAAGCTTCCTCGTGGTGGAAATGAACCGAGTTGGGGTTCAATCGAGGAGGAAAACGACGGCGATGTATGCGGCCCACGCAAGAAGACCAAGAGCAAGATGGGCATCAAGAGGGTCTTGGTAGCGGGCAGGTCCACAAGTAGGGCCAGTCAAAGCCTCCCACCAGAACCCCAAGCAAACAACGACAATACATCCAAGGCAGCGGGATGCGGAGCAGGGGAGCTCGCAGGTTCGATTGTGCATGAAGTTTGTCATCGATTCCTATCGAGGCCAGTATCTGGGCGCTGACAGCACTACTGCACGACCAGCGCTGCCTTGGGTTGAGGGGAGCGAGCAGAGAGCAACATGGCACCATGTGGATGGCGTGGTGAAGCGGCAAGAAGGTGGTTACGAGGTGGAAGACGGAAGACCGGAGGCGACAGAGAGGGACCCCTTCCGGATCCCAAGACGACTCAAGACTCAGCAAGGTACACAAGGCCCACCTCAAAGCTTCGCCGGAGGACTGGGCACGCGGCGCTGTCCGCATGCTCAAGCGCTAAAGCCGCACTTCGGCAGAGTTGACACTCGAGTCACGGTGCTCAAGTGTCGACTCTGCCCAAGTGCGGCATTCAGCAACTGGGAAGACTTCAAGAGGCACTGCAAATACATGGGGCAACCCTTTTGAAATATTCTTTTGCGATAATTGCGGACATTTCTTCGCCCGCTGTAGCAGGGAGGTCAAAGAAGGAGTTCGAAGGCGGAACATGGAGGGTGAGTTTGAGGAAGGAGCCGACGCGGTTCGTAAATGGAAGGGGGATTTTACATGAGAACGGGGAAGGTTGGAAGGTTTTCGAGAGCTGTGAAGGGCGCGCACACGAATTTTCGAGGGAAAACCTGTTCTCTGTTCTTTTAGCTGCCATCTCGGACACTTTATATAAACAAGGCGGTCTCTTTCAGCTATGAAAGGCGATCCGAAAACTTGGTACCACAACCGGAGACAACGAAATATGAGTAATCATAATAGGGACTCAAAGGACATGAAGACGAAAATGTACAATCCCAAAAAGCTTTGATGTCATTAAAGCCGTAAATGAGCCATGAGGCCGAATAACCGAACGCGAGTTGTAACGCATGGCTCTTGAACAAAGGCCAGGATGTAGTCGAGGCGGTCAATCGAAAGTAGCAGATAAAGGATGAAAGGGGATTCTGGAACTATGACGTGTTATCAAAGGGAGAGAAGAAGGGAACAATCGAGGCGTGTTGAGCCCGTAACGACGATACGGAAGGTGTCAAGGACACGTCCGGATCAGGATAACGTCTAATATATGGGCGGCAAAACGGGAGCACACAAACTATGAGTCCGAGAACCATGGCAATAACAAGAAGTCGTGGGCCTATCTCTACACGGGTACGTGACACCGTTGTTGGACCGACAATCATCAGGAAGTGGAAGCAAGAGCCGGAGGGCGGGAAGGGATCGATTTGGAAGACGTAAAGATGGTGCGTCAGCGTCACCTGGTTCAACTTTCCTCCATTCCATAGTGTCTCGCAACTTCTCCTTACAGAGCCTCTATCTTATAGCCAGAAGACTATAGGGACATCCTGCATCGGTGAAAGGTCGTCGATTGCACCAAAAGCGACTACATAATCTTGAGAGATCATACACACGCCACGCAGAGAGGGAGTGAGGAGCAGTATGACATCTCGGCAACGGATGAGGAATAAACGCAAAGAGGGTATGGACAGGATAACACTACTGTATGAAAATCATTTCAGCAAAGACGGACGTAAAAGAGGGAACTAGGATCCGTACCGTGGAAGCAACTATCGATTCTTCTCCGTCAGGTATACATCACCCGTGGTCGCGTCTCGGTGTACAGATACTACTGTATGCCCTGTCACCCACGGGGGCGCATCTGCCGGAATAGATGGCGATGGCGGTCGCTGTCGCTTTGGGACTTTGTATTTTGGTGGCTTAGGATGCTTTGTGTGTGGCACCCTGCCTTTTGATGTTGACGGCCCACGCTCATCGAATGTTTCGAAGATCCCTTGCTTGCTCGGAATGCACCCCATTACCATATACCAACTAGCGACTGCGAGGAACTGAGGCAGATAGTCCAGGGATGTTACCAAAAATGAAGAGGGCATTGTTACTCACGATGAAGTTAAGGAATGGGATAGCAGGGCTAGGTTGCTGTGTTGAGAGATGGGGGGCGGAATGAAAGCGAAGGGTGCCTGGGTTGTCACTGGCATCGAGATGATCTATCAACGTATCAACCCATCACTTTACAGGAACAGTCGTCTCCAGGAGGTCATGATTGGGCAGGCTGTAGAAGCGCCAGCAGGACGTAAATAGTACAAAGGGCGCGTGCAGCAAAGATAGCGCTCAACTGAGGTCGTCGGTGGCTGTGCTCCATTGCGCCCACGACACGACACGACGTGGCTCAGCCATGACGCATATTGACGCGCTCAACATGGCGAGCCATGCACTCAAACAAGTGCGCTCTCTGTACACTCTCCCTTCGAATGTAGCGATAACCCTTGTTCCCCACAGGCGACTTCACCTGTCACCGTGCAGCAGGCGCAAACGAATGCACTGCTTTCCATGCTCAATCTCAATGCTCCCGTAGATCCCTCAGTTTCCACCGTCGCGACTTCGGGAAAGCCCACGTCTGCGCTCAAAATCCCTGCTGCAATTGGCCCCCCAGTCTGGAAAATCCTGGTGCTCGACCAAGAAACGAAGGACATCCTCGCTACCGTTTTACGGGTACAGGATCTCCGAGATATTGGTGTTACGCTCCACGTGTATGCATTCTCTTTGAACTCTTCTCATGTCCGTGTTTAGATGATGATGATCACCTAGGCAACTTCACTCGTCTCGACCGCCTCTGTCCGACGTGCCTGCCATCTACTTTGTCGCACCGACACTGGCAAATATTAGGAGAATTGCGCAGGACCTTGGGAAAGGTCTCTATGAGTCTTTCCATCTCAACTTTTCGGAGCCCCTTTCGCGGTCACTTTTAGAAGAGCTCGCGGCGGCAGTTGCGAAGGACGGAACTAACGAGCTCGTGGAACAGGTCAATTAGTAACGTACTCTCTCAGCAGCACAATGCTAACCCGCTTGCGGCCACAGGTCGTTGATCAATACCTCTCGTTCATCGCCCCATCGGGGTCGCTATACTCTCTGTTACCACCACCGCCCTTAGCGATATCGCCAATGTCGAACCAACCAGGGCCGTCCCAACAGCTCTCCTCTTACTCAATCTTGAATTCGCCTTCGTCCACGGAAGACCAAATTGAAAATGAAATCGAGCGAATAGCCGGCGGTCTTTTCAGTGTCGTTGCTACCTTGGGTGCGTGCCCACTTGCTTTACTCAAGGGATATGCTTCTAAGCGCCAAACCAGGTCAAGTGCCCATTATCCGTGCACCAAGGGGAAATGCAGCAGAGATGATCGCAAAAAAACTGGAGACGAGAATCCGTGATTCGATCATGACAGCTTCACGCTCACAGGGATCGTCCCTTTTCTCCCAGGAGGCGGGTGGTTTATCCACCCTACAACGACCGCGTCAGTTTTGTCCCCCAAACCCTACGCATATTCATTGCTGTTTAACGGACCGACAGTTCTGCTCGTTCTCGACCGTAACATTGACCTCGTGCCGGTTCTGTCACACGGATGGACATATCAGGCACTCGTCTCCGATTGCCTCGAAATGAAGCTGAATCGGGTCACGGTCGCGTCTCCCCAGAAGAGGGCGTATGACCTCGATGCGAAGGACTTTTTCTGGGCGAAAAACGCCGCGAATCCGTTCCCGCAAGTCGCGGAAGATATCGACTCGGAGCTGAATCGGTACAAGCAAGATGCCGCCGAGATCACGCGATCGACGGGTATGAGCGATGTCAACGACATCGCGCAGCTGTATGACTTTGACTCCTCTCCCGTATGATCCTAACTGACCGCGCGCGACAGTGACCTGTCTGCGAATGCGACGCATCTTAAAACTGCAATCACGCAACTGCCAGAGCTGACGGCACGGAAAGCGACGCTCGACTCACACATGAACATTGCTACAGCGTTGCTCGAACAGATCAAGTCTCGTGGGCTCGACGAGCTATTTTCGACCGAAGAAGCGATCAACAAACAGAGCGTCGCAACGGTGCTCGAGTACCTTCGCTCACCCAAAGGGGAGGGAAAGCCAACTCCAGTGGACAAACTCCGGCTGGTTCTTGTCTTTTACCTCTCTTCGCTGGATAATGCAATCTCGAAGGAGGATGTGGGTGAGCTTGAAGCGGAATTGAAAAAGCAGGACGCAGACGTCGCCGCATTTGAGTATGTACGGCGTCTCCGTGAGATTTCGCGGATGATCGTGCCCTCAGTGGGTGCAGCCACACCGGTACCTGGTGGACCCGGTGTTGGCGGCGGCGGCGGCGAGCTGTTCAAAGGGTTCAGCTCATTGGGCAACCGCGTACGTCCGCTATCCTTTCACGTTGTGCGAGGGCGTGTTGCTAATCATGCGCTCGTTTTGAATACAGCTTACGGATAGACTCAAGGAAGGTGGCCTAGAGAACCTGATCTCGGGCGTGCGCAATTTCCTCCCAACAAATAAGCTCTGCACGGTCACACGATTGACTGAGGCGCTCATGGATTCTGGTGCGGCGTCCAATCAGTCGCTGCAAGAGACGGACGAGTATATCATGCTCGACCCCCGCGCGCCGCGCAATTCCCCCACGGCTGCACGTGCGCCCGTGCGACGCACCCAGTTCACGGAGGGCATCGTCTTCGTGGTGGGCGGCGCTGGATACGTCGAGTATGGGAACCTCGAGGAGTGGGCGGCCAAGACGGGGCGGCGCGTCACGTACGGCGGGACGGAGATATGGGACCCAGAGGGTTTTGTGAGCGCTCTTAGGGACCTCGGCAAGGCGCAGACCTGAAGGTCGGTAGAGTACGGTATGGTATGGGATTGTTCTAGACCCCGTATATGTGAAGGTGCTACAGCTTTTACAGGACGGCTGATTTTCACGAATCACAGTTGGACATGTTGAGTTTGGTCGTGTATCTCAGCTCAAGGTCGGCATCGGCTCATCGGACAGACACCCCGTCATCAATTTCCTTTCGATCGTTGCTCTTGATGATGTCTTACAGGGTGTTGATAAGACAATTGCTGTCTCATTTTTCTCTCGTATAAAAGCGTCTCGTTCGCTGTTCGTGCAGCCCCGTAATACCATAATGCCAATACCCACGGAACTGTCCAAAGTCGTCCCTAGACTTCCCGTCGAGCTCTGGCTGCTCATCTTCCGCTTCGCAACCTCCACCCCGATATTCATCTCCGCCCACTACGAGCCCTTCCGCCCTGCCACGAAACTACCGCGGTACTCTCCGATGCCGCGCTGCGCGACAAATGCACGCTCACCCTAGTGTGCAAGCTATGGCACCTCCTCGCCACGGACTTGCTCTACGAGGACATCCGCATCGGGCACGGCATCGCCGCACTGCGCGCCTCCCTGGGCGACTCCCCCATCACAGATGACCCCGCCCCCGGCGTGCTACACCACCGCGTCCGCCGCGCCGTCCTGCCCTACACCTCCACCTCCACGCCCACACACCACGCCCCGCCCGCCCTCGCGTTCCTCGCCCGCCTCCCGCACCTCGAGGTCCTCGTGCGCCCCCACCCATACAACCACCACCACCGCCGTCGCCCCGGCCCCCTGTGCTTCGAGTTCGCCACCGGCACGCCCGCCCTGCCCGCCCTGCGCCGCCTCGAATGGGCCTTCGACCCAACGGGCGACGCCGCACGCGCAGGCGGGATCAACGCGCTCCCCGACGTGCTCCGCGCCGCGCCGGCCCTGCGCGACCTCGTCCTCCTCGGCCCAATGCCCCCCACCGCGCTCCGCCAACACCGCACGCCCCTCCGCGCCCTCCGCACACTCCGCCTCCACGCGGGCGCGGCAGCGTGCCCGCTCGTCGCGCGCCAGGTGGCGTACTGGGCGCTCCCCGCGCTCGAGAGCGTCGTGCTGCGCGGCGCCGCGCGCGCGCAGGCGCTCGAGGCGCTATGGGAGGCGGTTGGCGCGCAGGTGCGCGTGCTGGAGCTGGAGGTGGGTGTGGATGTGGATGTGGACGTGGATGTGGGAGGCGGAGAGGGTGTGTCGGTGGTGGATGTGGGCAGGATTGTCGGCGCGTGTGCGGCGCTCGAGGAGCTCAACGTGCGCGTTGGCGCGGAGGCCTTGGTCGTGGGCTCGGGCTGCTGGGACTCGCCGGACGCCGCGGACGCGGACGGCGGCAGCGGCGGCGGCGTATCCCGCACCTGGGCATGCGCGCACGACACGCTGCAGCGCGTGGGGATTTACGTCGATGCTGGAGAGTGGACGGTCAAGACATGGACGGCGGTCGTCGAGTATGTTGCGCAGTTTGGGAAGGGGTGTCCGGCGCTGCGCTGCGTCGTGTTATATGTACGGGACGTGGCGGTCGCTGCGCAGGACCCACAATTCCACGTACTCCACGAGACGCTATTGTCGAGTGGGAGGCAGTTGCTTTTACGTTCGGTTCACGTTTAGAGTGAGTTGGGCTGTCCCAAATACTTTTGGTGTGGTTTTGACACCTCATCTGCGTCTAGTGAGCCCTCAAAGTGATACACCGTCTTATTGAATTGATGAGGATTACACAGATACGCAGGCGCGAACGCTCAAGTTTTCGCCACTATACCATAGAAATCGATGTGTGTAGTCTCGCATTAGGTAGTATATACTAGTTACGTGTGCGGGGTGGCCAAAATGTCCCCCAATCCCTCAACAAACATCTCATATTCGTCCTTCGCTTTCGGTTTCTCTTGCGCCTTTATTTCTCTGGCACTTCCGAACTGCCCCTTGAGCATGCCCACGAGATCTGGTCGTGCAGGTGCAGGATCACGCGCCTGGTCGCGGGGCTCGCCATCAAGTGCAGGTGCCGAATTGATGTTACTTGCGCCCTTCCCAGCAGCTGAACCACTTGGAGCGGCACGCCGGCGTTGGAGTGAGGTGGGCACGAACGCGGTGCTCTCCTTCTTGAAGTCACGTAACTGCGCCTCCGCAGAGACTGTCGCTGTTGATGGAGGTGCTACAGGTAGAGATGGGCGCGGGGCTTGAGCAGAGTTACGAGATCCTGAAGTTTGAGCGAACGGAGCTGCCCCGCGCCGCGGGAAAAAGCCCGGAGGTGGAGGTGGGAGGCTGTTGAAGAGCCCTGCAGGCGCAGGTGTGAAGCCGCCTGGAGGCGGCGCGAAGCCTGGGGGCGGAGGTGGGAAGCCGGGGGGAACAGGTCCAAGGAAGCCCGGTGGTGGTGGGGGCAGAGATGTAGGGAATCCAGGTGGGGGAGGGGGGAAGGGTGCGTTAGGAAAACCAGGAGGTGGAGGGGGTATGCCCGCAACGCTTGGAGGGAAACCAGGTGGTGGTGGTGGGGGGATGGGGGGCCGCGGCACTAAAGACGTGTCATTAGTGAACGTCGATTTTGGATTCTGATTCTGAAGGCGGGTACAACTTACATGCGCTTCCCGGAGGGGGATCTTCTGGCATGAGGATGTCATCGTCCGTGTCCTCTTCCTCTTCCTGTCTGGATACACCGGGGGGAGGACCTTCTGGCATGGGAATATCGTCGTCTGTGTCCTCTATACACATTCAGATCAATCAACAAATAAGTTTTCTACACAGAATGACGATTCACCTTCTTCTTCCTCCTCTGGTTTGCTCGCCAGAGTAGACTTCTTAGATGACTGGTCATCTTTGGGCTGACGTCGAGGGCGATATACCAGTTTCCGTTGTTCCGGGTGCTCTTCAAGGTATTTTTCTTTTTTCTTGACAATGTTATCGAGCTCTGCCTTCAACTCCTTGAGTCTTTTCTTGTCCGCATCTGAATGTGATGCGGAAGAAGAGAGTTTCTCGATCTCATCCTCGAGGTCTGGGATATGATTGTCACGCTCAGCTGCTACGGGAGTACGTCAGACATACCCCATGTATCCTTTTTAACCAGGGCAAAATCTCGTGTCTTTTGCCTCTCTGCCTTATTCTACTGCAGATAACAACGCGGCCTCGAGTCGCCTCCAAGTTGCTCCAGAAAAAGACCACGCACCTTCTTGAGTTCTTTCTTCCGCTGCGCCTTGCCTGATGACCATGCTCAGAAATGCATCATACATACACGAGTCGCAGATAAAGTGCATACGAAAAGCATCCGCGGGATTGACGTTTCCTTTTGCCATGGCGAGTCGGGTCAAGGGAAGCGA
Organism: Russula brevipes; assembly: GCA_022496215.1. Taxonomy (NCBI): domain Eukaryota; kingdom Fungi; phylum Basidiomycota; class Agaricomycetes; order Russulales; family Russulaceae; genus Russula; species Russula brevipes. The sequence continues at coordinate 50,828 of WTXF01000009.1, read as the reverse complement.
GCGTGAGCACGTGTGACGATGTCTGACGGCACCGGGGAACTCGGTCGGGCTTGTCCTCTCCCAACGAGTCAGTCGTGGGTGGGTTTCTTATCCCCTCTCACCAAGGCTGAGAGGGAAGAAATCCCACTATAGTTATGGCTCCCCAAGGCACAACTCGCCCTTCAAACCCGCCCACTCCAAAGCGTGTCGCCAAGTCTGCCTCCCCTCAGTCTCTCAATCATCTCCTCAACTTCTCCCTCCCACCAAGACAACCTCAACAGGCCCAGAGTCTGCCAAGGAGGAGTCGCAGGCATGGGTCGGTCCATGGCGTTTGGAACAAAGAGCGTGAGTCTCTCTGTCATTATCTCCCACCTGAAATCCAACCAGGCGTTATCGCCAACCATCTCCTCTCTAGGCTTTGTTAATGCACAATACCGGTTCGTGATGAACCCGTTGGGGGACTATACCGTGCATTTTGCAGATCCTGACATGTGCGTTACCCTCAAATTTCGTTATCGATCGACTTTATGTCAATCTCGTCGCATGTAGTTTCTTCCAATGGCAGGACATACTACAAATAATCATTCCCCGCAGTTCTGCACTAGCTGCTGCCGCCGCGGGCGGTGGTCACAGTCTTTCGCATGAAGAAGGGCACACAACTTGTCCAATCTGCCTCTCCCCTCCGACGGCCCCGCGTATGACCAAGTGCGGACATGTCAGTCTCCTTCTCTGACGTCGCACACCACAGCCCTCATATTCATCGCCGTTTGGCAGGTTTTCTGTTTTCCGTGCATATTACATTATCTCAGCACATCAGAAAATCCCAAGTGGGCTCGCTGTCCAATCTGTTTCGACTCGGTGAACGAGAAACAGCTCAAAAGTGTTCACTGGTTCACCCCGCCCTCCCATTCGGATGATGGTGCCCCGCCGGCATCGTCGTCTTCATCAGTCTCTTCTGACGTCAATCCGGCGGAGACTCCCAAGCCCGGATCGACACTTCGAATGCGGCTCATGCAGCGTCCCCAGATAACCACCTTGGCCCTTCCGCGGTCATATACTTGGCCTTCAGACCTTCTCCCGCCTCACCAGGCTCCCTTCCACTTCCTGCCCGACGTGTATACATACGCCAAATTCATGCTTGCGACTCCGTCATACCTCATAGAAAACCTCGAACGTGATCTTTCTGAATTGGCATCCGAACGTCGCACACTTTCAGAGCTCGATGACGCACTCGGCATCACATTCTGTGACGCCGCCGAGCAGAGGCTTAACACCCAGATCGCCAAAGCGAATGCCCTTGGTACGAATGCTCTGCATGCCGCGATCGACCGTGCTCTGCAGCTAGAGCATGACATCGCAGCCCGCGCGGCGCTTCAAGTGCACCGCAAGCAAGAGCGGGAAAGCTCTGCGATTCCCGATCCTTCTGATGTTCCTACGCACTACCTCTCAACCCAAGCCGTTCATCCAGCCACGCCCTCATCAACACCGGCGTCTCGCGGTCCAAAGTCACGCAAGAACATCAACCCACCGCCTCCCTCAACGTCTGCGTACTACTACTACCAGGCTGCGTCTGGCCTGCCAATCTTCCTCCATCCGCTCGACATCAAAATCTTGTCTTCCATTTTGGCGCGTACGCCGCATTTCCGGATAGCATCGTTGTGCGCGTCGAGTCTGCCGGCGAGGGCTCTGTGGATGCCGACCTGCGACGGCGCTGCAAGTATCTCTCGCACGTCCCGGAAGGAGCAGACGTCGTCTTTATCGAAGCAGAGCTCGAAGGCGTCGTCGGCGCTGAAGGGCTGCGCGCGTTCGAGGGAGCAATCAAAGCGCGGCGTACGCGTAGACGGGAGAAAACCCGGCGTGACGAAAGGGCGAGGGCCCGCGCAGAAGAGCGCGAGCGCGAAAAGATTATCAGCACCGGTGCGAGCGCGCCATCCAGAGGGATCCTACCGAGAGCGGCCCTGCGTGGGGCTCACCCGAGAGCGAACCAGAGTGGACCGGGACTGGGATGCGCCGTCTCGCGCCGCATCGCCCTCCCCCACCGCAGGATCCCAACTCCAACTGCAGCCACAACAGCAGAGCGGCGCGTGGGGCGCGCGCAGCTTTGCCGCCGCTGCAAACGCGGGGAGAGGAAGCGCCGCCGGCGCGCGGCAGCGACACGGACCGCACGCCCACAGCTTCGTTCCGAGGGCGCGGACGCAGACTCGGACGCGTGGGCTTTCGAGCTTGATCTCGACCGGGCGTGGGATGAGCTTGAGGGACAGCGCGGGCCGAACGGAGGCGCTGGTGCTGGCGGGCGGAAACGTCGGGCGCGGATGGTGGTGCTGGGTGGTGGTGGTGGTCCGCATGGCACAGGACGGAGGCGGTGACGGTGAATGGCTCCACCAGTTTATCATTTATATTTTAATTTTTTTTTCTCATTTTGTGATGAGAGCGTGCGTGCGACACCCGTCCCTCCGCCTCCCCACATTTTCTCTCTCTGTCACTGTCCCATCGTTTTCGGTTTTTTGGCACTGCATGATATGACAACATACATAACATAACACAATGCAACATACAACCCAGTACAGTATATATATACAACTCCATGTAACAAATACGACATTGTTGGTGGGCGATCGCACCGCAACCGTATTATTGTCGTATGCGCCAAGGCGCAGTTCAAGGCTGCGCGAGTTGCGCAGGTGCCAAGGCACTCCGTTGCGAGGGGCGGCTCTGAAGAATGCGCTAATGCGCTAATAGCTGCGGTGGTGACGGCGCCCTCTTCTTTACAACTCATACTCACACTCAACGTAACTTACTCAACTCTTGGCAGGGCCAACAACATGTGCACGGAGGCATTTGCTGTCGATGCTTGATTACACATCGCGATAGACCCAAGGATGGGCCCGGGACGGATGGTGGAGCAGTACCACTAAGCACCCGAGGGAGGAGTGTCGTCAGAGTACTGTATTAGGTTACAGTAACAGCATGCATGTGCCCGCCCGATGCCCGTTGATGCGTTGATGTGCCAGTTGCCAGCATGTGCATCCATGAAGCGCGTGGGAAACAGGTCGCTTGACCCCCAAATTCAACGTTATTCAATACGCGATACCCCAGGTCGATCGTTGATGGTCTCGAAGCGAAATATTGAGCATGTCAGATGAGCAGGCGCACCCGAGCCCGAGCGAGAGTGTGTGTTATATTTGGCACAACATACAAATGCGTGGGCCTGTACAGTACGAGACAAGGAGTAATAAGCAAGTCGAGGGAAGCAAGCGGACCGGTTGATAGGCAGGGGTGGACGTCGCGAGTGAGGACTATGGAAGTTGCAAAAGGGAAGAGGAAGGCGCAATGCGTGGATAGCCGGCAATTACACACTGATGAGGGCGAGATGTGTTTGGTGTATGCATATATCCGAGGAGCACCTGCAACAGGCGTCCGTTTTCCTGCCGTCTGTAGTGTTGCACATACTGTTTCAGGAGATGGAAAAATATATGGTGGAGTCCTAATTTCGAGCAGGCGTTAGTAGATATCGTGATTACCAGAACTAGAGCCCGGGGTTGGGTGAGCGAGGAATGAAAGTATAGGAGTGGGATTCGTTAGCGAAGCAAAAAAAGACAGTATAAGCGTCCGGCGCAGATGGTCATCTGTCAGATAATTTGGAGATAATTCGACGGCGCGACTACAGGGCGAAAAACACAAGCGTGGATCAGCAATGAGGGAGGGTGGCAGGGTGACAGTTCAACGTACTACCAAGTGTGCCGTCCTCTTTCCGCGCCTGCCACCATTTCCCGTTCCTATCGATGATATCCAAGATCTCGCCCTTGGAGAATGAAATCTCATTGGGGTCGTCTGGAGACGCAGTATCTGTAGCACATCCTCTGCATCAGCACGGAAAAGGCGAGCACGAGACCCCTCTGACACGCACATGCATACAGCGCTTTTGCCTTGTAGGGGTACGAAGTGTCTGAGCCCACACTGGTGTCGGCGGGCAAGGGAGGCCCTCCACCTGCTCCGATACCTGCATTTCCAGGGGTGCTCATTAGGGGCGAGTTGACACCTTGAGGGCCGCTCGTGTCTGCTGCTCCGAGGGCACTCGTATCTGCTGCTCCGAAGGCGGAGGGCGTTGGTCCAGGGCTGGTCTGTCCCGCAACAGACGTAGCGCTCTTCTGTGACTGTGCAGGCGGCGGCCCGTTCATGTTGTGGAGCGGGCTGCCGCCGGTTTCTGGTGCGAAGCTGTTGTTGAGCTTGGTGTCATACCCACCAGCAGCGATGCCAGGGGCGGAATAGCCGCCGCCGCCGCCGTAACTAGCGGGATTGTGCATAGAGGTCGTGCGCGTGCGACGGCGGCGGGAGGGCGGTGTGAGGCCGCCTGTGCCGAGGGAGTTGAAAAGGTAGAGCGAGAGGGAGTCTTCCTCCGAGGTGAAATAGAGGACCCATAGAATGTCGACCATAGCGAGGATGAGCCAGCCTGCGGCGACGGTGTCGAGAGAGGCGACGCTGGTGTATATGGATTGGTCGACACCGATGACGGCAAAAACAATGGCAACTGAGCCAAAGGCGACGATTTGGAACCGATGCATCGCTATGGAGTCGGATGCGAGAGTGTAAACGACGCCCAGGATGAGGAAAAGCTGTAACCAGATGGCAAACCAGAGCGTGCCGACGGATGCTCGACCGACTAGGTAAGAACATGGGGGTCCCAGGAATGAGCGAAAACGCCACAGAGGAGAAAACACTCGTACTCACACTTTGCCGTGGCGACTATCTGCCCGATGAAGGCGATGACCCATGCAAGCTAGTATTTTTGAATGAAAAAAAAGGAGAAAAGAGGTGAGCGGGTAGATGTCGGGCCGAGGGGCGTGGAAGAGAGGAGACTCACGACAGCGAATACGGTGGTGAAGAGGAAGAGGTAGTGGGTGAGGATTGGTGTAAAGTCGAGACGTTCGTTGCTGCCTCTTGGCGGCATGATTGGACAAGTGAGGAAAGACGAGGATGTGGAATTGAGGGTACAACGTGCGAAGCTGAGGGGGAACAGGACAACACAGGTTCACAGGCTTAGGCCGAACTGAACCATCAGCTTGCCGCGCTCCGTCTGGTTACGCCCTCTTCTCTTCGCGGACGCCACGGTCCGTCACGCGTCGCGGGCACTTTGCCTTCCCTCTTATGATTCCTTCCTGAGGCATCCAGCACCGGCGGCCAGGTTCCCATCCCTACATTTTGCCGTTTTGCGGAGTAAAACCGTCATCATTTGTCGTAAGCTTGTCACTTCCGCTTCCGAGCGGGGACCCGGCCTTGCTTTGCTAAGCTCGCGGAGCTCATCGTTCCACTCTGTCCCTCTTAAAATACGGATCTAGGGTAATGTCGGGTTCACCTGTATGCCATCTCTCGGAGCGTTGGCATAAAAATCCAGGCTGTAAATCCCACTCCTCGCCACGACTCTAACCTATATGCTGTCTGTACGGCATGTTGCCGTAGCAATTACTGCCACGCTCCACGCCATCAGTGGCATCTTTCTGGTGAGTCCAGTCGACTGCCTTTCTGTCGCGTCATTTTCCCGATTGAAACCTCGTCTTAGAGCGTCCTCGCTCTCAGCCTGCAACGGCTCTTTCCTTCCCTTCAGCAGCTTCCGCCAAGCTCTCGTCACATTTCCGAACCTGTTGACCTCCCAAAGAAACACTCTTCACCCCGCAGAGATAGCGGTTATTCCATACACACGGGTACAAGCGACGGCGTCTCCTCGGATGAAAGTTTGGAGACATTTCCCTCCACTCCTGAACTCAGCCCCAAAGACAGCCTTGATAACCATGCTGCCTTGTTACTCGCCTCGCAGGAACGGGCACGAGCCGGTCGACCCTCTGGGTTCACCCCTTCTTCCTTGCTGTGGCCCCTGAAGGAATACCCATCCCCGAAACCGTCACAGCTCGGCGGCGAATATGTGGCGCCCCCCTTATCCGGCGTCTCGCCCGATGCATGTCACAGTCCCACTGTCGCTTCATATCGATTTTCCGTACCACCACAGGAAGAACAGCTGTCCGAGGCGTCAAGTATTAGGGTAAAACGCACCCGTCATCGTCATTGCTTGCCTCTTCTGCCCCTCCACCGCAAGGGTTCTCGCCTTCTTTCTATCTCGCATTCTGGTCGTTCACTACGCAAATCCTCAACGTCACCTCATCTTCGCGAAGCAGCAACTCTCTCACGGAAAGGATCCCCGAGCAGCCACAATCACCGTCATACCTCCGTGTCGGAGCACGGTACGTCTCCTTCGGCCTTGTCAAATCTAACGCCGCATGACATGAAATTCCTCCGCACTTCATCCCAACAGTGCGAAAGATCGTGGCGATAACGCCGCGGCATAAGTGCAAGGCCAGCAAACGCAAGCGCGAGAAGAATCGGCTCTCCGAGTCGGCGTCACGTGTGGGTCGCCGACGCACGGACCCGTATCAGGCCCCATATTTCTTCCCCAGCCCCGTGTCTCCTTTGGCGCACGAATACGCGCGGCTCGTCCGGCTCGATCGGAAACTCCTTTTAAATACCGACGTCCCGGCGTCATCCTCGTCCCCCGTACGCCCCGAGGATGACCGGTGACGCACCTCCTCGTGGCCGGGTGAACACATGCGGAGCGTGTGGGCCCCGTTGCATCGGAGGAGTAGCGACACATAGCCCCCGACCATAAGCCTTGTCCACCATTTGTTTTGTCTGATTATTGGGTCCTTTTCGCGCTCTCATCTGTAATCGCACCAACTTTGTAGTATCCTCCATTATCGGCACGAATTAATATTGCATTTCTTCATCCAATACTCCAAGTGCCAGGTGGAGAGCCGAGAGATAAGATAAGATTAGATATGACGGATATTCCCCATACCAAATGCAATGGTCTTCGTCGATACCAAACGGTGCATTCTGTGCAGGGTCATCAGGACACGCATCCGCCGCCCACCGACACAGCCATAACCTCAACGCATACTCACATCCACCCCCACGGTTCCGCTACAACGGCATCATCGGCCGTCCCTCACCGGCATCACCGTCGAGTTCTAGACGGTTCCCGCGTTCCCCGGCGCCACCGCGCCCAACCAATCGTTTATTGTGACCGCGCGCGCTCCCCCGTCACCGCCCACGCACGCTCCTCGGCGGGGCGACGGACGTGTTGGCCTTCTGCGCTTCGTTCCCCCGCTATCCCCGCTATCTTTCTTCGTGGCGCGCGAACCCCACCGCCGCCGGGACCGATGACACATTTTAATCTGCGCGAGGACGAGGTAGAAGGGAGCAGGATCGCAGCGAGGATGCCGAGCCTGAGGTGGACGATGACCCCGCGCCACGATCGTGCCGTCCGCGTTTATCGGACTGACGCCCGTTGGAGAGCGTGATCAACTCAGCGATAAAGCGTGGGCGCGCGCCGACAGTGGGAGGTGTCGCCCTACCACAGCTCGTAACTCCAGAATACTGTAAAGTGTCTACGACTTCGAGTCTTCCTTTCTGATCTGGTCAATTTCCTTGTAGGTGATCTCATTGTACGGTTATTGCTTGCCGTGGGGGGAGGGCGTGGAACGACGGGCTAATGTTTTTATATTATAGTAGATATCTCTAACTAACCTCTTAGAAGTGTGGAATGACGACCGGACGTACGTCAACTCCACATTAAACGGTAAGGAAAGCGAGGAAAGTGTACAGAGTATCGTAAAGTCCAAGTCCGAGGGCATGGAATAATGGAAACGGTTCGTTACAAATCATACGGCGCATAAATCTCCTTTCGACAACAAGAAGGCATCGGTCAATCAACAGGTGCTCAAGACCCGGAAGTCAGTGCACAGATTCTGAAGGAGAGTCAGGACAAAGCTCGATTGAAAGGGGGGGATTGAGCTTCTCACCTGGCCGACGACAAGAGCGGCGCAGTTTAGGCCCGGGTTGTTCGCCACGAGCGTCGTCACGGCGATACTAGCAGCATTTGCGATACTGTCGCATGTATCACCAGCCTTCACTATATGGCTGGAGGAGCACAGGCACCTCGGCGGCGGCTGTACACGCAAAGCACAAGTGTGCGGGTGAGAGAAGCACGCGCAAGTCAAGTAAGTCACTGAGACAAAACGAGGAACAATTATGAATCGAATCCCACCTGAGGGGTGCCGGAGAGGCACAAAACCTGCAGGAGAGCGTCAGGACAAAGCTCGATTGAAAGTGGGGGATTTAGCTGCTCACTTCGCCGGTGAAAAGGTTGGTGCAGTCTAGGCCCGGGTTGAGCGCTTGGAGCGTCGTCACGGCCATACTATTAGCATCTGCGATTTTCTGGCATGTATCACCAGACTTCACTACCGCGGTGGGGCCGGGGCAAACCTGTATACGCAAGCACAAACGTGCGGGTGAGAGAAGCACGCGCAAGTCAAGTAAGTCACTGGGACAAAAAATGGAAAATGTATGGATTGAACCGCACCGCACGGGGCCCGGGCATGGCAGAAGCGAGTGTCAGGAGGGAGAGCACAGAGAGAGAAAGCAGTTGCTTGAAAGCGAACATATTTCGGGGTATTGGATAAGGATGAAGGTAGTGCCGTGTAGGTGAAGGATGTCTGTCCTAAGTGAGGGAAGGGGGGCAGAAGCTGCTTGCTTTTATACCACAGACCCACTGAGAGAACGACTCGGAATAGTAACTTGAAGATGAAACACTGGCAGAGGAATAATTCCGGAACTCTGGGGGAGCCGGACTGACAGTGGCAGTGCCAAGTTGATCCAAGTCGCCAGTTCCAGCCCCGGATGCATAGGATGAACAGACCAAGAAGCCAGCTGATCACAGATCACAGCCATAGCATACGGGGCCGACGAATCATGAGCGGACTCTGTTACAGCAATACGAATGCGCATGTCAATGTGGGCGCGATAGAGATTGATTAGATTATTGTAACGCGAATTATATGAGAATTTTGTCATTATTATGATACTATAAGGATCGTATAAGTGCCTGATAATGACATTATTATTCGGGATAACTGGCTTACAAGGGGCAGGCCACGCCGAAATTAAGCTAATTAAGGATAGCGCCCGTGAGCGCCCGTGACCAGAGATCAATCAAACATAGCCCGCACGTCAACGTGTCAACGCGGATTGGCACGTGAACGTGCATGAACACTAAGTATTCTTAGCATGAATGCCAACTATTTCGGGTTCGACTCGGATGGGCAGCGCGCAGTGCGCGTCTGCTTCAAACGGCGGACTGTCCTCGTCCTGTCACTGGCATACGGAGTAAGAGCCAGAGAGCACATCACCAAAGGTCATGAAGCCCTGATTCACCTTTTTCAGTGTCGTGGATGACCACACTCGAGTGCAATGTGGTCCTTCGACCCTAGGTCACCCTACTGCAGATGACCGAAATCGGCTAGTACACTTCAATTGGCCGTTGGTGGCCATCAGGGCAGACTCGGAGCCAAGGGCAGAGCGATGTCTTGTAGCGCGTAGCGCGACAATTGAATATGAATATCCCGACATCCCTGTCATGATAATACACACAGTAAGCACAGGCCGAATCGACTCACAAGGCAGGGAGTTAACGCCCATGCCGTGAGGAGTCCAGACTCAGGCGACGGCTTTTGTTCAAGTTGGCGGGTGCAATGGACAGCCTCATCCACCATCACTACAGTAGGGAATCATCATGGGTCATCGCATTGTCAAGGCAGTCCTCCAACCACGGTGGAGGTCTTGCAGGCCAAAATCCCCATTGCATGGCCTAGCTCGAAGTGGATGATGACCGGTGACCCCGCACACGATTCGTGCCGTCCGCGTTATCATACTGACGCCCGTAGAGCGTGATCAACTCAGCGATAAAGCGTGGGCGCGCCGACTCGCGCGACAGTGGGAGGTGGGCGTTGCCCTTGCGTACCACCGGAGCTGGTAACTCCAGAATGCTGTAAAGTGTCTGTGACTTCGAATCTTCTTTTTTTTCTGATCTGGTCGGATTCTTGTAGGTGATCTCATTGTACGACTATTGCTCGCCGTGGGTGTAGGAAGTGGAACGACGCTTTCAAATTGAGTTTCGTGTATCATGTATATATTTCTAACTAACCTCTGAGAAGTGTGGAATGACGACTAGATGAGTAGATGTACGTAAACTCGACATTAAACTGTAAGACAAGTGAGGAAAGTGTCCAGAGTATCGTGAAGTAAGAAGTCCGAGGGCATGGAATAATGGAAGCGGTTCGCTACAAATCATACGACGCGTAAATCGCCTTTTCGACAACAAAAGGCATCGATCAATCAACAGGTGCTCAAGACCCGGCTGTCAGTGCACAGATTCTGAAGGAGAGTCAGGACAAAGCTCGATTGAAAGTGGGGGATTGAGCTTCTCACCGCGCCGACGATAAGACTGCCGCAGTTTAGGCCCGGGTTGTTCGCCACGAGCGTCGATACGGCCGTACTAGCAGCATTTGCGATAGAGTCGCATGTATCACCAACCTGTACTACATGGCTGGAGGTGCACTGGCAATTCGCCGGCGGCTGTACACGCAAGCACAAGTGTGCGGGTGAGAGAAGCACGGGCAAGTCAAGTAAGTCACTGAGACATAAAGAGGAACGGTTATGAATCGAATCCCACCTGAGGGGTACCGGAGAGGCACAAAACCTGCAGGAGAGCGTCAGGACAAAGCCTCGATTGAAAGTGAGGGATTTAGCTGCTCACTTCGCCGTTGAAAAGGTTGGCGCAGTTTAGGCTCGGGTTGAGCGCTTGGAGCGTCGTCACGGCCATACTATTAGCATCTGCGATTTTCTGGCAGGTATCACCAGGCTGTACTACCCGGGTGGCGCCGGGGCAAGTCTGTACACGTGAGCACAAGCGTGCGGGTGAGAGAAGCACGCGCAAGTCAAGTAAGTCACTGGGACAAAAAGGGAAAATGTATGAATTGAACCGCACCGCACGGGGTCCGGGCATGGCAGAGGCGAGTGTTAGGAGGGAGAACACAGAGAGAGAAAGCAGTTGCTTGAAAGCGAACATATTTCGGGTTATTGGATAAGGGATGAAGGTAATGTGCGTGAAGAATGTTTGTCGCAACTCGCAAGTGAGGGAAGGGGGGCAGAAGGTGCTTGCCTTTATACCACAGACCCACTGGAAGAACGAAGAGGAGTGACATGAAACAGAGGAATAATTCAGGGACTCTGGCGGTGCTGGTGTGATGTACGCCTCATGGTAGTAGCACACTGGCAGTACCGAGTCGATCGCCAACTGAACCCCGGGCCCTATGCGTAGGATGAACAGAACAAGAAGCCAGCGGATCACAGATCACAGCCAAAGCATACGGGACCGACGAACCATGAGCGGCCTCTGCTACAGCAATACGAACATGCTAAGTTATGTCAATATGGGCGCGATAGTGATACCCGCACAAACGGGAAATCCCCACAAATAATTATAATGATTATAATGCAAATTATATGTGAATTTTATTCAGGACAACTATCTTACAAGGGCAGGCAACGGGCAGGCAACGGTATGAACGAAAGCCCGGAAATTGAGGATGGCGCCCATGAGCGCCGTGACACAAGGCGATCGAGTCAATATCGATCAATCAAACGATGCGTGTAAATCAAAAATAGAACACGGATCGGCACGTAAACACTCGCAACTCTCGGGTTCGACCTCCACTGAGTCACGGACTCGGATAGGCAGCGTGTAGTGCGCGTCTGCTTCAATCGGTCATTGAAGCTCTGATTCACCTTTTTCAGTGCCATGGATGACCACACTCGAGTGCAAGGTGATCCGGTGATCTCTTCAACTCCGTCTACTACAGATGACCGAAATCGGCTACACTTGCAGTGGCCGTTGGTGGCCATCAGCGGAAGAGCGACGTCTGTGCAGCGCGACGATTGAATATGAATATCCCGATATCCCTATGCTACCCGCAGTAAGCACAGGCCGAATTGACTCACGAGGCTGAGTGGTAACAGATACGCAGGGAGTTAACGCCCATCATGATGATGAGCTCAGGACAGCCTTTGTTCAAGTTGGCGGATGGACAGCCTCATTCACCATCATTACAGTAAGGAATCATCATGGGCCATCGCACTGTCAAGGCAGTCCTCCAACCACGGTGAAGATCTTGCGAGCCAAAATCCCCATTGCAGTGGCCCAGCTGACACGAAAGGGCTAACATGCACACGGAACAGCGACAACTCTTGCTCTGGATATCCGCCATTTCTACGTTGCCGATTGGGTCTCCCTGGTCGTTCAAGGCCTTCGTTACTGAATCTTTAGTTGACGAGTCAACCTTTCCCTGCTTGTGCCGCCGAGTGCTGACGTTTCTCCTTTCATGAACCATGGCTCCGACTCATCACTGGCATCATCGCGAATCGGTCTCTATTTCGTTGTAATCTGAGCCCCGACAGACGTACGTTCTCACTCCCGATAGTATCACGGCAGAACGTTTCCGCCAGTCCACGCAAGAGGGCTTCAACGTTGTGTTCAAGTTCGAAATAAAAGACTAATAGAAGACGTGGACTTAAGCGGGCACCCGAACCGGACTGGCGCCTCTGATGCCAATTTGACTCTCGGAACACTCTCGGAACACTCCTATTATGATGCCTCCTATAGTAAGTTAGAAAATTTCCGGTTACGGTGGTATCCGCCGGTACGTGTACCGGAGACGGCGAAGCAGCATTTGCACCACCTGAATCTAACTGCGACTCCTCTGCTGCTCTGCTGCACAGATAGACAACCTGTGGGGGTGAGGAAGATGCTGGATGTTTGGCCACTGTTACCTATTGTCACCATACGTGACGACGGCCGTACTACAGTATTACAAGGTGGTCCCCAAACCCGCGGTGAAGAGTACACCGCGCTTTCAGTGTTAAATTACCTGGAACTTTATTCAGTGGAGGACTGAGAGACCCGGGGCTAGGTTTTCCTGATTCGTTCTCGGGTGGGTCTGCCCCATGTCTAAGAACGCTCTTCACTCTTCGACTCCCTTCTCCATCCCCGCAGTCCAGCAAGCTGTCAACATATCAACCGCGGATATTGACGACGTCGTGGAGGAGGCAATGAAATTGATGAAACCCGGCCCCGGGCCGGGCGGACGACGGAACAGACCTTTTTTTCCTTGTTTTTTTTTTTTTTTAAATTTTGAGCTGACCTGCAGCACCGAGTTTCCACCACGTCCACGTGCTCTGGTCAGTCATGAATGATGTAGAGACAAGTAAATCATGGTACTCGAAGACCCTCGTCGTCTATCTTACATGCCTCTTCCCAATGCCAAACTGTGTATGCTAGAGTGCTTACCCAATTGAGTGATCACGAGATCACAGTAGCATGTGTTGGGACAACAGACGTCTACCGTTTCCGTTTTTTCGTTAGTGTTAGCTGGGATCCATGAACGTGCCTGTTAGGGCACAGAACGCTGTGTAGCACTGACGTATGTGTGTATATATTCATTATTGTGCATGCACGACGTGTGGCTTAATGTATGAAGAACACACCTTGTTCCCGATCAGCATGCTCATCAACTTGAAGGACACTGATGAAAAAGTTTAATGGCTCTGGTTTTCCTCCGCGCCATTTCATCTTGCGTTCTGTATCCCCCGGCATAATGCTGGATGTAGCCTCTGATTCAGTCCGAGATAGCGCACCAATAATGCCGTAGCCTGAGAAGGACAACTCTCTCGTCAAAGGTGAGTCCCTGGTTGCCGATGTGATGCCTTTCGAACGAGCCTAACAGGCGCATTAGGCTTCCGCAGACCCGAAGCTAGCACCCAGGTGAGTACACAAAGCGGATGTCCTGTGTCCACGCTCCCCGCTATTCATGATCGATGCATGATCTCCGAAGGTCTTCTTCGTCGACACCAACGGTGCACTCTGTTCAAGGTCGTCAGGACACGCAATCGACGATGTCGAAAGTCAGTCATCCCGAGCATTTCACCATCTCATTCTTCCTGGAATTCAAATTCAATCGCAGACGGACGTCCTCAGGCATCGCCGCCCCTGACACGGACACAGCCATACCCAAACCCAAACGCATACTCACATCCACTCCCACGCGGTTCCGCTACAACGGCACCACAGGCCGCCTCACCGCCGAGTTTGAGACAGACCCCGCGTTCGCCTGCGCCACCGCCTGGCGCAAACAAACGTTTATTTGTGACCGCGCTCCCCCGTCGCCACGCACGCACGCTCCTCGACGGGGCGACGGACGTGTTGGCCTCTGCGCTTCGTTCCCCCGCTATCCCCGCTATCCTTTCTTCGGTGGCCCGCTCATCCTGGGGCGCGCGACCCCACCGCCGCCGGGACCGACGACACATTTAAATGGATTTTGATCTGCGCGAGGACGAGGTAGAGGAGCAGGACCGCGGTGAGGATGCCGAGGTGGACGACGACCCGATGACCCCGCGCACGATCGTGCCGTCCGCGTTATCGGACTGACGCCCGTGGAGCGTGATGAACTCAGCGAAAAAGCATGGGCGGGCCGACAGTGGGAGGTGTTGCCCATGCGCACCACCGCAGCTCGTAACTCTAGAATACTGTAAAGTGTCTGTGACTTCGAGTTTTTTTTTCTTCTGATCTGGTCAGGATGTAGGATGTGGAATGACGCCTTGAGTTTCGCATGTGACTAACCTCTGAGAAGGGTGAAATGACGGCTAGGGCATCAGGAAAAATACATAAATCTTTTTGAGCTTTATAAAGTCTTCATATAAGTCCAAAAAATTAAAAAGTTGAAAGTCATTTAGGCTGACCCCATTCCCAGAAAAGTCAAGATAGAAAAGGTATATTTATGAAGCCAAGAAAGTCAGGAGAAGGTTTTTTGTATTTTCACTGAGGTAGATGTATGTCAACTTGACATTAAACCGTAAGGAAAGTGAGGAAAATGTCCAGAGTATCGTGAAGTATAAGTCCGAGGGCATGGAATAATCGAAGTGGTCCGTTACAAATCATACAGCACAACCGCCTTTCGACAACAAAAGGCATCGATCAATCAACAGGTGCTCAAGACCCGGCTGTCAGTGCACAAAACCTGAAGGAGAGTCAGAACAAGATCGCTGGACGCGGAGGCTAACTTCTCACTTGGCCGATGGAGAGGTTGGTGCAGCCCGAGTTGATAGCCGGGTTGTTCGCCAGGAGCGTCGACAGGGGGATACCGACAAAACTCGCGATCGCGTTGCATGTATCACCGGAGATTACTACCAGGGTGGAGCTGCACTGGCACTATACACGCAAGCACAAGCGTGCGGGTGAGAGAAGCACGCGCAAGTCATGTAAGTCACTGGGACAAAACGGGGAACAGTTGTGAGTCGAACCCCACCTTAGTGGCGCCGGTGATGCACAGAACCTGCAGGAGAGTGTCAAGACAAAGCTCGATTGAAAGTGGGGGATTTAGGTTCTCACTTGGCCGGGGAAGAGGTTGGTGCAGCCCGAGTTGATGGCCGGGTTATTAGCCATGAGCGTCGCCAAAGGGATACCGACAGCACTTGCGATGGCGTTGCACGTATCACCAGACTTCACTACCACGGTGGGGCCGGCGCAAGTCGGCTGTACACGCATGCACAAGCGTGCGAGTGAGAGAAGCACGCGCAAGTCAAGTAAGTCATTGGGACAAAAAGGGGAACAGTTATGAATAGGTTCCCACTTTAGGGGTGATGCACAAAACCTGCAGGAGAGTGTCAGGACAATGCTCGATTGAAAGTGGGGGATTTAGGTTCTCACTTGGCCGGGGAAGAGGTTAGTGCAGCCCGAGTTGATGGCCGGGTTGTTCGCCATGAGCGTCGCCAAAGGGACACCGGCAGCATTTGCGATGGCGTTACACGTATCACCAGACTTCACTACCACGGTGACGGTGCAAGTTGGCTGTACACGCAAGCACAAGCGTGCGGGTGAGAGAAGCACGCGCAAGTCAAGTAAGTCACTGGGACAAAAAGGGGAACAGTTATGAATAGGTTCCCACTTTAGGGGCGATGCACAAAACCTGCAGGAGAGTGTCAGGACAAAGCTCGATTGAAACTGAGAGATTTAGGTTCTCACTTGGCCGGGGAAGAGGTTGGTGCAGCCCGAGTTGATGGCCGGGTTATTCGCCATGAGCGTCGCCAAAGGGATACCGGCAGCATTTGCGATGGCATTGCATGTATCACCAGACTTCACTACCACGGTGACGGTGCAAGTCGGCGTCTGTACACGCAAACACAAGCGTGCGAGCGAGAGAAGCACGCGCAAGTCAAGTAAGTCACTGGGACAAAAAGGTGAACAGTTATGAATAGGTTCCCACTTTAGGGGTGATGCATAAAATCTGCAGGAGAGTATCAGGACAAAGCTCGATTGAAAGTGGGGGATTTAGGTTCTCACTTGGCCGGGGAAGAGGTTGGTGCAGCCCGAGTTGACAGCCGGGTTATTCGCCATGAGCGTCGCCAAAGGGATACCGGCAGCACTGGCGATGGCGTTGCATGTATCGCCAGACTTCACTACCACGGTGGGGCCGGCACAAGTCGGCGGCTGTACACGCAAACACGAGCGTGCGGGTGAGAGAAGCACGCGCAACTCATGTAAGTCACTGGGACAAAAGGGGGAACAGTTATGAATAGGTGCCCACGTTAGGGGTGATGCACAAAACCTGCAGGAGAGCGTCAGGACAAAGCTCGATTGAAAGTGGGGGATTTAGGTTCTCACTTGGCCGGGGAAGAGGTTGGTGCAGCCCGAGTTGATGGCCGGGTTGTTCGCCATGAGCGTCGCTACAGGTATACCTACAGCACCTGCGATGGCGTTGCATGTATCACCAGACTTCACTACCACGGTGGGGCCGGTGCAAGTCGACCGCTGTACACGCAAGCACAAGCATGCGGGTGAGAGAAGAACGCGCAAGTCAAGTGAGTCACTTGGACAAAAAGGGAAAGGGTATGAATCGAACCGCACCGGAGCGGGCACCGCAGAAGCGAGCGTTAGGAAGGTACAGAGCACAGAGAGAGAAAGCAGTTGCTTGGAAGAGAACATATTTCGGATTATTCAAGTTGGATAAGGAAGGTAATGGGATGTACGTGAAGAATGTTTGTCGTACGTGAGCCCGAGGGAAGGGGGGCAAAAGCTACTTGCTTTTATACCACAGACCCCACTGAAAGAACAAATAGGGACGATATGGAACTACTCAGGAACTCCGGTGGGGCAGTGTGCGCTCCATTAGCACAGTGCCAAGTCGATCGCCAATCCCCGTATGCGGCATAGGATGAAAGACCAAGCCAGCAAATCACATATCACCAGGCAAGAAGCCAGCGGATCACAGACCACAGCCACACATCAGAAAAACGTCAAAATAATTTCCGAACTTTCACTTGTTTTCATAGTTTCCAAGTTTCTGGAACTGGAAACTGGAAACTCGGAAACCTACATAGAGGCTTAGATTTCGTCGCAAAGTATCAGCTAGCTATATGGTACACAAAAATTAGTATATCGAATGCCATTCATGAATTCATGATCCACAAAATGGCTTACAAGGAAGAGATGAGAGCCATCCAATGTGTCATGATGATGAAATCACCAGTTTCGTAGTTTTCGTAGGTTTCCATACGGTCGTCCGGACAACAGGTTTCCGGAAATGGTACATAAGTACATAAGTTTCTGTATGTCCATATTTCCGCGTTTTAAGTGGTTTCAGCCAGTGGTTGAGAAACCCTCGGAAATTTAAATGCATAATTACTGATGCAGCATACGGGACCGTCCCCTCTATTATAACGGATCCTGAGCAGACTCTGCTACAGCAATACGAATGCGCTGTGGGCGCGATAGTGATACCCCCACAGTGTCGGAAATCCCCACAAATAATTATTATAATTATAATGTAGATTATATGTGAGCTTTGTCATTACTATCATATCATAAGTATTTTATAGGTGCCCATGATATTGTAAGTACCTCATAAGCCTGATAATGACAGGATAACTGGCTTAGAAGGTCGACACAGGGGCAGGCACAACGGTGTGAAAAGCCCGTTGAAAGCCCCTTTGAGGATAGCGCCCGTGAGCGCCCGCGACACAAGGATCAATCAATCAATCAACATAGCCTGCGTAAACGTGTGAACAATGCGGATCGGCACATGACGTGCATGAACACAAGGGTTCGACGTTCGACTTCCACTGACTCGGATAGGCAGCGCGTAGTGCGCGTCACGTCTACAAATGGCGGACTGGCCTCGTCCTATCATACGGAGTAAGAGCCAGAGAGCGCATCATCACCAAAGGTCATAAGCTCTGATTCACCTTTTCAGTGTCATGGATGACCACACTCGAGTGCAAGGTGATCTCGGACAATTGAATTTGAATATCCCGATGTCGATACATACATAAGCACAGGCGAATCGACGACCACAGGCTGCCAGTGAGTGGTAACGGATACGGAGGGGAGTTAACGCCCATGAGGAGCTCAGGACAGCTACTTCACCATCACTACAATAGGAATCATCATGGGTCATCACACTGTCGAGGCAGCCCTCCAACCACGGTGAAGATCTTGCGGGCCAAAATCCCATTGCAGTGGCCGCTGACATGAAAGGCCAACACGCACACGGAACAGCGACAACTCTTGCTCTAGGTATCCGCCATTTCTACGTCGCCGAATAGGTCTCCTTGATCGTTCGAGGCCTTCAAGTTCGTTACTGAATGAACACCCCCTCTTTAGTTGGCGAGTCAACATTTCCCACAAACTTTTCCCGACCGCATGGCAGGACAGACGAATTAGAAGAGGAAGAGGCGAGCGGGGTTCCACACTTCCACTATCAAGAACAGGCGCAACCGAACCATCAGTACTAGTGCTCAGTTCGACCGCGGAAGCTGATCGACATGGTGCAGTCCCCGCAAGAGGTCTTCACCAAAGTTGTGTTCAAATAGAAGACGTGGACTAAGCGGGTACCCGAACCGGGCGGAGACTCACTTTCCTGTGGATTTAAAATGACACAAGCGGGCGATTTCAAGTCTACTGATTGTGCCGCTGAGTGCTGACGTGCAGGATCGGGGTACTCCTCCTTTCATGAACCACGGCTGATACTATACTCCCTCTGATCCATTTCCGGACCTCGGCATCAACGCACCACACAAATGACCTCATCACTGGCATCATCGCGAATCGGCTCTCGCCGATATCTGTTTCGTTGTAATCTGAGCTCCGACAGACATACGGTTTCACTCCGATAGTATCACGGCAGACCACCCTTCTTCTGGCGCCTCTCGATGCCAATTTGACTCTCGGAACACTCCCAGGTGATGCTAGAAATACTCCGGTTAGGATGGTATCCGTTTGTCCACGTGTGCCGGACTCGGAGACGGCGAAGTATCGCATTTGCATCACCACGTTACCTGAATCTAACGGCGACTCCTCTGCTGCGCAGATAGGCAACTTGTCAGGAAGATGCTGGATGTTTGGCCACTGTTACCTATTGTCATCATGATGCGTGACGACGGTCTTACAAGGTGGTTCCAAATTACGGGTGAAGATAGCCTCGTTGCCACACTCGAGTACAGGGACCACGTTTCCAGCGTTAGATTACCTGGAGCTTTATTCAGTGGGGGACTGGGGAGAGACTCGGACCCGGGGCTGGGTCTTCCTGATTCATTCTCGGATGGGTCTGCCCCATGTCTAAGAACGCTCTTTTCTGGGTATATTCTACCCAAAGTGATGGTCACCTGCCTGTCCGCCTTGACCCTGGCCAAACTCCAAAATTTACTCTTCGGCTCCCTGCTCCATCCCCCCAGTCCAGCAAGCCGACATCGGCTTCCGCCGATACGCATCGTCCTCCCTTTCCTTAGGAGATCCACATTACATTCTTTGATGAACAAACTTCAAGTTTTGGCGCTTTACAACTGCCCCAATTCATCGGCACAGAAGGGCTCAAGGCACTCGAACGAGCAAATGTAGCATGGTTTGCTAGTGTCACATTTTCCTCACAAAAATGGGAAGTGGATCGCGCAACGTTCGGGATGAACTTTCAGCCGACGAATCAGATTGGGAGTCTTGGCAGATCCATAGCTCGATTTTGCATCCCTCCGCATTGGAATGCCTTGACATCGGCAAACATCGATATAGTGATGATTCTTAGCTAGACGACATGGAGAACTCCAAATAGCTGGGTTTTTTTCAGCCTTTTATCACTGGAACCTGTCTGGGGATATTAGCATTCGTGTCGCGGTTGGGTGTGTTACTAGTACCTGCCCTGCAAAATCCTTTCTTAAGAGGCCATCAGCCCTCGGGACCCGTCCAGGAAGCCACTGAGCGTTTGTTTCCATGCGAACGATCTCTGGTCGTCCTGTATCTGTCCACCGTTAGGAAAGAGGAGCACAAGCAGGACGTCTATTGGGGGGTCGATAGCGGATAGTCCTTTTCCACTATTAACGTCATTATCGTTGTGGTACTGAGAGGTGAATGGATCTAACGAGATATCAACGGGGAGAACGGAAGGAGATGGGAAATGTATATAGGGCCCGGGGGAGTCGTTGATACACCTTATTTGTTCCCCTCATCGATGGGGACGGCCTCGTCAGTGGGTTCAATGGGGGACCAGTCGTCTTTTGAACACCGTTCGTCGAAGCCGAAGGATCAGTAACGCCCTGTCAAGCGTGAACTATCCCAATAAGGGTCTACAACCCTCTGGTGGTCACCAATGTACGGGTATGTGCAACGGTAGAGAATGCTCCGTCAGAGATATGGTATTCGCTGTTTGCCACTTGGTGCGGGTTCACTCTGGGTTTCTGTCAGTGAGCGACCTTTCCTTCTTGCAGTCCGTGAGCTTGTTGTGCTAGCATGCGTCGTCAGTTCCAAATGAGTGTCCATGGAGACCGGTGGATCAATTGTACTGTGTGGCTTGTGATGATAGATTCGAGATGCACGTGGATGGAAGATAAGATTAGATGGAGATGGCAGTGCCATGTCCGGGAAGCCGGACCGACTGGGAGCCTAACAGCCCAACTGGTCGCTGAGGCGCTGAGGCGCAGACAGTCCCGCTCTCGCTGTTTCGCTTCGCCTTTCCTCCCCTTCACACTCAATGCAAGCTCTTCCCCTCCCTGAACCTCCCCTCCCGGTGCGCGAACTTACACCAGCCAACGCTCCCGCTGCAACCGAACATACACCCGCCCCTGCCGACCGCTCACCTCCCCAACCGCTTCCCATCGCTGGCCCTCACGATCCTCGATCCCGTCCTCGCTCGCCAAGGCCGGCTCCGCCTCCCGACGAAATCCAAGGCTCGGCGAACGGCCAAGGAGTTGGTGATGGTGGTGGTACTGGCAGCGGGGGTCCAACGCCCCAGCCTCCGCCACCGCCATCGAGGCTGCGTTCGCACGACTCGCTCACCGGCGCGTCTGCACGCCCCCGCTCGCGCGCAACGTCTGCCAAGCCTGATCCCGCACCCGTGGAGAACGGGAACGGAAACGGAAATCCCGCTAGCAACGGCAACAGCAATAATCGGCCGCTGAATGTGACTGACGCGTTGAGCTACCTGGACGCGGTCAAGGTCCAATTCCATGACAAACCAGACGTGTACAACCACTTTTTGGATATAATGAAGGACTTTAAAAGCCAGGTGTACGTCTGTCCTCTCCATTTTTTCTCCCCGTCTCTGCCGTTCCCCTCTTCCCCCTTCTCTTCGGATCTCCCGGTAGGGTGTCACATTTCCTTCGTCGTGAGCGATGTAGACGCGTCCTTTCTGGACCATCTATTTCTCTTTTCCTCGCATTCAGGATGGTGTTGGGCCAGATTACACACTACTCTATCCCGGATTGTGTGCATGGCAGCATGTACGGGCGAGTCCACTTGTGCTGTGTGTTGTGACACCTGCGGGCCGCTGGTTGCACAAATATGGAATTGCCTTTTACGGAGAGCGGCGTGCTGTCGATCCTTGACCCTCATCGTGTCTTTGATATCTTTTTCCTACCCCAACAAAGGGATTGACATGTCCGATCCAGAATCGATACTCCCGGAGTAATAGAACGTGTGTCTATGCTCTTTCATGGGAATCCCTACCTCATAGAAGGATTCAATACCTTCCTTCCCCCGGGCTACCATATCAATGCTTCTGCCGACCCTCGTGATCCAGGCCTCATCACCGTCACGACCCCCCTCGGTACTATGACCTCCAAAATCAGCGCAGGAACTCTATCAGCCGGCGCAGGAGCTCTCTCCTACTTCACATCTCCCCTTCCATTTGGTCCTCCGGTTGCGGGCTCACGCCCCGACTCACCGCTGGCGCGATCCCAACCCCCTCAAACTTTCTCGCCCGCTCCACAAGGACTCACGACGGCCGTTGCGTCTGTTTTGGGAAATATGGGCAACAAGACGCAGGCTGAGCGTGCGCCAGCAGCCGAATTCGATCATGCGATACTGTATCTAAACAAGATCAAGATTCGCTATCCCGACGACCAAAACAATACATACAAACAATTCCTAGAGATCTTGCAGACGTACAGGAAGGAGCAGCAGAACTCTCTAAAGGATCCGATAGGATATCAGCAAAGAGAACAAAGAATGATGCATGACGTGCGTGTACTTTCATATTCCGGTCCGAAGTGGCCTGCCCAGCCTTTCTTGTTCTGCCACAAATGGAGGCGCTCATCCCTTTCGTACGTAATAGGTCTATATCCAAGTTCAGGCGCTTTTCAAAAACGAAGAGGACCTCCTCAGCGAGTTCAAAGACTTTCTGCCCGAAATCGCTGGCACATCTGCTCAGCAGGGTCTCGTCGGTATCCGCCATATCCACCGGAGGGTCCGAGCGTATCTGGGGCGTTGTGGGCACACGAAACTGCCCCAACGCCCTCGAATGCACCAAAAGGGACTCAGCCCCCTTCGCGCAGACGAAAACGAGAGCAGCCGAAAGAGCCGGCACCGCCCGCGGCGAAGCAGGCCGAACCTCCACGAGTGAGTCGCCCACATCTGTGATTTTTACAAGAAAGTAGCTCATCACCTACTTAAAAGGATTCCCGTAAGCGCCCACGTGTCTCGAGGCCAGCAGCGAAGGGCCACGTGCAGTCTCCGACGTTTACTAGTTACCAAACACCCCCATCGCCTCTCCCTGGCTCTTCCCACTATTCTCAGCAGACCGTGTCTCAGTTCGGTCATAACATCCACGTGGCACAGGCCGGGCCATCCTCGGTGCAATCACTCGGGCCGACCTCACAGCAGGAAGAGTTGATGTTCTTCGAGCGCGCCAAGCGTGCCCTCGAGGCTCGTGACCTGTACGACGACTTTTTGAAGCTCCTGAACATGTACACGCGCGACATCATCGACCTCAAAACCCTCGTCGTGCGTGCAGAGAAATTCCTCGCGGACGATGCGCTGCTCGTCCAGTTTAAGCGATTGGTGAACTGGGACGATAGGATCGGAAACGTGAATTATGGCCCGCCAGGTAGCATCAGGACAGGTCCACACGATGCGGCGTTGCCGCGTCCTGTCGATGACGCACACAGTCCGAGCTACCGTCGTCTACCGGAGAGTGTAAGTGGATGGGATCTTCATTGAGCTTTTCGGCGATATATGCTTACCGCGCTTTGTTTCTACGCGCATACAGGAGATACGGCTGGCAACGTCCGGGCGGGACCAACTCGGGCGCTCTGTGCTCAATGACGAGTGGGTGTCACATCCTACATGGGCCTCGGAAGAAGCGGGATTTGTGGCACACAAGAAGAACTCGTTCGAGGAGGTGATTCACCGATGCGAGGACGAGCGCCACGAATACCAGATCCAACTTGAAGGCCTCGCACGCACAATCGGCATCCTCGAGCCCCTCGCGACGCGGTTGAATGAAATGCCAGTCGAGGAGCGTGCGGCTATGCGCCTGCGCCCCGACCTTGGCGGGCAGAGCCGCTGGATCTACGTGCGCACGCTCAAGAAGGTGTACGGCAAGGACGCAGGCGCAGAGGTATATCAGGCACTGCAAGACGTGCCTGTGGTTACCGTACCAGTCGTGCTCGCGCGCCTGAAGCAGAAGAACGAGGAGTGGCGGCGCGCGCAGCGCGAGTGGTCGCACACCTGGCGACAAGTCGACGCGCGCAACTTTTACAAGTCTCTTGATCACACGGGCATCAACTTTAAACAGAATGACAAGAAGACAATCACGGCGAAGGCGTTCCTTGCGGAGATCGAGGGCGTGCGTACGGAGCAAGAGCAACAACAAGCGCGAGAGGAAGGCCGCGGGCGCACACGCCCCGCATGCACTCGCGGTTCGCTTGGCTTCCAGCTCACGTACTCGTTCGCAGACTCAGGGGTGCTGTGTGACGCACTCAAACTCGTGTACTCATACCTCGATCACAACCAGGCGACGTACAGTCTCCCGGAGCGCCGGAGCGTCGAACGGTTCCTTCGAGCTTTCATGCCCGTGTTGTGCATGCTCCCCCCAGCCGCGTTCAATGCCGCATGCGGGCCTCCGGAGGTCGGCGCGGACGAGGACTCGGGGGATGAGCTACAAGTAGACGAGGTACCAGCCCGCACCCGTGCTGCTGGTGGCGGCGGCGGCGTTGGCGTTCACGCAGGCGACCTCCGCAAGAAACTGGCACGCGCAGCTGCGCAGGAAAAGTGCGGCACCTTGGACGCCGGTTCTCGCGTCTCGACCCCGGCCGATGGTCGCGAGGTGGTGAGCATCAAGGGCAAGGAAAAGGAGAGGGAGCCGGAGCCGGCGGTCTGGATACGGGAGTGTTTGCCGGAGGACGCAATCAGTATCAGGGATGCGCCTGTCTCTACGCGGCCGTTTTTCTGCAACACGACATTTTACACCCTCCTGAGGCTTCTACAGGTGCGTTTCTCTCAGGAGGGGCTCTCTCTCTTCCCTCCCCTCACCACGCGGTTTGACTAACGTGCTCTAAAATTGGTTTGGCGCGGATGTGCTACAGCTGTTGTATGCACGGCTGTCGAGCTGCAAGGAAGAAGGTCGGAAACATGCACGGCAAAAGTTCCGGCATCTGGTCGCCAATCCAATCGCTCTCGAACTAGGCATGGACGACCCACAGGGCCCGTCGAGCCTACAGGAGCAAATACTGCGAGACCGCGGAGCGGAAGAGAACGAGGAGGCGCTATACCAGTACATGCTAGAAGCGTGCGAGAAGCTGTTCATGAACGAACTGGACCAAGCAACGTTCGAAGAACACATGAGATGGTTTTTTGGAACCAAGGTGGGCGAGCGTTCATATTGATCCCGGTCACGGTACTTTACGGGTCACTTACGTTGTCATGTGTGCAGGCATTTCTGCTGTACACCGTCGATAAAATTGTCGCTTCGCTGATTAAGCAGGTGAGTCACAACTTTTTTCTCTTCTGGAAGGACATCCAAGTTTAGAGTCGGCGTTCGCGGCGTTATATTTTTATAAGGTGCAGACCATTGTGTCGGACAACAAGTGCCAAGAGTTATGGCAGTTCCTCAGGCGCCATCGATCTGAGGCGTTGTTTATGAGGCAAGACGTTATCAACTACCGGCGGCAAGCAGAACATCACGTCGGTACAGACGATAACCTGTACCGGGTGGAATGGGTAGGCGATCGCTGTGCCATTTATAGAGCAACGCTGATCAAGGTTTGCGACAGAGCCCTGACGAGAAAACGATGCGCGTTCAGCTGATGGGGCTGGGGGAAGCAAGCGTGGACGATGCCCATACGGCAGTGAATCGATGGAGGGAATACGTGGACTCATACGTGATGGAGCACCCCACGGAATGGGTACAGGGTGTTTGTGCGAGTGTGGGACACGGTCGCCTTTTCCTGCGCCGGTGAGCGAGACCGTTCAAATTTTTTTTTAGCTCAGATGAAGGCAACACGTGCGCTGAAGCGAGTTATTCATAGACACTTGACGTCCGATAATTCATTAACATCCTCTACGATTCGGAGTGAAGGGGAACTGGGAATACGGATTAGTCTAGGGACATACAAATTGTTCCACGAGAGGGGGACGGAGTGGAGTGTGGCGCGGAGCAGGGGACAGGAAGAGGAAAGTATGCTGAAAGATAGAGCGAGACAGAGAGAAGAAGATAGACGGCGACGACTAAGCGTGGTTACATGTTGAATTATGATGATTTACGGGAGGAGCACTGTAATTTTTATTTTTAGAGGGAAGGGAAGGGTGCGGTTGGCGAGGCTAAAAATAGGCCGGCTAGGTCCCTGGACAGTTGCTTAAATAAAAATCCTGTGCGGTTCGCTCATTGCAGGTCCCCCGCCCCCGCGCCTTGTCTTTCCCTTCCCCTTGCCCCCCCTTTCCCCCCGATTGTCCGAGTGTGTACCCCTCCCCTCCACTGCGCCCTCCCTGCTTTGATGTTCTTATTCTATTTTCCCCGCCCTTGAGACAATCCAATCAGCTGGGGACCATTCTCCGTTTCCAATCCGTCGATAAGCTGATTTTCTTGGCGTTCATAAACACCACCCCATGGCCAAGCCAGACTTTGTTTCCCCCACTGCTTCTCCTCGGCATTCCACAGCACGTCCCCGAGCCAAGCGCATTGCCCGATCACTTTCCCGTCATACTTCTTCCTCCGGCATCCTCGCCTTTCTCGCCACCCTTTCTGCCTCCCCGTTGTCTGCCCACGCCTATCCCCTCGAGCCTCCCCTCCCTTTTCTCTATCCCGCCTCCGTCATCCCCTCCACGAGTTCCCTTGCCAAGCGTTCGACTGTCCGTTCGACACCAGATGCAGCCGCAAGGAATGCGCCACGGTCTCCTCCAGTGCTGTGTCAACAGGAACGGTCCAATTTACCCGACAAGTACGAATTGGGTGACGACGGTTACTGGCATAAAGGGCCACCTTATGACGCCGCTTATTGTACCGTGAGTAAAGCACCTTTCCTCTCACACTCCTCCATGTCCGCTGAAACCCTCCCCTCCCTTTCTCCTCAGAGCTCATGTTCTCTCCCCTCACCAGTCACGGATACGGCACAAACCGACGTTGATCACCCACCATCATCGTCCGACTTTGATGATTTCGACTACTCATCTTTACCAACCGGATGGAGAACTCCTTCCAATCCAACATCATCCCGCCATGGTACCGCCGTCGTCCTCACATTATCTGTTGCCCTCGCCGTCACGATCGTCATGACGTTTGCTTGCATCTTCTGGCGACGTCGACGCTCACCCAAACTGGATCCCGAAAAGAAACGGCATTTGTCCTCGGACATCCCAGATGACGGTAACATTCGAGAAGCCAAAGCCGCGCAAAGGAAATGGTGCAGGGCGGCGAACCGATGGCGAGATAATATCCGGTTTTCTGCCCGTCGGAGGCGAACGAATCGGGCTCTTGCCCCAGCTGCGAGCTGTTCGACGTTAGTCGAGGAAGAGAGACAGGAAATGGTCGCCGACTCGGGAAGCTCAGTAGTCCGTTCTCGATCCTCTTCACCGACCCCCACCCAACGCTCGGTAACATCCACCCACACCCACCAAAATGTTCAGTCCTCTTCAACGCCATCTACCGGCTCATCGTTTTCATTACATTCGCAGTCACAACAAATACAAATACCCCCAGCGTCGACATCCCAAACATCCCAACCAACTCCTCCCCCTTGTAGTCCTCCGTCAAGCCCACTCCCCAGCCAACCTCCTGCCTATCACCTACGGCGATCCTCATCCCCCCCAGTACCAGATGTCTCGCCCGAATACACGTATTCGGACTCTCATCCTTCCGGCAGTTCAAAAGCTCCGTTACCTTTGTTCACACAATCCCAACCGCCAGTTGATGAGAGTCACCGTACCTCCACCTCGATTTCAGGGCACGTAGCTACTGATGACAAGGCGATCTTGTCACGTAGAGCAGCCTTGGCTAGTGCCCCTCCAGGGTCTGACCCGCACTTTCCACTGCCGGCGTCAGTTCCTTCGATGGAAGATGAAATGTTTGAACTGCCTTCTGGGTCACGACCGCCATCACCGAGCTGTGATACGTATGGTGATGAGCCCCATCCGCCGTACTCACCACCTACCTTCATGCTCCCTCCACCTCCCTTAAAAGGGAAACAGAGGTTCGACTACTCCCTTGATCTGGATATTGGTGTGAACCCGACATGGCCATCGTTGAGCCGCCATTAGTGCCGTCTGCCCCACCTTTCGAAGAAAGTGGGGCGGTGCCGAGTGCGCCTCCGCTTGACTTCGATGCCCACGTTCCCTCCGCACCCCCTATGGACTCGGACGTATGACTGGCTGACAACATCATTGGCGGTTTCGAAGATGGTGTAGGCGCTTGCCGACATCCCTGGCGCCCGTAATTCCTGCCGGACGACTGTCAGGGGATGAAGAGCATGTGGTCAACGGCACTATGCCGGCCTAGGTTGCGCGTGCCGCCGTGCCGCTACGATTACCATTGCCACTTGCATGGTACCTACCTGTGGTCCATTCTCCTGTCGTGGGCGCTCTTCGCGTCTACCTCGGTCTGCTCGCTTCTGCCGTGCATTTCGGGCCCACGTTTGGATGATGACTCATAGCCTAACTTATTAGTCGATAAACCTGTACTAATTGATGCAACGATTGTTCTGTGGCATTCCAGCGCATTCCAGCGCAATGGTCGAACAGATGAGCGTCCAGTTTCCGCTAGCCGTGATGCGCAGAGGCGATGCAGCCCTACTACCTAGAAGTGGTTGGGCGTAAGGGGGCTTGGGATCGGATCACAGGGACGCACCCTAGAATGGCCATGTTTGCTTTGCGCCGAAGGATGACAGGTCATTTTGGGCATTAGCGTGGCAATTACGGTATCTGTTGTTTCGCTAACCCGGCTGTTGCCGTGTACCCCTTTCTCTAAAATAGGTCAGGGTCGTCAGATGGCTCAGATCTCAGATCTCAGGGTTGGCCAGATGACGTTACGCTATCACTTTGTTGGGTTAGGGGCTAGGCCGGCTATAGGGGGCACGCCTTTCTGGCTGCTGCCAGCGGCACATGATCATACGATCCCCTATCCTATCGATGGATGACAGGGCAGGATGATAGGCTGTGATGACCACTAAATCGGTGCGGTGCACGTTCCCATCACCTATCACCGCCATCGTGGGCCAACGTCCTTAACCATGTCCAACCAGCTTCGCTGTCGCTGGAAACGGCCAGTCTCCATTCAGACTGGGACGGCCCTGTCGTGCACGACTTGCTTTCTTCTTTTACTATTGTTTTACAGTGACGGCGCCCGCGTGTCTGGACTAGAAGCCCCGACGGGAGGGGGCTGTTGCAGTAGTGCCGCAGCAGGCGGTAGTTGTATAAATAGAACGTGATTTACCATGTGGAGTTGCCCCATTCCGCAGCATTTTGTGTCGCAACCCGTACGTTCATGTAGACTAAGAAATCCCATTTCTTGAAAAAAAAAGAAAAAAAAGGAAGCGAAAGAAAATACACCCCTTGTGCTCAACCCAGGCTTCTGCAGCTTCTTGATGACGGCGGTGCGGTGGACGATGGAATACAGTATACCCATGGAAAGCAGGCCGGAAGCCCTCTCCGGAAGAAGAAAAATTCAATTGAGCGTCGTCTCCGCCGGCGCTTAGCGTATCCGAGTTGTCTGAAATGCCGATCCTGGCTTGGTACACCGGATTTATTTATTTGTCCGTTGTTCGTGAATTCTTGTTCCTTGGCAATAATGCAATGCGGCACACAGCGCAGCACGGCACGGCACGAAACGAAACGAAACGAAGGACACCTCGTGGTGGGGTATACAGTCGCACCGCCGCCCCGTTACCGACGGGTCGCTACTTTTGATGATGCACGGAACTGGGTATTCTACGATTACATCAACATCCGAGCTTCAAGCATTACATGTGTGTGTCACTTCGCGTTTCGTTGTTTGGCTTGTTGGGCTATGCACGCGCTCGATCCGGGCCGGGCCGGACGAGCCATCATCTTATCTTTTTTGACCCGTGACCCCATCATTGCCATCGTCGACCCACTGCTGTACGCACCAGCAAGAAAAGGGATCGGCGAATCGAGAATCCCACTTGCGGTTGTTTACTACTGCACGCGAACAGCGTAATCCATGGGCAAATCTCAGAAAAAGCGATCCATGCGGCGGCACAACCCCATGCGTGTGCCGGACTCGCACCTCCCAAAAGGCCTCGCCGTGGCGTCCTCCACGTCCAACAAGGCCGAGGCCGTGCTGCCCATCATCAAAAAGGTTCGCCGAAGCCCTTTCTTCTTCCTTTAGCTCAAAGAACTCCCCTTTGCTGATTCTCGGATGGAAAAACCCACCCACATGCACGCATCCACACACGTCATTATATATCGCGTGTATGAACTTTTTTTCCGGGGGTCATTTAATTTGTTTCTAGATGGAGAGCGCCGATTCTCTCGAACGCAAGTGGGCGTGCGTCGCGGTGTCAAACTTGATTTACAACGACCCGTCCACGCGGCGTCTCCTGCAGGGTAAAAACGTCGTCGGAACGCTGATCGGCCGCCTCACGGATTCCGAGGAAGAGGTCGTCGTCGAAGCTGCCGGAGCGCTGCGGTGCGTCCTTTTTCCTCTTCCTTTTTTTTTTTTTTTTTGGAGGTCTTCGAGAAAGACCACCAATTGGCGCACATTTCCTTTTTTTTTTTCCCCTCTCCTCCTTTGGTTCGAACTCCCTCATATTGAATTCGCCCTCCGGTTCTACAGAAATTTGTGCATCGATGGTGGATACGAAATTTGCGCAGAAATGTACAACAAGAATATTCTAGCGCCGCTGGCGACCTTCATACTCAAAGTGCGTCGGTGTGTTATGTTCCCTAAGCATCATGCTTCCAGAACAAACCTATCCATCTGTCTACTCGCATTAGGCTCGTTCAGCTAACCCTAGGGGGGATTTTTTTTTCGTGTTCTAGATTTCGTCTATTCTGGCGCAATATATCGACTCCCCAAAGACGGCGCCTGAGAACGCACAGAAGGTGGTGTACGAATTTGCCGAAAGTGTCATTACCATTTTGTGGTGTCTCTCGTGAGTTTTGGGTGCCGCGGCCGCGGGCAGTTGTAGCGCTTTCGAGTCTTGGGCTGTCTGACCAGTCGAAGCACAGGGAAACGTCGAATAAGGCGCTCGGCGCGGTGAATAACCTCGCGCTCGTCCCGTTCTTGATGTCATTTTTATCGTCCCGCGACCGGCTGCCCATCCCGACGGTGACATCGGCTGGTGCGTCACGTAGCCTTGATTCCGTGCGAGCGGGGCATCTAATGCGCCTTCCGTCGTGACCGCCCAACAAAAACAGCCCAATGTCTCTACGTCTTGACGGACGATAACCCACCCGTTGCGGACGAGATCCGGGCTAACTTCAGCTATGTCTCATGTCTGATCGAGATCGCAAAAGCACCTCGCGGCGCACACGACGTCAAGGGCAAGAACCCCGTGGCTGAAGAGCCCGCCGTTGCGCTGGGGATATTGACGTGTGGTGCGTTCGATCAGAATGGGTCCTCGGTATTTCATTAGAAAATGCTCAGGTATTCTGCGGAACCTCACACCCTTCCCGCCACCGTCGTCAATTGCATCGATCGACCTCGATAAGGAGATTATTCTTCCCGTGCTCGTCCCTGTGGTCTCTTCGGTATCCCTGCGAGGGGCAACTGAAACTGTTCGGGACTTGGTCCTAGACCAGCAGGCACGTCACGACGAGTCGACTCCTTCGTTCCAGCTGACTTATGGTGACGGAGAATAGTCTGAAAAGTCTGACACCAATCTGTTGGACATGAGGCAGCAGCAGAAATCGGATCACAAATCTGAGACCGAACTTGGCCTCGAACGCGTCGAGGCGAAGCTGAGGGCGGTCCAGCTCGCCCTCGAGATACTGACTGGCGTGTGTGCGACGCTGCCAGATGCGGATCTTGAGATTGGAGCAGATGGTGAAATCGAAGATGAACTCTTCGAGGACAGCCCCGCCGACGACAATGTGATGGATGAGGCCCGTGACGACGCAATGGTTGTCGACGGCGCGGCTCCTGAGCCCGATGCCCCCCGCACACCTCACGCGTCGTCGTTCCTCCCAACGCTCCTCGAGCCACTGTTGGCGCTCATTCAGCCCACCGACCTTTCCTTCTCTGTGCCATCGCCGCATCCACCCACAACGTCCGCTCTCAGTACGATTCACATAGCCGCCTTTGAGTGTCTCTCGAACGCGTTTTTCGCGCTTGCCGCTGCGCCGGGTTCAGCGGCGTCCGACGTGCAAGCCGGCCAGCACGTATGGAGCACCGTGTGGGCTGCCCTTGCGGGCGCTGGGAGCCCCCTTGAGTCCGCCGCGGGGAGCGTACGGGCGGCAGTGTGGGACGTCGCGGCTGGCGTTCTATGGGGCGTCGGCTCGACCTGGACAGGAAAGATCGTGAGTCGGCCTGTGTACGGTTTTGGGTCAAAGCACGAGCTCACACTCTTTCGTTCTTGTCGTTGCGGTGATGGCTGGATGCAGGCTCCAGAAGAAGCACAGGTGCAAGCGCTGATCGCGCTATGTGATGCGCGTACAGACGATGCAGTCCGCGTCAAGTGCATCGGGGCACTGTCGGCGCTCGCGCAGCACGCAGATCCCGCGTCGCTCGACGCAAACCGTGTCATCGCATCGTATCTGCTTGCCCTGCTCGTCCCTGGGCGCACCGGCACCGAGACGATGCTGCAAGCCGCGGAATCGCTGATCGACATATTTGCGGACGAACGCGCACCCGCTGACGCCAACTTCCGCGCGGGAAACGTACTTGAAGCCCTGGCGGGGGCTGTGGAAGGCGTGCGGCGCGCGGTCAAGGGCATCGACCGTAAAAAGGGCGGTGGGAGAGAACTGAGGAGGCATGGAGAGGAAGTGAGGGATAATTTGGTCGCGTTTGTGCGGTACCGGAGGTCACTCAAGGTGTAGCTACCACAAGTCTACCACAGTACTCCTCGCTCGAGGCGCCGTCGCCTCATCGTTGTCACTAAAAAAGGCTTCTGTCGAATTTATTCACTTGGGGCCATGACACCTTTGTGGCATGGACAGTACAGCTCCGCGTTAATATCTAATAACTATGACAAGATTCCTGCCATTCGGCAATATAACATGATCCTACATCTTACTGTCGAACTTAGATCCTTCACTCGGGCTCAGGGACAGGGCCAGATTGCTGTGCAACCCCGATCAGCAAGTTGCACAAGACGAAGCAAACTCGGAAGGGATCATACCATTGCGCCATCGAATGGGACCAGCCCCGCAGCTGCGCGAGTGCCAGCGATGAGCGCCGACCAATCGAGCACGGGGAAGGTGGTCGTCCCCGTGCACGCCTGGGCCTCGTGCAGCGCGCGAGCGGTGAGCAGATGGGCGTGCGCGCTGTCGATCGCCGGCATCGGCGAGTTGTGCTCCGTGGCGAGCCTGCGGATGTGCGCGGAGTCTTTAATGCCGCCGTCGATGGAGAAGCCTGCGGTGCCGTCGAACTTGTTGTGAAGCATCTTGTCGCCGTATGCGATCCACCTACGATGCCCCCCAACAAGGCGAAAAGGGCAATGAAAAAAAAAAAGGATCAGGTAAGGGATTTTGTTCACCGCTGCGTTTACTGACATGGGAGCGGGAATCAATTCTAAGGTGAGCAGGAAAGATGAAGAATGGGTTTTTTTGGTGAACAGTTGCCAAGAGGGGGAGGGATATGCGTGAGCTTACCCTTGATGAATTCGTGGACGAGTTCTTGGCCCACTCCTGACTTTTGTGCGATTGTGTATGCCTCTGCAATCACCTCCATAGAGCCCAGGATCACAGAATTGCCAATCAGTTTGAAGCTCGGTGCTAGTTATGTGTAGGTCCTCGTCGATACGAGCTAGACAATAGGACGGGACGACGGCATCACCTTTCTCGACGTTTCCGCCGAGGTCCAGAACGCGGCGGCCCACGGCAGGCACAAGGGTATAGGCGACCTCTTTCTTAGATCGATAATCGCCACTGAGGACGATGATGAGGGTTGCCTTCTCCGCCATGGCAGGCGGACCGAAGACCGGGGCGGTCACCAGGTGGCAGTGGGGGATACTCGAGATCAGAGCATCAAGTTCGCCTAGAAAAGCGCAGAGGAGAGTGTAAGCAAAGCAAGAATGAGCGCCCGATACTTATAGCGTGCCTGCCACGCCGGGATATATCTATAAATCTCGGGCGTCAGCGGGATGCATGCCGAAGGTATTATTTTGCAACACGGACAGTGCTAGTTTCGACAAATATTTTGTGTTTCGTCGGGGGTTGAGCCTAACGATGGGCCGAGTCTGAGCGTACGCTCATCAAAGTCAAGGCGTGTGAGTATCCTCGCCTGCAGTGTAGCCGCGATCTCCCTGTACACCGATTTGATGACATCGTCGTTGGAGAGCGACACGATGACGATGTCACACGCCGCCGCGACGTCCACGGCGCTCTGCGCGAGGGCGACCTTGTGGCTGCCCAGCTCGTGCACCAGCTTCTCGCCCTTCTCCTTGGACCTGTTCCAGACGAGCAGCGGGGGCTGCTGCTCGAGGTGCGTCGCGCGATGGTTCGCGAGATTGCGCGCCATGAGATAGCCCATCGCGCCGAGCCCGATCCACCCGATGTGGACCTGGTCTTGGTGGCCCGGCGTCGCGGGGCGCGAGTAGGGCAGATCTTGGATCAGTCGTTGCGCTACTGCGCTGAGCGGTACGCGCAGTAGATTCTGTTGTTCGGCCATCGTTGTTTTTGCCAGCGACGGATGTCCCGGCGAGTCCGAATGTCGTGCGATCTCGCGGCGATGACGCTGGCCACGTGGCACGTGCCTCCCACGCGAGATTGCCAAACGGGGACAAGTCAGTTCGCCGGTTCACCCGTGCTGTCCGTGGTTTCTGTCCAACTGAACACACTCTATGGCCTTTCAACAGGCCGGAAACAAGGGCACCCTT
This sequence comes from Russula brevipes, assembly GCA_022496215.1. NCBI lineage: Eukaryota > Fungi > Basidiomycota > Agaricomycetes > Russulales > Russulaceae > Russula > Russula brevipes. Next base: position 16,160 of record WTXF01000009.1, on the reverse strand, counting down.
GTCCCAGGCCAGTCAATTTCGGTCAACAAATACACTGTTCAGGTCGAAAAATACCTCAGCCAAGGTCTGTTCCCTCACTTTTTGGCCCTGCTGATCTCCCTAACCACCGAGGATAGGCGGTTTCGCACATGTCTACCTCGTCAGGACTCCTGCGCCTGTGTACGGAACGACTCACCATGTCCTAAAACGGATCGCAGTCCCAAACGAGGCGATGCTCAGCGAGGTTAAGAAGGAAGTGGACATCATGGTATGTAACCCCCGTTCTGAATCGGGCGGTGCATCTCTGATGACCTACAGCGCATTCTGAAAGGCCACCCGAACATCGTTCATCTCATCGACGCTGCCTGGAATAGGACCTCTAATGGAGTATATGAAGTCTTTATTTTGATGGAGTACTGTGCAGGTTCGTTGCACAGCTCCTCCGATGGTCGTTTCCCCTTTGACCCACGACTAGGTGGCGGGATCATCGACATGATGAACAGGCGGCTACGCGAGCGCCTTACTGAGGCCGATATTCTCCAAATTTTTGTCGACATCTGCGAAGGTGTTGCTGCCATGCACAACCTTCGTCCCGCCCTCCTACATCGTGACCTCAAAGTCGAGAACATCCTTCAGTCCTCCGACTCTCTATACAAACTCTGCGACTTTGGTTCCGCGTCACCGGTGCCAGCCCGGCTTCCCTCTAACACCCAAGAAATAAGGGCGCTCGAAGCTGACCTCAATCGACATACTACGCTCCAGTATCGTGCACCTGAAATGGTCGATCCGTATTTGCGACGACCGATCGACGAGAAGTCAGACGTTTGGGCGTTGGGTGTCCTCTTGTACAAGCTCTGCTACTACACGACACCGTTCGAGGAGCATGGCCCTCTCGCTATCCTGAACGTCCAATACAAAATCCCACCATACCCCGTCTACTCGGGGCAGATGAATTCACTGATTGGTATGTGGGGGTATATGTCCGATGTCGATCGATGCAAACTTAAGCTGCACAGCGTCTATGCTTCGTGAACATGGCTCACAGCGTCCAACGGTGTTCGAGGTTCTTAACTTGGTGCATCGTACACGTGGTTCCAAGTCCAAATTCACCTATAATGTCCCATCTCGTTCCCAGCTGGTTCCGCAGTCAGTTGGCGGACCCGTTCCCGCAACATCAGGTGCCTTGGACGGCCTTGTCTCCTATCGCTCTTCTACTTCATCGGTCCCGCAAGCTCAAGTGCCTCCATCAACTCATCCTGGAAAGAACGCCGGCGTTCAGGCACGGGAAAGGGTCCTCGAGGCAATCGCTCCCTTGCGACGTGGGAGGCCGACACCTGTATCACTTCACCATGCTACTACGGGTCCCTCGAGCCCGGCGAGGGAGAAGATTGATCGCAAACCAGCCGAACTCGAGTTCAAAGACGTGGAGGACGAGTCGTGGAAGGCTGCGCGCGGGGCCGTGCGTGGACACCGCTCTGGTCTTACGAGCCCATCCACATGGCTGCCGCCAGCTGCCTCCCTTGACGACGCTTGGGATGTTGTCCGAGGATCCAGCACATCTGCCGACAAGGCGAAGAATCGTGATCGTCGCAAGACGACCCAAGGCTCGCTGGGTTCGCTGACTGGTTTTGGGGACTCATTTGAGGGCGGGCTGGAGTTACCGTCGACTACCACTGCCGCTGCTTCAACATCCAGTAGCCCTTGGCTGACACCACAGCTAAGTCTCAAGCCTCTTGTGACCCCCCAGCGCCCTCCGGAGACGACTAGTCGTATCCGTGCGCCGAATAAACCGAAGGACGCGTTCGAAGGTCTAGGGCTTACGTCTGACCGCCCACCTGCCCCAACTCTTGGCGACGTTCAGAAAGCTAGGACTAGCACAAGCGCGGGTACAACAGGCGCAGAATATTCCTCTGCTAATTTGGCCGTTCCTGGCAGAGGAACATCGTACACATCTGCTACGAGCTCACCTCGTCCTTCGCCATCACCGCGGTTATCGTCACGAGCTCCATCACCATCAGCGCCTATTTCGACGTCCTGGCGACCATCACCCTCTCCGATTCAACGGGCACAATCAGGTGCACCTAAGGTCGATCTCGCTGTGGAACAGCGCTTCCCTTCACTCGAGGATCTCGACCGTGCATTACTGTCCCCGACAGCCGGATCAACCCCTCACGCCCCCTTGCGACCTAAGTCGCACGAGAAGATAAACTCGCTTGGTTCCCTTCCTGCCCATCACCCTCAGCCTTCGTCCAGTGCATTTACCGGCACGAGTGGCCAACGTTCTGGAAGCAAATTCGCCCAGACGCTCGGTGGCGGTGGGGACATTCGTCCCGAACAAATTACTAGGAGTCATTCGTTCGAGTCGCGCGATGCGCAGACACCGAAGCATGAACGTGCCGGATCACATCTTCCGACGCCATCGCCTTCGCGTATCCCGCGCCTTCCATCGCGCCCTTTGCCCCCAAAGCGTCAGCCGTCCCTCACCGTACGTACACCGCCTGACACCCAGGGACGCAAGCCCCGTGAACCACCGTCCCCGCCCAGATCATGGGTCGCCCTGAGCCTGAGGATTGGCTGACTGGACCAGAAGAGGACTCAAATGGCGTGACTGCGAAGCCTGTGCTAAAGCAATCGCCAGGGAAACGCACCTCTGTGGTCGTGGAGCGTGCCCCTCATATTCCAAGCCCACAGGAAGCCGTTTCCGTTTCTCAAAAACGAGTATCACCCCCACCGTCTCCGTCTCCCGCATCGAGAACAACGCCATCCTGGATTGTGGCCATGAAGCAAACCAATGCAGACACGGGGGCTAGCCGACAGCTTATGCAGCCGAAGCCGGGACTAGTGTCGATGGAAGCTCGTGTCTCTGCGCCGCCCCCATCAGACAGCTGGTTTCCGACACACAAACGGCGAGACACGACATCGACGACTAGCAGTGAAGATGGGCCGGAAGAAGCAATCAGTTACGGACCTCCACGGCTCACTGCCACACGCACTCCTATGCAGGTCGAGGCTAAGGAAACTGGTGGCGTAAATGCTGGCCGTCGCCAGAGGGGTGGGTCGAAGAGCCGTCAGAATTCCGTGCATGAATTAGTCGATCTGTGGGGAGGGAAAGAAGGACGGACCAAATCTGCTGGTGGAGGTGGTGGCCCATCCATAGGATCAATGCCAACCTCACAGGAGCCGGAAGATATCAGCAGCTCGAGCAAACTTCTGTTGTTCCCGCCTGCTGGTCAATCGTCAAAACCGCGCTCTGCTCCGCCGTCGCCCCTCATCTCGCCATCGATATCCACCCATTCTACAAGGCATGAGGTACCCTCTCCGACGCGACACTCGCCAACAAGACACCGCAAACCGTCTACGAATAGTCGTGATGTGGGTCCACCACCCTCTACACCAGCTGGCACTCCCACCCGCCCGCGACCGCAATCGATGTTCCTCAACTCTTCAACGGTTGCCGCTGTGAAGTTCCCTGTGTCGGCACCCGCTGATAACAGCAGCGCGAGTTTGGACGTTCCTTCACCGGACGCCCGGGCTCGGCGCACCACGCGACGTACGTCGATCTCTGATATGGTGCAGCGCTACGAGGCGATGGGCGGGAGTGCAACCTCAAGCCCCGTCTCTCGACAACCCAACAACTCGGCACAGGTGCAGCGCTACGAGGCGATGGGCGGGAGTGCAGCCTCAAGCCCCGTCTCTCGACAACCCAACAACTCGGCACAACCGGGGGCGCCCCTCTCCCGCTCTGCGACTACGGCTGCGCATCCCTCGTCATCTTCGCGGCGAGGCCACCTCGGCGCCGTGGGTTTACCCGGGCTCGCATCGGACCCGTCGAAGAAGCCGCCGCCGGGTATCGGTACTCCGGATAGGCAACGCGTAGAACACGCTTCGCCGGTCGGCCTTCCTGGCCTTGCGATAGAGAGGAAATCGACGGTGTCGTATAGCGGGCGCCGCTCGCCGATGAAATTTGATGCTACGGGTAGTAGCGGCAAACTCGATGCACCCGTGAGGCCGATACCGATCCGCGCCGTCTCCCCCCCCGCGGCCCCCGCTGCGAGCGATGATGCACAGCCGTCGTCGCCGGAGAAGCCATACCAAGGCGTGGGACGCTTGATCGACCAGTGGCAGCGCAAAACTGCTGATGCTGATGTAGAGGCACCTCGGAGTCCTGTGTCGCGACGGAGAGGCGGCGGAGGTTCGGTAACGGGTGCGACTGCGTCGCCGCGACGCGCAGGCGTGATCGCAGGGCGTGGGGCGCAGGACTAGGTACTTTTTATTTTCCTTTTGTTCGGATCGGACTGTGACTTGCACACGCACTGGCAATTTGTGGATTTAAATGGCTTGGGTCAGTGACCTTCTTTTGCTTCTAGATCGATGGTTGATAAAAAATGAGCAGACTGATTTGTACATGACAGTGACTAGCACTATATATAGATGGGAAACACGGCCGTAGATATAAAGTACTGTATGTGTGACAAGGAGAGTCTTGCCCCAGTTGTGGTTTGGTTGGTTTGGGATAGATATATAGTTAGTCGTCGCTTTCGCTGCCGCTCTCCCCGACTCGGAATGGCCTTTGTTCAGGGTCGGATCTCGAATGAGCTTGCAAGTTCGTGCGTGCCTGATGGATGCTCCCAAACAAAGCGCGGGTGGCGTCGCGCCCACGACCGTGTTCCCACATCGTCGGCCCCTTGTCCTCGCTATCGCTGGACGATCGCAGCATCGAGACACGCTCCGCCGAGGTGTGCAGGCCGAGCTCTACGGCGACCGCGTCCGCGCGCGCGAGGTTCGAGTTGTTCGGGTGGATGAAGAGCCCCGCGGGTTTCGTCTTGCCGCGCGCCCGGCGCATTCTAGGCGGAGACGGGGGCAGGGGGAGACGGTGATATGCGCTGAGGCGCGCGCACGCGGGGAGTGGAGAGCGGAAACGGGGGTGGGTCTTTCGTCAGTACGCTAGTTGTCCCTGCTGGGTGGAGAGAAAGAAAGAAAGAAAGGAGGGGGGGGGTGAAAACGTACTTGCGGTAATCTGAGGGTGTATGGGGCCGGTTTGCTCGTAGTACTCGATGAAGAACTGGCCGGCTGCGAGGGAAAGGACCTGTTCGCCGCAGCACGCGTCAGTCAGCTACGGTAACGTTTGCGCGCGCGGGAGCGCGCGGGCGTCGACATCTCGACGAAAATGTTTTTTTGCCACGTACGATTACGAGAATGAGCCTGCGTTGGATATCGCGGGGGGGTCACGACGGGAACGGGAGGGGCCATGTGGTCAGCCAGCACACGAGACGGCACAACAAGACGACGATCGGTCGGTAGCGCGCAGCGTCGATCGATCGACGGGGGGGAGAAAACGCGGGGGGCACACTCACCAGGCGTGGTTCGTCATGGAGAGGAGCATGTAGAGTCTGCGTTGCGGCGCGGCATGGCGGTGAGTGGCTTGCTGAGGGATGGAGTGTGTGGAGGGGAGGGGGAGGGGGACTCACAGTCGCAAGAGGGTCACCACGGCATAGAGCCCTGCGCGCCAGAGGGCGGTGTGCGCGCACGACTGACGGATGGCGCGGATGGGGACTCAATGCCGCGATAGCGCAAAGGTCAAGGCACTGTGTGGGTGTACACCATCATTGATTTGTTGTACCTTGGTGACAAAGAGAGGACCACACGTACCGTTCGGCAAGGCAGATGAGGAGGGCGAGAGCAGCGGCCGTAATAAATGTGCCCAATGATGTTAAACGGAGGCCAGGAAATAAGGCATGCTCTCCGTAAAAAGATATATGGAGGTGGTCTGCCCAGCCATCCATGTGCATAGTTTCCTCTGGGGGAGTACGAGGGAAGAAAAAGAGCGACTGATAGATTTTCAGTGGTAACGTTAAGTACAAGACGACAACTCGACACTCTGTGACTGCGCGCGCAGGCGAGATTCTACCGCGCGTAACCATGCCGCATTAACGTTTCTCTCTTCAATCAAAGCCACACAAACCCCGTGCTATGCGAGCCATCATATGCAAAATATAAGCGCCGATTGTTGGCACTGTAGGACCGCCCGCCAAGTCTGTGCTCGCGTGGGCGGCGTGGAAACCACGAGCTTTCACAGATGGTTTGTGGGTGGTAGGGCTTGTCCGGGACTTCATCGCTGCCACATCATCCGCACCCCTAAAAAAAACCCCGCATCTTCGACGTGGGCGTGGATGATGATAAACGGGGCAAGCCGCCTCAGGTCGTGTCGAAACCGAAACGGCCCGCGCCTTCTCTTTGACGGGGCTTGTGTTTGATGTACTTCTCTTGGGCTTCCTTGGCCTTCATTTCTCGCCACTCGCAGTCTTCTCTATACTCGCATGAGCTGCATGTCGTCAGCGCGGTGAAGCCGACAATCGCGTCGGAGGCACTTACAGGCATCGGTTGCAGTGTTCAACATCCACGCCGCGTGGCGGTCGTTCTCCGCGCCACCACTGCAACACGTCCTGCACATACGCATGCATGGCCGTCTCGTCAAAGGCAAAGACTTTCCGCCCAATAATTCTCGACGTCTCTGGTCGAGGCAGAGGAGTCAGCAAGCCCGGAGGCCCCAGCTCGGCCGTGCTCCACCCTTCCATAGGTCTTGCTGTCTCAAATTCTCCTCGGAATTTGAGTCTCCGTCACTCCACTCCGGGCGTACCAAGGGATGCGTGGTTTGTCGGACAACTGCTCCGCGCTCCGCGGCGAAGGGAACTGAACGTTCCCAGCGGCATTTCTGCCGTTGGCACGCGCGGAGCCACTATCATCACTAGACGGCATATCCCGCAAGCTCTCCGCTATTGCACGCTCTAAATCAGAATCATGTTCGTGTACGTCAAGACTGGCTGCAATTGCGCGCGCAATGTCGAGCGCCTCTCGTTGTGCCGCCCCAAAGTCATCCAATATGTCTGAGCGAGACGTGTTGGGAACTAGGCTACGCTTCGGCTGGGTGCGATATACAATCTCCAGGGTGGGAGAGACGCCTTGTATGTGCAACGAATGCACCTTCGAGCGCCAAAGACCTTCAAGATCGTCGAGACATGCGGGGTAGCCCAACACGATTTTCCCGTCCAACTCACGCGCAAGGCCGGATTGCAGGAGGAACTCGTCCGAGAGAGGCGCGAAACGGTCGACGTGAACCTTTTCCCAGAACGCGTTGAACGAGAACGTGGGGAGAGGAGGGCGGAGAGTAAGTGGCGGTAGAGCATGAGCTGCATGCGGGAGGGGAAAGCATCGTCGTCAGACGGAAGCGATGCGGAACGCCGAGTTTTCGTATCGATGAGAGAGAGCTCGTGTACCATGGGGCGCGGCGGTGATGCAGACTCGCGTGCCTCGGCCTGAGACGGGGAGGCGAAGAAATCCGTGAGATGGGATTGCGACGGGGACGGATCCCGCCGCCGCTTTTCAGCCCTCTTGGGGGTTCCTGATACGGAGGTTGGTATCGACTTGAGCAAAACTTCGTCCTAAATGCAGTGGGTAACCATTCTACAAACGATCAGATCCGGAACATACAATCATCCCAACGATGGGTTGGTCTTGCACGATACCGAATACGGGCATCTCGCGCTGCAATAACGGGCTAAGACTCTCAAGACGTTCCCTTGCATGCGCTGACTTACACAGCAGAAACCGAAAGCTGGTTGCATGAGAATGTCGAGAGACGCCAGCATATTAACAAGGCTGAAAAGCGTGGTTCAGGATCCTGGCTGTAGGAAGACTTTCGAATGAGATAATGTACCGAGCTGCCCAGTATTCTTCTTGCGAATTAATACTGACAATGACCTCTTCTCTGGGTATTTCGCGCTCCAATTCTTTGTGAACAGACTAGAGTCAGGTCAGGGGCCAAGGAATAAGGCAACCATAGAGTAGTAGAGAAGGGTGCACACCCGACCATGTCCCAAGACTCGCTCGTTGACCGCTGCTGCCTTCTTCGCCACCGTAATTACCTTGCCCTCAGCAGAGACGAAGGAGTCGGGTCTGAAGGCAAGGGCGAGCGATCGCCCCTGACGAAGTCCATAGTCGAATTGGACCTCACACCTTTAAGGGGAACACGACATTTACTAGCCGTCACAAGCAATAAAGGTAACAAGACGTACCACGCGGGCCCAACTAGGTCTGAAACACTCAGTGTCCCCTGAAACCTGTGCCTCTCGAACGGACTGCGCGTGTCCGCCTTGGCGGCGCGGTGGAGGTCGCTCGGGTCTGACGTCCCACTTTCGCCCCTAGAGGGGACCTTGACCTTGACAACAGCAGGCTCGTCAGCAACGGGTTCTAGTGCAACAGCGACCTGGGGACCACCAAATCCGCCCGTGCCGACGCGTCTCGGGGCCCCGTCGGGGTCGGTGTCGGCGACGACGACCGCCGGTAGGGTCGCGGGGTCGTGGTGCGCACGCGTCGTGGCGTCGATGTGCACAAGGTCTTCAGCAGAGAATTCCGAGAGATCGTACGCATCGTATTCTTCATCGCAAGCGTCGTCCATGTGCCGATGATGACCCCCAGCCAAAAATGCGGAGAATTATGTAGAACTAAGTCAAATACTTACGAATTACATTATATTTCTTCAAATAATATCTAATGACAGAGATAAGATCAAAGATAGTTCGAAATGATCGAATCCTATCAATCACATCCGGCCACATTCTGTTTGATTTGAGCTATTCCACAAGCAACGCGTGGCCGCAGACCTCTGTGCCTACTATGGCCCCGGGAATTTCTCGGGAATGTAGTGTCTTTGTGAGTTCTATCCTTTGCCGGTTTGCCTACAATCTTCAATCGCCTCTGACTGTACCTCCCCCAGCTTGCACTGGCAGTGACTTAGATCTTTGATTTACCCTAACAAATGCCGACACCATCTGTCTTCTATTGTGACTGCGAAAGGCACTGCAAGGGGGAACGAAAACAAGTGTCCCGGACAACATTCTTTGCTCACAAAAGATACCGCGACCCCCTTGCAATGTTCTCATCGCATTTCCGACGCTTCCTTCACGAGGTAGATAGTTCGAATTCTGTGCATCCATTGTCGTCAAGCTCCACACAAGGTACCCGGGGACATGCCGCTGGTGGGCAGCCAAGAAAGCGAGCGCGCGTATTGGCGAATGTCAGCCGCCTTGAAATGGTCCGTATACCCATGTATACATCGTAAACGCTGCTGAACCTTCTGCCTTTGTCTCAGGAGCCAGGATCTCTAGGACATGCGGGTGGACCTCAGACCTCCCTTCCAGTTGAATCCTCGCCTTTGGACCCGCTGGGTACTCTGGTCGACGACATGTCTTTCCCAGAGCATCCCACCCTGGACGCGTTGGACCCTATTGTCCCTCCCAGTGGCGCCGTTGGCCCAGACGCTTTGGAGCCTCACGCTCTAGCTGCGCCCACTCCCCCGCTCGATGTCACCACCTCAGCACACAATCCGTCTCATATCCCACCTGGTGATATCGAAGATCTCTGGGATCAGGGAACCATCCGCCTTGGTGATCTCAAGTTGGCTGCGCAATTTATCAAGGCACTTCAGGTTGCATCACTGGATGACCCAACCACCGGATTGTCCAGTGATGCCCTCGCACGCCTTCGCAGTCCTCCTCACGATCGACCCAGCCTGTCGATTGACGAAGATACGCGACTCGCAATCGACTTGTTCTTAGAAAACCCTTCAGAAGCATCTTACGAAGCTAACCGCGCGATCATATTGCGTCGTTTCCCCAATATCAATGTCACAACCTATTACAAGACAAAGAGGCTAGTCGCTGAGCTCACAGGGATTGAATCCATCGTACACCATATGTGCGTGAACTCGTGCATTGCATACACGGGTCCCTTCTCCGAATTCGAAACATGTCCTATATGCTCTGAGTGTTAGGATGTGGGGGTCACACCCTAACTGGCTTGTATTGCGTTTGACCTTGACAGATTGGGCGTGAAGCCCTATCCATATGTGATTGTACGTCCATGTTTACCTATGCGTTGATTACCTTGATTCTAGTCCCACGGTGCCTGGTTCTTGTATAACCTGTCAGCCACCAGTATTCATTGACCGTGAGAGGTGGCTGATTATTACCACCTGTGGCTTGTACTATGCCGTTCCCGTCCTGTTCCTGACTTGTTCCTGATTCATTCATTACTATACTGCCGAGTATATAAGGACGCTCTTAGGGCCGCAGTCAAGTTAAGCTTGACTTTCTGTACCATTCCTAGCCAACTCGTGTTCGAGCTTACTTGTACCAATCCAACCGTCTTCCCCTGTTCATCTCTACGCGACTCAGACTGCGCTTCAGTCTGCTTAGGGGAACTCCGATCATCGCGTGCCCATTGACACTCCGCGCGCTAGTCGTTGAACCTTGTCTCCAAAGGAAGTCCGCCTTACCGCCGGGTTCCTTTCTCGATCATTCTTGATTGGCGCTTGAAGGTTAATCACCACGCGCCCCTGTCCTCGTTAGGGCGGCGTAATCTACGCATACGCCCACGTGCAGGCGCTACGGCTTGGCGCCTGTCCCTTCGACTCCGTCGGGACAAAGTCACTCGTCTTAAGTGACACGATAGCGACGTAAGACCAGCTAGGGTCTTAACACTGAGCCTCGGTACGATCAATTTCGTCTCGACGCAAGCTCCGGGAGAGACAAGATCCCTCGCCAGGAGTTTCACACCATTCCAATCGGCCCCCAACTACAGGCGTTGTACAGAGAGCCAGAGAGTGCCACGCGGGCACACTATCTACGCGAAGAAATGTCTCGCGTACTTTCGGAGGTCGAAGCACACGGAACTGTCCTCGAATACAGTGACGTTCTCCACGGAACCGACCTTATTGAGGCCTATCAAGACGGACGCATAGCAGAGGACGACATCGTCCTCATGTTCTCCATCGATGGCGCGCAGTTGTATGCGAAGAAAGCATCCGCGTGCTGGATTTATATCTGGGTACTGTTAAACCTCTCACCAGATAGACGCTACAAGAAGAAGCACGTCTTCATTGGAGGGTTTATTCCTGGCCCAAACAATCCCAAGAACACCGATTCGTTTCTGTTCCTGGGACTACAGCACATCTGTGGACTCCAGAGAGAAGGTCTCAAGATTTGGGACGCTGCTCTTCAGCGCGAAGTCAAATCTAACATTTTTATTGCCTTGCTCACTGCAGATGGACCGCATGTCACTGGTCTTGTGGGCTATCACGGTAAACATGGCTGTCGTCTCTACTGTGGATTACCTGGACGGCGCGAACCCCAAGGGAAACAATACTTCCCTGCTCTCCTCAAACCATTGGACTACAACGTTGACGGGTGCACGCATGCGGACGTCGATATTAGGTATCTCCCATCAGCGTCATGCGCTCTGTACCACACAAACCTCAAGTATTTGATTACTTCTGCGACCGAGACTCAGTATCGGGCTCGCCGTCTGGCAACAGGGATCTCGAAGCCGTCTATATTTTCTGGGGTCGATCGGAACTTTACACTAGGGCTCCCAAAATCTGCCGGCTCAGACATCATGCACCTTGGGGCACTCAACCTGTCCGACTTAATGATCAGTCTGTGGCGGGGTACAATCGATTGTACCAAACCAGATGACAGGTCCACCTGGTCCTGGGCTGTTCTTCGAGGCGCCGCCTGGCAGCAGCATGGCAAGGCTGTTGCGGACACGTTACATTACCTGCCCAGCTCATTCGACCCCCCCGCGCAACATCGCAGAGAAGCTCACCAGCGGCTACAAAGCCTGGGAGTTCCTGCTGTATTTGTACGGCTTAGGACCCGGGTTGCTTTATGGGCTAATACCCGATCCATACTACACGAATTATTGCAAGCTCGTGTTCGGTATGCGTATGATGAACCAGCATCACATCACGCAAGCCAATGTATGCGAGGCGCAGTTGGCACTGAGCTCGTTCGCGCAAGAATTCGAAATCATATACTGTCAACGCCTATCGACTCGCATTCATTTTGTGCGGCCATGTGTGCACTCGATTGTGCACTTACCGCGCGAAGTGTTACGTCTTGGGCCCCCAGTGTGTTCATCCCAGTGGACACTCGAACGCACTATTGGAAATCTGGGTGAGGAGATAAAGCAACACTCCAACCCATTTGCGAACCTTTCACAGCGCGGGATCAGGCGGGCACAAATTAACGCTCTCAAGGCCATGATTCCAGACTTGGATGTAGATGGACACGCCGAGGAACATCTTCCCCGTGGATCGAAAGATCTGGGGGATGGCTATGTTCTACTTCGTGCGCGTGAATGTGAAGCTCGCCCCCTTCGAGAGTGTGAAGCGCAGGCTCTACGTGATTTCATGCCCGAAACGCCAATGGCCTCTGAGATATGTGTGCGCAGGTGGGCCAAGCTCCGGATCCCCACTGGCCAGAACTGCCATAGCGCTTGGAAGGAGAGGGAGAAGCCCCTTAACAAGCGTCGTACAGCTCGCAACGTTAAGGTATGTCAACCATCTTTATACACGATTCGTTCTGGTTAATATTTCTGCCTCAGATTATATTCAATGGCGAAACGCGCGTCGGCGAAGTATACTTTTTCGTCCATGTCAAAACGGAAGACCGCGAGAGGGGACTTGCACTGGTCTCGCTATATTCGGTACCAGATCCAACGCTTCTCCGGATCTCAGTGAACACCCTCTGTTCCTGTGAATACAAAGGAGACGAAGCACTGCGATTCATCGACGTCAAGGCCATCCAGTCTGTAGTCGCGATGGTGCCTCATACACCTGTGATAGCCTCGCGACCCGGAGAAGAGCGTTTCTTCCTTGTGGAGAAACCAGGATTCGATGTCGCCATCATGGCAGGGGTGGAGGAGGATACCCAAAATGACGACAGCGGTCCTTACTGAAGCACAGGGACTCGCGATGCATGCCCCAGAGTGCTGGCTTGTACATCGAGCACAGGTAGACATCCAGTGAATTGCATGAAATAGGAGTACTAGGGAGTATTCAATTTATATACATGTGCACAGTAACACTATTCTTAGATGCGGTGTATATAAACTGGGGCTTTTCTGCGTAAATTGTGCAGAGATTGGGCTTGTGTTGAGGAACGCCGCCTAGCTGTCTCGGTTTACCTGATATGGAAACTAATTAAGCGATGCGCTTACACATATCTAAGCGAGAGCACACTGGAACGGCGGACGATGTAGTGTATATCGCATACACGGGTACTTACTTACCTGATAACAGGACATCTCATAGTACTCTCATCCATCTCATTTGGCACATGCCGACGCAGCCGTGTGGAAGGAACGACAATGGAATGCATCGATACTCTCACGTGAGGTCATTTGTTTGTGGCAGTTCTACTCGTTTCTGTGATAAAACACGACCGACCCACAGACCCCATAGACCTACGGAATTTTTTTCCATCCTCCCAAATGTTCCAATCCATGCAGCATCGCGCAACACTATCGCTCTCTGACATGCTACACGATGGCGATGTCGGGCTCGATATGCTACCCCCGTCGGAGGGGTACGCAGATCTCTCTAGTCCTATCCCCTCAAGTCCGATGGCACCTCCGAGTCTGGACAGCAGCCTGTTTTCACCGGCTGGCATTTCCCTAAGCTCAGGTAGCAGCGCTAGCGCATCAACGGGGTTAATGGGACAAAGTTCCGCTGCATACATCAGGAAAACGGTTCATACTTTTACTTTCCATATTTGACTTTTCTGTACTTTTACTTTCCATTTATGTCTTTTCTGTACTTTTACTTTCGCACTTTTACTTTATACTTTTACTTCGCACTTTTACTTTGTACTTTTACTTTCAAGGCCGCCAACGAAAATACGAGTATTGACCCACAAGAGTTGGGGCCACACACCTTGCCATCCCATCCAAAGTCGAGCCAGATGCCCATGCGTCGTCGCACACACATGCCATATCGAAGATAGCCAACCTGCAGACTGGAGCTCCCCAGTCAGCCACGTGCAGGTGCACGTTACCAGAGCGCAAGGTGGCGGCTCAGGCAGCAGCTGGGGCGTTAACGGGAGTAGCGTGTCGCGATGTAGAGGGACGTCTGAACATGAAGAGTTGGGAAACGAAGCGAGCACACAGCTTGGCTGTTGCTTCGCGTCAGTGATACGGGTCGCTCTCACTTGCAGTAGGCATGTTCTGGGCCTTGCGAAGGGGCAGATTCGGCGGCGGTGACACAGGCGCGGGCGTGGCTGTCGGCGGTTCGAGACGCGGAGGCCGGGTGCGAGCACACAGCTTGGCTGTTGGTTCGCGTATACGGGTCGCTCTCATTCGCAGATGCAATGTTCTGGGCCTTGCGAAGGGGCTGCTTTAGTGGGACGGGCTGGCCTGCATTGACGATCGCCATTGAGCGGTTTGTGTCCTCGACGTGGTCGGCTCCTGCTGCGAGACTTGCCTCCTGAGTGGGGTCTGTCTGTGTCTTCTCCTCAGCAATGAAGACATCTTCTATTCTGGCATGGTGCTGCTTTGCAAGGGCAGAGGCCAGTTCTGCATTCTCCAGCGGCGTATGAGTCTGTATTGCCGCTACTCGAGCGCTTGCGCTCCGGGGCTACTCCGAGGGCCTTGTGCGCTGCTGTCGTTGGTGACTGTCCGGGCGGTCGTCTGAGGAGCGACGCACTGGCGGGCGACGGTGGCTTGGGCGACTGTGTGGCAGGTGACGGCGGACGGCGAGATGAGCTGCAGGGCGGCGGCGGACTGGTTAGTGACCATGGCATGCTGAGGAGGGGCTCCGGGAGGCAAGGCTGCGGTGGGCTGGGCGACGACGCTAGGCTGAGGGAAGACGGCAGACGGATGGGCGGCTCCAGGCGGTGAGACAAGCTGAGGGGCGACGGCAGACTGAGGGGCGGCACAATGGGTGGCGATGACGACAGACGGTGAGGCGGCGTTAGATGAGGAGACGGCGGGAGACGAAGAGGTGGTGACTGAGAAAGACTGCTGAGACGGCGGCGGCTGTGGACGAGACTGCTGAAGACAAGGCGGCGGCGGATGCGGCGACAGGCGGCAAGGCGGCGAAGGGCGAGGACTCGGAGGCTCCGGGCAGCGTGGCTGCAGTGGAGTGGGCGGTGATGACTGCGCGCTGAGGGGCTCCGAGCGGCGTGGCGGCGGCAGACTGGACGACGACGACGGGTGGGGAGACGACAGGGCGCTGAGGGGCGATAGCAGGGCGACGACAGGCTGCGAGGCGGCTGCAGGCAGCAAGGCTGTGGCGGGATACGCGAACATCAGGAAAAACCTCCCGTGCTAGCGAGAGCTAACTCCGGGCTAGCGAGTGCTAGCGAGTGCTAGCGAGACTCGCTAGCATTCCATTATCATTATCGTCGCTAGCTTACCCCCCGATAATTTAGCCCCGTTTATCTCAATTATTGATCATTATCTTAATTATCAGTCCATTATTGGTCAATTATCAGTCCATGATCAGCAATTATCAGCCCATATCAGTCCATTAACAGCAGTTATCACTCCATTATCAGTCAATTATCGAACGGTTGAAGTGTGTTATTATTGCATCGGTACTCAAAGCATGCCTATGCTACCACTTCACTCTACCGTACTGTTAGTGTCCAATAAATCTGTTTATCCAACCTCCTGCTCCCGCATCCACGCGCCGACAGCCTGCCCGCCTCGTCCCCGGCCACGCTCGTCTACTTATTCCGTTGTCGTGGAGTGCTGAAGCGGAAGAATGCTCGGCGGCTCACGCCAGTGGCCCTTGAAGTGTCTGCATCCGGAAGGCCCATCACAAGTGGGGGCCCCGTCAATGGGCTGGGGTGTGCGCATGGCGAGCGCGGAGAGGGAGGCGGGGGGGCATGTACTAGGTGGGGCTGAAGTGCACCGGTGTGGGACGCCTGGGGTGGTAGAGCATCAGCATGTGAGAACAAGGGAAGGGGGTTACTTACACAGATACAACGGAATGCTCAGTGGTTGAGCGCGATCTCGGCACGGACAAAGGCGGTTTCACAAGGAGGTGCAAGTGGCGCCAAGGGCACCGGAGGTGTAGGTTGGGAAACACTCGAAGCGGCGGGGGCAGGTAGCTTTTCAGGGGCACTGTTAAGCAAGGTATGAGATTGAAATGGGTCGAGGAAGCGACGAATACACACCGGGCAATTTGTGCCCATGATAACTTGGAGTTGGCAGGAGTTTTGACAGGCAGCCGGGTAGAAGGGATGGGTTGTGACTTGACAGAAGGAGAAGCGGCTGCAGAGCCATTAGCGGTTGAGCTGCACCCCAGGTCGATTCAGTGTTATTACCCCATCCCGGAGAGG